>OZ005649.1:213502023-213812023 GCA_963930645.1 Salticus scenicus
AAGGTGTTTGATTTGAATAAACCGGGACATGCATCAATCGGCGTGCCTTGCTTGCGGGGCATCCATTTTTATATTGGAGTCCATGTGAAATAGCGTGGTACTTCTGAATAGAGTAATGTCCGTGCAAAAGCACCAAAAGCATCCGCACGATTACACAATTCAAAAAATTCGGTGAGTGTAGTTTTTGGTGGATTTATAGCACGATCAATCGCTGTCTCGCTCGTGAAATATACGCGCTGGCCATTTTCAAGATGGAGGGCTAAATGAAGAACTGCTGGATCCCGTTCATGAATTGGGAAACCAAAGATACGCCAAACAGCTTCATTGGAGCTGACGTACCGGCCAATTTGGTAAAGTGTTATTTCATCGTTGTTATTCACCGGAAGAGCATTCACATTGGTATTTTCAACTCGAAATACAGCCATATCCCTGCCTTTATTCACATACTTGCAAATGTATTTGATGTTCTTCACTGAACTGCAGAACTGAACATTAATATGAGCACCAAAAATAAATTAAAAAAACTGGCGTACAGACAATAGCAAGAAATTCAAACTTCTTCACACACCATAAATTTTAAATCAGCACAACCGGTTTCGAAAGGACGTAGCCTTTCTTCATCAGGTGCAAACACGTGCAACTGCCTTGGAGGCAAAAGCAAGACTGAAAGCAGGACAAAATCCAGATTCCACTTTGCTGTCTACAGCCTGGAAAAATTTGTTTAATTCAATTAAATAATTTCCTTCATTATGTTTATAACATCATATTAGTTATAATAAAATAATTCTAATTCAAATAAAAATAATAATAATTAATGGATAAATTTTATTAAATTTACTTATTAGTTTAATATCATTGAAAAAAAATAATAATAATTGTTTACTCCTTTCCTCCCTCCTCATTTTGTGGTGTGTGTGTACGTGTGTTCCTCTCTGATTGGTCCTGTCCTGCATGTTGCTTCCTATTGTTTGTTTGTGTTGCTCCTCCCCCTCTGGATTTTGTCCTGCTTTCAGTCTTGCTTTTGCCTCCAAGGCAGTTGCACGTGTTTGCACCTGATGAAGAAAGGCTACGTCCTTTCGAAACCGGTTGTGCTGATTTAAAATTTATGGTGTGTGAAGAAGTTTGAATTTCTTGCTATTAATATGAGCATTGAATGTTTTGCTCAGCAGAGGCGAATATGGGACCACCCAACGGTTATCAATGTCAATATCTATGTTGTTGACATAGATGACCGCCATAGATGATAAGATTGTCCGCCATTATCGGGATTTCCGTCAACATTTGTGATCGTGAAATTTTTCGGAAAACTTTTAGTACATTTTCCATCTGCACAAATAATAATGGCCTAAAAATTCATTTTTCCTTTTAACATAAAATAACTCCGTCGGATATTGACGAATTTTTTAAAAGAATATACCATTTTAACTAATTTTAACATTTTAACAATATTAACGTTGAAAAAATATTTTAAACACTTACGGTTAAAAATTCATTTTTCATTTCAACATTAAATAAATTCTGACATCGTGTTTACGATTCTAAAATATTAACTTTGAAAAAATATTTTAAACACTTCGTAAGATACGGTTAAAAATTCATTTTTCATTTCAACATTAAATAAATTCTGAGATCGTGTTTACGACAACTCACGCCATCTAGGCGAAAAAGTTGTTGAAAGAGTTGGTTAAAAATTAATTAAGAAAGAACTAATTAAGTTACAACTTTCATTTGTAAATCTAAACCATTCTCGAATCCACCTGAAGACACACAAAAAATTTCATTAAACTCAGTCCAGCCGTTTAGGAGGAGTTCAGTGACATACACACGCACAAAAGAAATATATATATAAAGATATATATAGTGTTACAAAATTGTAAATAATTGTGTTTATTTTTGTATAAATTCTTTCAAAGAGGCTTAGTAAGTTGATAAAGTGCTAATTTTGTCCATTTCTAGTCATTTTAGCGTTGAAATAGCCTTATTTCCCCTTAAAAACGCATTAAAAAGCCCAGTAATGCAGGTAATGGATTTGGCGCCAAATTTGGCGACTTTTTTCCACCTTGGCGATTTTTTTGGCGACCTTGACGAGAAAATCCTTATATGGGATATACCAAATATGAAAGCTGTAAGTTGATTGGTTGACCACTTTCTAGAGTTTTCTCGAAAAATCTGGGTTCCATGGAACAGCATATAAGGAGCGCTTCCTCGCCAAGGCAGTCAGTTCAGTTCAGATCTCAGCCAGCTTCGCTAGTGCTTGCATTGCTCTTGAGCCTCTTTGAGAGAGACTTGCTTCATGTGTTATTGCTATACAGTTTGTACTGTGGATTTGCTATTGAACAGCTGTTGTTTAAGCTGTGGTTACTGCTTGAATTGAAGCTGATAATTGGTTTATTGACCTGTATTTTTCTGGAACGTTCTGTGAATAAATTACTGATTTTTTGTAAGTTTGGCCTTTCATTCCCGGACAACTCACGAACCCTCAAGTACGCAACATTTCTGGTGTCAGAAGCGGGATTGTCTGTGAATGGTGATAACGAGAGCTATGGAGCAAGAGATGAAAAAACTTCTAGAAACCTTAGCTACCCAGATGAATGAAATGAAAGCCGGACAGGAAAAGATGGAAACCGGATTGATAGTGAAAATGGAAACAGGACTGGAAAAGATGAAAGAAGGACAAAGAGAGATGAAAGCAAGTATGGAGACATCGCAAAGAGAGTTGAAAGACACTATGGGTGAAGTTCAGGAAGAAATTAAGTCAATCCAAGAAAAAGTTGAATGCAATCAAGAGGAGATGAAGAGAGAACTTTCGGCAGTAAAGGGAGTGATTGAAAGTAAATTATCGGATATGGAAATCAGAGTAGATGGAATAGAAGAGAAAGTTTTGAAAATAGAAGAGAATTTTGAAAAGAAAGCTATGACGATAGAAGAAAATGTTATGAAGGTTGAAGAGAGTGTTACAAGGATAGAACGGAGTTTCGAGGAGAAAGTTAAAGAAAATTTTGATCAGGAACTGAAAGAAAGGTTTTCAGAGATAGAAGGTAAACTGAAGAGAATAGAAGAAGATCTGGAGAGAAAAGTGGAAGAAAAGTTAGAATCCCTGCCCCAGGAAACTGAAAAGAAAGAGAGAAGAATCCAGAATCAGGAATTTATTAAGCTTTCCACCTACGACGGCAGTTCCTCGTGGCATGTATATAAAACGCAGTTTTCCATCGTAGCTGAAGCTAACGGCTGGGACTCTGTTGCAAAGACGGCTCATCTGGTAGGGTCGTTGCGGGGCGACGCCGCAGATATTCTGGAGACCCTTTCGAAGGAACAGCGATATGACTTCGAAGCTTTAACCAGAGCACTAGAGCTACGTTTTGGAGCGAAATGGTCCAAAGAATATAGTCGACTCCAGCTAAGGTCCCGTCGTCAGAGACCAGGGGAAAGCTTACAAGAACTGGCATCAAACATCCAGAGGCTTTCACATTTGGCTTTCTCAGACTGTCATCCTGAAACACGCAATGATCTGGCTCTAGAATATTTCATTGATGCTGTCGGAGATCCAGATATTCAAAAAGCCCTCAGACTCTCCGGCGTGAAGGATGTGGAGGCAGCCTTGGTGTGTGCCCTAAAACTCGAGACTGCCTAACAAGCCTCCTATAAACATCGCCAGAACAGCACAGCACACAAAGTGAACGGCTCTCAAGATTATCTTAAAGAGATTCAGGAAATGATTGCAGAAATTAAAAGAAGACTACGCATTCTTGAGAGGAAGAAAGAAGGGAAGACTCCAACAACGAAATGCTGGGGCTGTGGAAAAGACGGGCATATCAAACGAAGCTGCCCAGTAAGAACACCTAGTGAAGCAACCAAGAATGTCTCTGAAGTATGGCACCCAGAAGGAGCTCTTCGGGAAAATTCAGATGCATTCTTGCGGAAGCCTCCATCTGAAGATTATAAATACATCTCTAAAAAGGATAAACACCAAAGAATAAAGCCAGTTGTTCGCCAAGTTACTGTCGCAACACCATCAGAACAAGATCCCGACCCATGGAGTGACGAAGAATTTAGAAAAGCCCAGATGGAAGATCCTGACGTAAAGCCTATATTACAACTGAAGGAGACGACCAGCAACAGACCTACCTGGCAGGACATTTCCAGATTTAGTCCCATTACGAAAAGTTATTGGGCACTTTAGGACTCTCTTCATATCAGAAACGGCGTATTATACAGAACGTGGGAATCTGATGATGGGAAAAGCTTCAGATGGCAGATTTTATTACCAAGATGGAAAATTCCAGCTGTTTTAGAACAACTGCATAGTAGCTCTACCGGAGGCCATTTTGGGGTAATGAAGACTCTGCAGAATGTTCGGGAACGCTTCTACTGGTGCAAGGCAAAGGAGGATGTGGAGAAATGGTGTAAATCCTGTGATGCTTGTGCGGCACGTAAAGGACCGCAGAAACGAAGTCGTGGAAGACTGCAACGGTATAACGTGGGAGCACCATTTGAACGGATTGCACTTGACATCTTGGGTCCTTTGCCACGGACCTCCAGTGGAAATAAATACATCCTCGTTGTGATGGACTATTTCACCAAGTGGCCTGAGGCATATCCCATTCCCAATCAAGAGGCATGCACAGTCGCAGAGGTCCTAGTGCAGCAATGGGTGTCAAGGTACGGCACGCCCCTACAACTTCATACCGACCAAGGTAGGAACTTTACCTCCGACGTTTTCAAAGGACTGTGTCAACTACTCGGCATAGACAAAACCCGGACAACACCCTTACATCCCCAGTCGGACGGCATGGTCGAGAGGTTCAATCGTACCATCCTGAATAACCTCTCTCTTCTAGTATCAAGGAACCAGCAAGATTGGGACTTGAAGTTGCCATTGTTCCTGCTGGCTTATCGAAGTGCTGTCCATGAAACCACCGGCTATACTCCAGCCCAGATGCTGTTTGGACGTGAACTTCGTCTCCCTTGTGATCTCCTGTTTGGTTGTCCACCCGATGCGCCTTCATCGCCCGAGGAGTACATCCAAGATCTCCAGGCACGATTTGAGGACGTACACAACTTTGCTCGGGAGCGGATTAACATGGCAACGGAGAAAATGAAGACAAGGTACGATCTAAAGGCTACACAACATGAGTTCCAGGAAGGAGAGAAGGTCTGGTTGTGGAATCCTGTTCGACGCAAAGGACTCTCTCCCAAGTTACAGTGCAACTGGGACGGACCATACACAGTCTTAAAAAGGCTGAATGATGTAGTGGTGCGGATCACTAAAACACCTTCATCAAAACCGAAGGTGGTGCACTATAATAGGCTAGCCAAGTACCACAAGTAACAGTAATATTAAAATTAAAAATGTAAATACTGGTAAAATCTGCGCATGCGTAATGTAAATATTTGTATATAAATATTTGAACATATTTGTGAATTTTGTAAATATTTCTCACTTGATTTGTATTTCTATTTTATCGTTATATGCAACTTAGTTTTTGTGTTTTAGATTGTGTAAATTTGTTTACTTTCGCCTCTTGACCAAGGGTTGCACTGCCCGGGACGTGCAGTCCTTGGGAGGGGGGCAGTCTTAGAAAATTGTAAATAATTGTGTTTATTTTTGTATAAATTCTTTCAAAGAGGCTTAGTAAGTTGATAAAGTGCTAATTTTGCCCATTTCTAGTCATTTTAGCGTTGAAATAGCCTTATTTCCCCTTAAAAACGCATTAAAAAGCCCAGTAATGCAGGTAATGGATTTGGCGCCAAATTTGGCGACTTTTTCCCACCTTGGCGATTTTTTTGGCGACCTTGGCGAGAAAATCCTTATATGGGATATACCAAATATGGAAGCTGTAAGTTGATTGGTTGACCACTTTCTAGAGTTTTCTCGAAAAATCTGGGTTCCATGGAACAGCATATAAGGAGCGCTTCCTCGCCAAGGCAGTCAGTTCAGTTCAGATCTCAGCCAGCTTCGTTAGTGCTTGCATTGCTCTTGAGCCTCTTTGAGAGAGGCTTGCTTCAAGTGTTATTGCTATACAGTTTGTACTGTGGATTTGCTATTGACAGCTGTTGTTTAAGCTGTGGTTACTGCTTGAATTGAAGCTGATAATTGGTTTATTGACCTGTATTTTTCTGGAACTTTCTGTGAATAAATTACTGAATTTTTGTAAGTTTGGCCTTTCATTCCCGGACAACTCACGAACCCTCAAGTACGCAACAGTATATATATATATATATATATATATATATATATATATATATATATATTTCTTTTAGAAGTTAAACTGGTAAAATTTCAATTTCTGCTATAATAAGTTTATTATATTTAATAAATATCAAATTTTTATCAAATCTCTCGATTCAGACGAAAGACATAACACAGATTTTTACATGAATTAATAATTTGAACCTATTATAGCAGATTAAACATATTAGAAGTATCAAAAGTTAAAGAATTTTAGCACATGCTCTTATATTAAACTACTTAATCCTCTTTTATTAAACTAGTTAATCACGTGACTTTATACATACATTTGTCTTGGAGATCTCGAGAACGACACGATTTTGATGAAAGTTTGTGGTGAGGGTTTTTTTGGGTGAAAAAACGATTCAGTTTATCTCATCTTCAGGAAAATTAGCGATTGTTGTATATATTTTCCTGTATATATATTTCTTTTAGAAGTTAAACTGGTAAAATTTCAATTTCTGCTATAATAAGTTTATTATATTTAATAAATATCAAATTTTTATCAAATCTATCGATTCAGACGAAAGACATAACACACATTTTTACATGAATTAATAATTTGAACCTATTATAGCAGATTAAACATATTAGAAGTATCAAAAGTTAAAGAATTTTAGCACATGCTCTTATATTAAACTACTTAATCCTCTTATATTAAACTAGTTAATCACGTGACTTTATACATACATTTGTCTTGGAGATCTCGAGAACGACACGATTTTGATGAAAGTTTGTGGTGAGGGTTTTTTTGGGTGAAAAAACGATTCAGTTTATCTCATCTACAGGAAAATTAGCGATTGTTGCTAACACTTTAGTAGCCAGCTGAAACGTATGACAGAAACTAGGGATGGACCGGATATCCGGTAAATATCCAATATCCGGCATATCCGGCTGATTTTTCAATATCCGAAATATCACCGGATATCAGGCTTTTGAATATCTGTTTTT
Organism: Salticus scenicus; assembly: GCA_963930645.1. Classification (NCBI taxonomy): domain Eukaryota; kingdom Metazoa; phylum Arthropoda; class Arachnida; order Araneae; family Salticidae; genus Salticus; species Salticus scenicus. The sequence goes on from OZ005649.1 coordinate 213,509,204, forward strand.
TTTTTTTTTTTTTTTTTTTTGTTGTTGTTGTTTCTTTGTTTCTTTTTCGTGTTTTCTTTGGTTAAGATACGGTGGGAAATGCAAGAAACAACTTTTGCTCCTCAGTTTTGGGGAAAACTTATTACTGTAATTCGTTTCTTTTAATTAAAAAACTAGTATATTGTGGCCACCACAATACTTACTCCTATATTTTCCTGTACAAATTCACTGAGGGCAAATAATTTATTAAAACTACTTTTTATTGATATTGTCTAACATGATGAATGAAAATGATTTTCATTTTAGAGAAAACTAACACAAAATATACAAAGAAAGACAGTTTTATTGTCTAAAAGTAACATCTTAAGAAATGCGCTTTTATAATGGTTATTTCACATATCAAGTTTCGTACAGTTATATGCCATACAAGTTGAGATATAGCCTTCCCGTTATCGAGAAAATCTCCAGCATAGCAGCTCCATATATTGGCCGACAAGCACCCAACTTGAAGCAGCATAATGGCCTTCTCACATATCAAGTTTTGTTTGATGATACGCAGCCTGACATACCTGAGATATAGCCTTTCCTTAAATTGCAGAAATCGCTGTGTAGCAGCACCAACTGTTGAGCAGTTGACACCAAAATGTGATAGGTACTAATTTATGTAAAGTTACACCTACATATAAATTTATATGCAATTCTGTGCAGTAGTTCCTGAAATTGCGGAAATCGCTGTCTAGCAGCGCCACCTGTCGGCCGATAAGCATTCAAATTGAATCAGCATAATTGCTTATAATGACCCTCTAATATATAAAATTTTGTTCGATTGTAAGACATAGAACCTGATATATAGCCCCCAATTAAACTGCGGAAATCGCTGTATAGCAGTGACACCTGTTGAGCGTCTGACACCAAAAGTTGATAGGCACTAGTTTAGGTCAAGGCGCATCTCATATACATTTATATAGAATTCTGAACAGTAGTTTAGGAGATAAAATTGCCACAATATTTTTATTGCATACACACACGCAGGCAGACCGACAGGCGGACATTTTCTAAAAATGGAAAAATCATGTTCTAGATCTCTCAAAACGTGAAAATCCGTCAAAAGTTTTTACGAACCTAATACTTTCTTCTCTTGAATATAGAAGTAAGAAAATAATAATAATAAATAATATATATATATATATATATATAATGAATTTTCAGCAGTTTTCTTTTGCATATCTTTTCTTATTTACTTTCTTCTGTATTCAATAGAAGAAAGTATTGGATACGTAAATATTTTCGACTTCCGCTTTTTGGTGGATTTATATGTTTTGAGAGACTCAGAACACGATTTGACCATTTTTAAAAAATTTCTGGCTGTGTGTGTGTGACAAAAATTTAGTGGCGACTGTATCTTAGGAACTATTGCACAGAATTACATATAATTTTATATGTAAATGCACCATGACCTAAAGTAGTGCTTATCAACAGTTGGTGTCAACCGATCGACAGGTGGCGCTGCTATGCAGCGATATTCACAATTTGAGGAAAGTCTACATCTCAGGAATTACTTCACAAAATTGCATATAAAGTCATATATAGTTGCAACTTAATATAAGCTTGAGTGCCTACAAAACTTTTGGTGTTAAAAGCTCAATAGGTGGTGCTACTATGCAGTGGTTTCTACATTTTAATGTAAGGCTATATCTCTGGAACTACTGCATAAAAAATACATATAAATTCATGTATAGATGCAACTTGATATAAGTTAGTGCTCATCAACTTCTGGTGGCAACCACTCATTAAGTGGCTCTGCTATGCAGCGATTTCCAGAGTTTAAGAAAAGGCTATATCTCAGGAACTACTGCATAAAAATGCATAAAAATGTATATGTAGATGCATTTTGACGTATGCTAGTGCTTACCAATTTTTAGGGTCAACTTCTCAACAGAAGGGGCTGCTTTGCAGTGATTTTCAGAGTTTAAGGAAGGGTTATATCTCAGGAACTACTGTGCAAAATTGTATAAATATTTATATGTGGATGCACCTTGATATATGTCATTGCGAATCAACTTTTGGTACTAATTGCTCAATAGGTGGCGCTCTATACAGCGATTTCCTCAGCTTAAGCGAAGATTATATTTTAGGTTCTATTACGTATAATCAAACAATATTTGATATGCGAGAAAGCCATTGTGAGACGTTATGCCGATTCAATCTAGATGTATATCTACCAATAGGTTGCGCTGCTATAGTGCAGTTTTTCCGGAGAACGGGAATGCTATATTTCAACTTCTATGACAATTAACTGTACGAAACTTGATACAGGAGATAACCATTATGAAAATGCATTTTTTAAGATGTTAGTTAATCTGTGTTTCTTTGAATATTTACTGTTAGTTTTCTCTAAGATGAAAATTGCCTACATTCATCATGGCAGATAATTTTAATAAGCAACAGTTTTTGTAATTTATTTGAACTGAGTGGATATATGTAGGAAAATACAGAAGAAAGTTTTATGGTGGCCACAAAATTGTTTTTGGGTAAAATTTTCGAAATCGAGTTTTTGTAATGGTTACTCGATTTGAGGTTCCCTGAATCCAAAAATCATATTTTTTGCGGTTGGTCTGTGTGTCTTTTATCAGCATATCTCAAGAAAAAAATAATACCAGAATGTTCAAACTTGGTATTCTAAATGTGTATCATATAGGTATGCTTCGTTAAACTTTTCGTGGAGATCAAACAAATGATTCGTGTACAGGGACACCCAAGTGTATTCAAATATATTACTTCTATGGGGAAAATTGTAGGTAAGTAGAGTTTAACAATTTTAAACTGCACTAAACCAAATGAAACGAATTTATATTTTTTTATATGCGTAAAAACATGTTTCATACTGCATATGGTATGGAAATCAATGTTCGTTCACAGAGCTACACAAATGAACTAGATTATAGTACGACAAGACAATACTTGAAAATCGTTGGAAGTGTATTTCAGGTTATGCCGTCTGTCATTAATATCGGACTATATTTATGTGCACCATGTGGCGTTTATATAATCTTCAGAAGATGTACAGGGCTGCCAATATTTAAGCCATAATATTATTTTTTATTGTTAGTGGAAGTGCTTTAATATAATATTTTACCATGTCCAGGAAAGCTGCTTAGGAATTGAAATTAATTCTACGTGGCCATATGGTTAATAATGTATTTTTAAAGCTAAATATTCATTGCTTGGTTTTTTTATACTTACATGTTTTGAGGCTTCCTGAATACTGAGATCAAGTTTTAAAGCTTTATCTTTGCCTGTGTCACTTAAATTAAAAACAAGTAATTTCCAAGTAGTATCCAAATGTTGTATTTTGAAGTTAATATGTTTGATAGTAGAAAAATTTTATCAAAATTGATAAGTTTTAAGAAATGTTGCGTGTGAAAGTTGTCTGAATAACTTTAATAGAACTTTTTAACTTAATAACAGACTTGAAATGTATATAAATGTATGTATAATAATGAAACGGAGTTTGAGAGAGGGGCCCTCTCACATATTATTTGTCAAATAAATCTGTTCCGAAGCCTAATTTGAATTGTCTTAACATAGGTTTACATAACAGTACTCGTTTTCTTACCCCTTAATCTCCAATCAGTATTTATAATATTAAATTTCAGGGTAAGAGAAAGTCGTGTGAGCAACACACCAGACTATTTAAGTAAGTTTTGTCAAATATGTGCAAATCAAGGCCGACAAAGCACGTAGTTCCGACAACATTGCACATTATATTCTGCTAACCTAACTATTAAGTGACACATAAGCATAAGAATTGATATCAAAAAATAAAATAAAATGAAATAAAACTATTATGTCTTATTACCCCAATGGTATTGGCATTATTTTGTATGTGATTGGAATAGATGCATAAAAACCAAATGCAAATACCTGTTTTTAATTTTGTGTGCTCTTAAAAAACTGAAAATTTTATGAGTACTGGGAAAGTGGACTGATTGATACAACGATTTAACATTCCTTATGTTCAAAATATTTAACGTTCACAATTAGAATACAGCAAAAAAATCCGTAGGAAATGGCTTTGATGGTTTGGAGACAATCAACATTAAGGTTTTTTATGATGAGCAACCTATCGGATAAGCCATTTTTTCATGAAATCAAATCATTCTTCATCGGATTATTCCTCGACTTCGTTCACATGTGGCACAATAGGGCAGAGACATAGTTTTCTTAGAAATTAGTTAAATGGTTTTGATAAAAATTCAGATTTATAAAATTTTTGAGTTTACAATTACTTACAATTAATTGAAAGCGAGTAAAATCTGGCATTCTCTGTAGAACATTTAGAGTTTGCCAGTAACACCATGATTTCCCCAGTAAAAATGACAGAAACTTCCTTTCATAAGTACTGTAAAGATTTTTATAAATATTAGAGATGGTGTGTTTTTGAAATGACATATTTATCTGAAATAAACCACATCTTCATTATAATAATAGTTCACTTGTAATCACATATTTTGTGCTCACATAATGATGACTTATAAAATGGTGGTTATATATATATATATATATATATATATTTGTGTATAAAAGTTGCAATATACCAAATTAATCTAGGTACATCTTATAAAAATTTCTGAAATACATGTATCGTAAATTACTTCTGTCATTTGAATGGAATATTCAATTTCATTTTGAATATTTACCTCTGAATAATTTTTTTTTCTTAATATATAATACATTAATAACAAACCATGTCCTAGCATTTCTATCTCATCGCAATTTTAAAAGCAATTTGTAATACCCACAACATTAAATTATAACTACAATAAAAGAATCGTTTTTCAAAACTAATTTTGGAAATGTTCTTGACATTTTTCGTACGCAACAAATATGGAAAACGGTGAGATAAAGGGTTAAGATTAAAATAATAGTGATACATTTTAAGTATGATAAAACATTTTAAAAGTATAAAAATATATAGAAACACACACAAAACCTTTTACTAGTAAATCATAGCATCATCAGGTGTATCAATTTCTCGTTATTTGCAGGACCTGGGATGTATGTGCTAAGATTATATGTTTAACTGGGTTTCAATTAATTCAACAAAAGTCTGTTTCAGTTGATATTCGAGTGTTAGCATTATAATTCATATTTTCGAAAAACCACCAGAATTATACTTCTTTCAGAAATTTTATGAATGCTTGTTATTATTTTTTTTTTTTTCAATTAATCCAGATTTGTTTAATCTCCCTCGTATTTTATCAATTGAATTTACAATTATAGATTTATTCTTTGTAGAAAATTTATAGCACTTCGCACAACACTTTGCACACAAAAAGAAAATTAAGTCAGTTCAATCTAAAATTTAGTTTGATTAATTTATTTATTTATTAGTTTTTTTTTTATTTTTTTTTTTATGATTAATGTTATGTTTAAATCGCAAAACGAACCCATTACCTTGAAATTAAGAAATAGTTTTCTGAATACAGAGGTAGATAATAATAATGGCAATATATTAGCATTAAGATACGATTTCACATGTAAGGATAAGGCAGAAAAGTTTGTAAAAATTGTTTGACCAAATTACTAATACTTACTGGATTAGATAAAGAATGCTCATAAGTCCAAATCGGTAGTACGCTATTTTACATATCAACTATTTCTATTATCATTTTGTATTCAAATTTTTAACATGTAACGACTTAACATTATAAAATAGTTTTTTATGATGCAGTGCTTGAATTTTAACTAAATATTCACAATATATTTGAATGTTATGTAATGTTTAAGAGCATCTAATAAAGGTCATATAATAATCATAATAAAGGTCGATATTTTGTTTTAAATTTTATAGTTGAAATTCATATAATCTTCTACGTATAATTTCCTCATTTCTCATTCTTTACAACCCCCCCCCCCCCCTTCCAAATAAATAAATAAATAAACAAATAAACAAATAAATAAATAAAATGCAAATAAAATTCAAAGTAAAAAATAAATAAATAAATAAATAAAAATAAACATAAATAAATAAATACATTAAAGCTTTTATTAATGCTATTCTGTTTGTTCCTCAGTAATCATAATCGTAATATGTTTTAAAAAATCAAAGTAATAATGATGCGTATAATGTATTTCCCTTTTCTAAAAGAAACGAGTCGGCATAGATGTATTCTGCTCAATTCAACATCATATGTTTCTTGTTATTGATTTCTATTGAGGGCAAAATGTATTCATGTTAAAAAAAAAAAAAAAAAAAAAAAAAAAAAAAAAAAAGAGTATAACAGAACATTCAACGCGGCCGAAGACTGAAATTTCCCACCTAATAGGCTATCCTCTATACGATTCGATACATTTAAATTATCCTAATTTACTGATTAAGTTTATTAGGATTGCTTTCGTACTTTAATTTCCAATGCGGTACCATTTCCAATGAAAAGATCCCCATAATGTAAGATTGTATGAAGCATTGTCCTATTTTGTCATATTAAGGAACAATTACATTTTAAATTACTAAAGTATTCAAATTAAAATATTCATACTAAATGAGGTGTATTATAAATGTCATTATTATACAATTGATCTGACATCTTTACGGTAAAAATATTTCTCATAATGGACGTTTAAACGAAATTTATTTCATATATTTCCAGCGTATATATATTTATATGTGTGTATGTGTGTTTGTGTTTAACGAGCTAGATAAAACGCCTAAAATGTATGCATATAGACCCTCATACCCCCTTGAAAAATTCGTTTTAAAGGGTTCTCCACACAGATTTTACAGAACAACTTCATTATACGTTTCACAAACATGTATTTATCTACTGCATATGCAAGCAGAACGCGCAAATGTATATATTGTGAAAATTGCTACAAAGATTGTGCACTCGTAAAGAATAGAAAAAAGATGCCTTAAACAGCGTGTTTGTTAATTATTGAGCTAAAATATAACCCATATTTTAATTTGAGAGTAGTATACTCTCTTCAAATTAAACAGGCACTTTTTCCTTAATTTACACCAATATTTAAGATAAATAGACTTAAGGTTTTCCATGGAAAAGGAGGTATGTTGAAGATGCATAAAATGAAAAACTAATGTTATCAAAAAAGTTCTAGAATTAGAGTATTTGCTTCATTTACACTAATTACAAGGATTTAAAAACTTGTATATATTTATTGAAATTAAAAAATAAAATTGAGTGAAATTTTGTGTTATACTATGAAACAATCTTTGGAATAAATTTTTTAATATTGTCCAATTTTAAATTATATTAAAATTGCATTTAAAATTACCTTTAAAATATTTTTAACTCACACTAAATACTTACCCGAATTCAGTGCGCGTAAACGCATTCAACGTTCGTCAATTTTCTCATGTGTAGTAATAATCAAATTACTTTTATTAAGTATCTGTAAAAATAACTTCTCTACTTCCATCTCAATATCTATAGTTTTATCTACAGAATAAAGTTAATAAAGTTTCATTTACATGAATAACTGAGCTTATTCATGGAAATCAATTTAACTGATGTATGAGGTCACAGATATAATTAATTGTTAAGATAACAGTTGAAAGTGTTCTCAGGGGAAACCACGAAATTGTAATCATAAACTTAGGATTTGTCGGATGTTCTGTCTGTTTAATACGTACGTTAATACGAATTCAGAGGATTACAATCAGTTGTTATTATTTAAAATAGATTATTTTTCTAATTCATAGGTAAAAAGCTGATTTTTCGCACTCAGTAAGTAATTGTCGGATATATTAAAGTGGATGAGTATTTATTTATATTTGTATTTATGTAATACTTATTTTTTGACTATCTAGATACAAGATTTCGAAATGTGTTAATAAACATAAATATAAACAAATGTTAAAAATAAGCTTAATTTTGGGTATCCCTGTATATTGTCTATAATCAATATGAACAGTAAATAATTGGTATTCTAAATGTTTATTATATAGGGATGTTACACTAATTTTTTCTTTGAGATCAAGCAAATGATTCGTGTATAGGGTGACCCTAGATGATTCCTATACATTACGTCTTTGTGATAAATTGCAGGTAAGAAGAGTTTAAACATCTATAGACTGCACTTAACCAAATGAAACGAATATATATTTTTATATGCCTAGAAACATGTTTCATGTAAAGTGTGGTATAGAAATCATTCAACATTCGTTTGCAGGGCTACACAAAAGAAATAGATTACACTGTAAAAAATGCTGCAGTAAAATTACGGGCGATGCGCGACAGCAGAGATTCCAGACAAAGCTCGTAAAAAATAAATAAATAAATAAATGAAATAAAAATAAAAACCATTTAGACGATGAATGATGTATCGCCAGTAATTTTACGTTGTGATGAAACATATAACCAACCTGTAAAAAAAGTAGTATTAACCGTAAAATTAAAAGTTAAAGTTTGAGTTTCTCTATTGCTTTTAATACCACTGTAAAAATTTTCTGTAGTAGAGTTCACGACACTTAGCAACTTACTTATTTTTTTTTTTTTTTTTTTTTTTTTTTATTTATTTATTTATTTTTTTTTACGCATATAATTTACTTTATTTAATTTTTCCATGCGGAGTAAACGGTCTTGGGTAGCCCGGGATTCAAACTCACAATCTCCTGTTTTAGAGGCCAGCATATTGCCAATCGTGCCGTTGACCTCTACAAAGACTTTCCTTTACGAAAACAGATAAGGCCAACATTATCAGTGGTTGGTTGATAAATTATGTCATACGCACCACTTCTGAAAATTTTTTGATACCGATTTACAGCACAACGTGAAGTAAACAATCTTCAATTATTTTTATAAAACTAATTTTTATAAAAATATTCAGCAACCTATGTTGTATTCATGTTAAAAAAGTGCTTTATTTTTACAGAAATTATTTACAGTGATTTAATATTGTTAACGCTCAAATTATTCATAGAAATGATTTCCTTTTAAGACTATTTTAAAATCTAAATTTGCTATTTTTGACAAAATTAAGAAGTCAGCCAATTCTCATATTGTTAAAACAAAAGCCTTTTTTTTTTTCCTATAAAGACTATGATACTGATTTTTGAGAAAGAAAATCTAATATATTTTTTTGAAACCATTTTTATTCGTAAGCACTAGAACTAAAGAGGTAGTCTTATTTAAAGGTTCTCATTAGAGGGAAATAATGGATGAGAATTTTTCACCCTTCTTCAAAAACGAAATGAAACTTTCTAAAATTATGTGAGATCTCTGAAAATTAATCGAGACACCCCAAATAAACTTTGAATAATAATAATAAATATTTTACATGGGCACAGCGAATTTGCATCTCCAGTTAATACGATTTTTTTTTTTTTCATGGTTTTCGATCTTTATGATTTCTGTAGTAGGTGCAAAGCAGAAATAACTAGAGCCTAATTCTTACTCATCGAAACAGGTTTCCATTATAGGACCGATTTCAAACTGTGTTTATGAAGTGTTGGGCGTATTTGTACTTTTTAGAATATCAGAAGATTTATTATTATTATTATTATTATTTATTTATTTATTTTAGCTCTATTCCATTGAATGGAGGAAGGCTGAAGTATTTCGAGAGCAGAACCTGTTGTATATGATGTACATGGTCATATCTGATGGTCATATTTAGGGAAAACAGCTTTGATTTTTAACAGTGAACATCATACATAATAATCATAAGACTTATCTTCAAATGGCTAATTACATATTCATCTCATATTGAAATAAACTTCATTTTAGCAATTTGTAAAACTTCCCTCGTGGAAACATCATTAAAATTTTCCGTTTTCTTATGCTTAACTAAAGGGTTAGAGCAATTAGAATGCTGCATCTTAAAAAAAAAAAAAAGTTTAGTGGATAAAACAACTTTTAGGTTGTAGTTTATGTTTTATACATCTGGTTTCAAATCAAGAAACCACTTTAGATTTCTTTTTTAATGTTTTCGTGCCAATACACAAAGAAAATTAATTTCATCAAAATCAATTATTAAGTTTCAGTCAGATAGAAATTATCTAAATTAAATTAAGAAAACAATATCTTATTAGAACCAATTGATGTTTCTTTGCGGCATTCGTGCATAATTAAACAGATTCATTCAGTATAAATAACAATCATAGCATCAGTTTGAAAATGGAAGCGTTCTTTCATGACGTCACTGAAATGCTCGCTTGCTGCGAAGGTATGCAAAACCTCTTACAGAACTTTGGGGAATTTCTGTTTGTATGAAGTGTTGCTTCAGGATAATTAAAAAATCAGTCAGCACCTGAACATATTGATTGATTAAGTACATCCTTCAATGTTACATTTTTACTCCGAAGTTAACAGTTTATTTTTGCTCGATAATGCAATCATACATCATGGCAGAATTGTTTGATATTTGTTCAGAAAACATCAATCTGATTTCTAACAGTTTCCCAGATGCCCCAAAGCCCGGATGTTAATCCAATAGAAAATGTTTGGGAAATGTTGGAAAGGAGTGTCTGCAAACAATCCCCCCCTTTTATACATTTTATGGGATCTTAATGTCTGTGTAGCTAGTGCATGGTAAACTCTGGACACAAATGCAACTAGAAGCTTGTAGAATAGCTGCTCAAACGAATACTGGCTGTTATTCATACAAAAAGAGGTCGAACGTGAAATAGAAGGTCTAATAAAATAATAATTTAAAGGTTTCTAATTCATTTGCGTGTGTGTACAATTTCAAGGGATACAAATCTTGTATTTTGAAGTTAATATGTTTGTTACTAGAAAGATCTGATCAAGGTTACTATGTTTCAAGAAATGGTTCGTGTGAAAGTTGCCTGAATAATTTGAAATGAACTTAGGAATTTAATAACAGATTTCTATTCTATATAAATGTAGGTACAATAATGGAACGTTTGGTTGAAGGGGGTATCCCCCCTTATATATATATATATATATATATATATATAGTGTTATACTACTTCTCTAATACGGAAACCGAGCACATTATCATGGAAGATAGTTTTCTTTAAATAATAATTTTAATAAATTCTTTTTACTGAGTGAATTTGTATAGGAAAATATAGAAGAAATTCGTGTTGTTTCCACAACAAACTAGTTATTTGTTGTTAGTGGATGTGCTTTACTAATAATATTTCACCATTTCCAGGAAAGCTGTTCAGGAATTGAAATAAATTCCTCATAGAGATATGGTAAAAAATGTATGTTTTAAGCTAAATATTAATCACTTTGTTTTTTGTACATTAATGTAACGGGGGGTTGAGGGGGGCGGTAGCCATCATCACACAGAACTAATTATCATATAAAACTCTTCCTAATCTTAATTTGAATTATTTAACATAGGTTTACATAACAGTGCTTGTTATCTTTCATCTTAATCTCCAACCTGTATTTATAGTATTAAATTTCAGGGTAAGAGAAAGTAGTGTGAGTGACACATCAGATTTTTTTTTCTTTTTACTTTCTCTTACCCACACGGTAGAGAAAGTATTGTTTTTGGGTCAAATTTTCGAAAGTGAGTTTTTGTTATATTTACACGTATTGAGGTCCCCTGAATCCAAAAATCAGGTTTTTAGCGGTTGGTCTGTGTGTGTCTGTCCAAATTAAGTATTCTAAATGTGTATGATATAGAGATGTTACACAAAACTTTTCTTTGAGATCAAGGAAATGATTCGCGTGCAGAGACTCCTAAGAGAATTCAAATGTATTATGTATATGGGGAAAATTGCAGGTAAGTTGAATTTAACATCTATGGACTTCACTAAACCAAATGTAACGAATATACATTTTTTATATGCGTAAAAACATGCCTCTTGCAGAATATGGTAAGGAAATTATTCCCTGTTCGTTTACAGGGCTATACAAAAACTGGATGAAATGTCGCGAAATCCTTTGTATCATTGAAATTTTTTTTTCTTTCTATAGAAAGTTTATACACTTTAAAAAGTTCTTGAAAAAATATTTTAAATCTCTCTGTACTAGGCTTAAAAAGATTGTCGTGATAATATGTATAACATTACTTTAAATTTGCAAGAATTTAAAAGACATAAAGTTTATTCATAATTAAATATATATATATATATATGTATTATTTTACATATATTTCCTTACTTTCAATTTAATAATATTTTTATTTTAAATTTTAATATGAATTATAATAGTGTTCTCTTCGAATGGATATGTTTATGCAAGGAAATTGACAAAAGCAAAACAATATACTGCTGTGTACACCCTAATAAGAAAGTAATTGCTTTTATTTCACTCAAGTATTTCTTAGTAGTATGGAAAAAGATGTTAATCCTGACATAAATATTCCTTATTTTTCTTTCTATCTTCATTCTTTATTTTGTATGTACTGCTAAAGATATCTTTTTTCTGGTTTTATTAGTTTAGTTTTCTGCATATTCTTATCCCTAATGAGTGTCTCGCGATTAAAAAATATCCATTATTCTAAATTATTTGCCATACTTTTTCTTATAATTTGTCGTGTTGGGAGCTTTGTTTCTACTCCAGTTATCAAAATAAATAATAACAATAATAATAAAAATGACACTGTTATTACATTGTTGTAAAAATTTTAGTAGTGTTTATATTAAGGTTTTTATTGTTTGTTGTGCAAAGTGTTTAAATATCTGTATAATATTATTAATCGATCTTGTAAGCAATTATCTAAAAAAATTAAAAATATTTTGGATTCAGCATTCTTTTTTTTTTTTTTTTATGTACTAAAACCACTATATGTTAAAAAAAAAAAAAAAAAAAAAAAAACTTAAAGTTATATAAATCATGTTATTTAAGTATTTATATATATATAAGGAACCGGTGTACACACATCATCAAATTAACGAAAGCGGTTTTGAAAGCTTGAGGCCATTCTTCTTCAGGTGCGAAACCCTTGCTACTAAATTGGTACTTTCTACTAACTTGGAGATAAAAGCAAAACAGAAAGCTGGGCACAACCAAAATAAATAAAAGTTTAAAAAAAAAATTTATACACCCCATTTTTAAATTTTCTGTTGAATCATATAAACTTGACAATTCCATGTATTAATAAGTACTTTTTTTTTTTTTCTGATTAATTATCCCATGAACCCATAATTATCCCATAATTTTTATGAAATAAAATGATCAAATTCGTAATAAAGAAAGCCATTATAAGAAATTTTTAAATTTTTAATAATTGAATAAAAGTATTAAAAAAAAATGCATTGTCATCGTGTTCTGGGCTATTCTAAAAGTTTCAAATGTCTAACTACTCGGAAAGTTAGTAAAAAGTTAATTGCAAGATTTGTACAGGCAAACAGAGAAGAAAGCGAGTTAATAAAAACATGGTAAAATAGGCTATTATAAAAACAAACATAATAAATGAAGAAAAAGGGTTTTTAAATAATTTATTTATATATTTTTATTTAGGTACCATGAATATAAATTTATTTATTATTATTATTAATTATTATTATTATATTCTCTCTCCCCCCCTCTCTCTCTCTCTATATATATATATATATATATATAGAGAGAGAGAGAGAGAGAGGGAGAGAGAGAGCCCGACTATAGCTTTTGGAGGCCCTGGGCACAAGTTTTATGTCCCCCCCCCCACACACACACAAACATGTACAGTTAAATAATTTTTTAAGTGTATTATGTCTTATACGACTTTTATATGTAATAGACATTTTGAAGGTAATAAAAAAAATTAAACTATTGAGCATCACTTATAAAAATATATTTCTTTTAACAACTTTTAAGAAAAATAAAATTGAAAAAATCTTTCTTTGGAGCACAACAAAATATCAGATTTATCTATAATATTTAAAATGTACAGCGACATAAGATTTGGATGCTTTCATACACACAATAACATCAAAATCAAGATAAATGGATTTTAAGTGCTGACTTTTGTGAGTTTTCTAAAATAGGCAAGCAACATGGGTACATTTCCAAAATTAAACTACAACTCAAAACAGCCTTTAAGAAAAAAAAAAAAAAAAAAACATATATATATATATTTAAAAAAAAAACAAAAAAAAAAAACATATATATATATATATATATATATATTAAAAAAAAAAAAAAAAAAAAAAAAAAAAAAACATTTTTATTAATTTTTCGGTGCTAGTATCCCTATAGAGGAAAATAAAGAGTGTGTTTATGCTTATTTCTTATCCTACGGCAAAGAATAAGTTCCCAGGTCATAGCCGTAGCTCTCACTAGCTCTCACGACGGTAATTTAATAAATCCAAAATCCACACTCAAAATATAACTAGTAATTATTTTAAACAAGTGTTTTGCATTATGACTATGAGATAGGAGTAATTTTAGGAAACATTCCACTGGCAAATTGTCATTTACCATATTTTTTATGACAAAACAAAGCCGATCTACACGTGAACTTTTCTACAGTTAAATTCGCACTTTGGAAGTATTAAGGAAGAAAAATGCAAAATAGACTCAAAGTTCTTGAACCTATGTAGATATTCTAGCTCATTACTATGCATAATTTAGCTTAGAAAATTTCGAATAATGTTAATATTAATAAAAAAAAGAACCGTGATTTAATGTTTGCACTTTTATATAGTTTAACTTAAAAACAGTGAAAATTTTTAAACATCATTTGTTGATTTGGTGTCCCCTAAATTCGGGTACCTTGGGCTCGTGCCCCATGTGCCCATGCCTTAATCTGGCGCTATATATATATATATATTTAACAAAATAAGACGTGGTCATGATTTCTTAATTCGCATTACTTTATTTTATTTCATATTTAAAATTATTATAACTCTTTTCTGATTATCATTTGTATGGATATAATACTTTTCTCTGTGATATCTTAATTAATTTATTTATTTTTAATATAAAGATTTATCCCTATTCAGATTTGCTTGTAACTCTACGAAGACTTCATATAAGGAATAAAAATTTTATCTTTTTCCAAACCGTCTTGACCTCAGAATCTGAATATGTAGTTAAAATGGGTGTTACTATTCTCGAGAAAAAAAAAAAAAAAAAAAAAGAAGTTCGTGTAAGTTTTAATATGTAGAGTGTAGAAGACACCCTAAACGAAATTTAGCGATTGAATTAAAAACTAGGTGTTATTACCAATCGTTAGGTATCAGCTGCTGGTCGGGGAAGGAAATCATCATCATCATCATTATCACCTTCATCATCATTATTATTATTTTATGACTGTACATATGCATACGTGCATATGTGTTTGTGAGTATATGATTCGTGTATTTATAATTTTTTTTCAGGGAAGGGCAGGGTGAAAATTCGGAGTAGAATACATTAATTTAAATTATTTTCATTCATAAATTAACAATAGAATCGTGAAATATTTATGACTATATATTAAAACTAATAAAAGAAATGAATAGTGGATCTAATAATAATTCATTGCCGCAGTTCTTTAGCTACCACAATCTTTTAAAATTGTTTTCACTTCGAAAAATCAGAACGGATTTATTAAATTTTGATCCGTCAACCAAAGTTGTTGAACATTAAATATCGTTAGTCTCCTTGCGGGCCGCAAGAAACTACGCAGTGGGCCACATGCAGCCTGCCCGCGTGTATAAAAGATAATCTTTGCTTGCTGAAAATTAAAACTATGATCTGATTCTTAACTATTTTTCAAGTTTCAGATAATTTAACTTATTAACAAAATCATAGTATACTTTTATAGTGTAACAGTGTTGCATAAATGAGAAAAAAATAGAAACTAAAGATTAAGAGAGAGGACAAGAAGCAGTGTCATTAATAAGAAAGCACCGCAGAACTGGTGTTTTAAAGTAATAAGTACAAATTTTTGAATAAACACTATACAAAGCAATAAATTCAAGTTTATTGCATTTTATGGTGTTTATTCGAAGTTTTGTACTTATTTGCAGCGCCAATGTTCGAAACAATAGATTTGAATGGAGCATTTTTTATTTTTGTGAATTTTCAGTAAAGAATAAAAACAAGCACAAATTGCTGAAGAAGGGAAAACTCATGATTTAGTATTAAGAACAATAGAATTCTTAACAGCTTTTTAAACAGAGGTAAGTACGGATTTGGTTGGTCACTGCACGATGGAATATGCATGGCGTCACCTACAAACACTTCTAATTTCTAACATTTTAGATTCGGTTTTTTTTTTTTTTTTTTTTTTTTTTTTTTTCAGAAGACATTTTAACTTATCTTAATCCATTAAACCAGTTAAATTATTGTACTATCATTCCCAGAGTTTTATTGGTTTACTCAACTTGTTTTTGAAAAAAAAAATGTAAGAAAATATTTCCATGTTTAAAAATTAAATCAAGAGAGTGTAAGTAAGACCGTGACCACCATATTCATAGACCCTAACGGATGGTGTCATCTTCGCATGACACCATGTCAGGATATACTGTAGATGAAAATATATCCTAGGAATATCTTATCTGTCAGGGTGTACAATGGATAAATGTGCTGTTTAGGGGGAGTACCGGTCATCATCATCATCATCATCATATATATATATATATATATATATATATATATATATATATATATATATATACTGGTTCTCATAATTATAAGGACACCCGTTTTTCTATATTAACTGTACACTGAACACTATTATTTAAACAAATATATTTTTTATTAATTTGAATTTCATTAATAGACTATATTTAAAAGTTTTATTGTTTTTCTATCTTAAAAAACTTTAAATACGATCAAAAAGATGATTTTTTAGGTGTTCACAATTATATGGACAGCTCGAATCTTAGTAATTTTTTTTCAGTTATTCTTTAAATTAATATTTTATGGGGTCTTTTTTAGGGTGAAACAGTCAGACATTCTCTCTGGTATATATATATATATATATATATATATATATATATATATATATATATATATATATATATATATATATATATATATATATACATATACATTTTTTTAATTCAGTTTTAATACCATTTCATACAGCATAGATGATTTTCTGAATACATTTAAATTATTGAAAACTGCTTTCTACTTGCATGTATTTTTCTATTATAATAAGTAAAGTTTTTTTCAACTTTTAGGCTACGGGAAAGGCAATAATACAGACTATTCTTTCTTCTTCAAACTATTTCCTATTGCTCTAGAAGTTGAGCAAAAATGTAAGTCATGTTGGAAAAGATATTATTACCCCCCAAAATCTAACAAAAATCTGAGAATTCCACGTTTAAAATTTACGGATATTCTCTTGATGTTCATAATAATAGAAAAAAAATTACTAAATTATTTCTGCCTTCAGTAGACACAGCTCCCCAGAGCACCATAGATCCACCTTTAAAATACCCGATTCATATCTGCCTTTAAAAAATCTGCTCTGTCTTCCGCTATCTTCAAATCGTGCCAGTAACTGTTAAAACTATTTGATTAATCAATAATAAAATGGTTTTCATCCAGAAATGCAACATTTTACAATTTCATTTTGTCTTTATTCAACTTTAACACATACGTTCTTTTCCCCATTAAATGCCTATTGATTATTGCAGGTTTATTATTCATTTTAACATATTGTTAATTATTTTAAACATGCATAAATGTGGACCCCAACCTTTCGTCAAAAATTACGAGCAAATTCAGCAGCAGTCATTAGGAGTAGAACAGTAAGAGGAATTATGAGACTTCGATCTCAGTAAAACAACTCTGATTTTGCATCAGATCTCTCTCCTATCGAACCAGCAGTTGATCGTTTGATCACATATCCTTCAGCAATTTAAAATCTTCGAATTTCATTAGAAATTCTGCGGATTGAAATTATCATTCCACTTAAAAATCACATTTGTCATACTTCAATACATGAACGTTCTTTTTTTTGAGAAATTATCAGTAATGTCCGTCCAAGAAAAATTTAAGGCTTATATATGAATTAATCTAGCCCATCAGTTAACAAATTCGCTTGTCAACTGTAATTTATCCGCTTGTAAGTTAAATAAAATGAAAAAATCTTGATTGTACCTATAATTATGAACGTCTAAAAACGTGGAGAAAAAATATTTTGCATGATTTTTATTAATTTTTTTTCATAATAAAAAAAATATAGCAGTTTTTGTTTTTAGAATACTAGATATATTAAGTGCACTTGTATAATCTTGTTCACAAATATTTTTACATTAGTTATTTCAAAACATATAGTGTCCTTATAAATATGAGGAGTGTATATGTATGTAGTATGTATGTATATATTTTACTGTTCATTTATTTGCTATTTATTTTATTTATTTACTTATTTATTTACATATTTTTTATTTCTACTAGGGGGCTCTGCCCCCTGCTCGCTCCGCTCACCAACCCCCGAGGAAGGCTTCGCCTTCCCCCGACTCGCTTCGCTCATTAATCCCTGCGGTATTCTACCCGACTTTACCTTTCATTGAATTGGAATATTAATAATACATAACACAATAGAGTTGAACAATATTATAGAAATCCACCATGTTTGGTATCGCATTGAAATACACAATATTTAATATTATATCGTTTATAATATGTCAAAAATCTCTTATAACGTTCGACAATTTAATAACAATTTGTCATTATTTTGAGAGAGAACATAAAATAAACAAACATAGCACTAATTATTTAGAACAGAGAGAAATTCTTGACATCTAAATCATTTAGGGTTACAACTTTAGTATATGATCGACTTGTTAAATTTTTGTCACTGTTTGACGATGAATTTTTTGGGTGTTATTGCTTGATTAAATAAATTATGAACTTAGTTTTTCTAATGCCTATATATTTTTTACTATTGAATTTTTTTAGTTAATTTAGGACAATATGTAATACTCTGCATTTATTTCCAGCGTACAGCAAGGTTTAAAATGGTGCTTCGAACACTAAAGATGCAACTTTTCATAGTGTATTTTTTTTCTAGAATATGATTTAGTCAGGTTGAAGATAAATATCTTATGCGATTATTGCAATTTTTTTAAAAATTTCATTAGTAGTAGTAGTACGACAGGACAATTTCTTTCGAATAGCGATTTTGCATTTTCGCCACTTATTGTATTACACCATGAATTTTCCAAGATGCCTGTCAATATCTGATTTTACCATTTAATTTCCTAAACTGTATTAAATACTAAGGAACATATTTAGTATATCCTCACAACGATATTTGGCAATTTTTTGTTGGCGATTATGGCTAAATCATAAATGATAAAATCATAATATAAATCAATTGCCCATCTGCGCAGCACTAGTGCGACGTAAAACCCAACCATCCATCCATCCATAATCTAAATCATAAATTATAAAACATAAAATCATAAATCCAAAATAAACAACATATAGGCTGCCATATTATATCGTAAACAGTCCAGAACGACATCGTTATCGTTCAAAACGATGCCAAAGAAAAATCGCCAAATTCAGCTGTAGGGATATACTAAAGTTATATCAATACTAAGTTAAATCGGAAAAAAAAAATAAAAAAAAAAAAAAAAATCACGTTTTTTGAAATCTACTGATAAGTGAAAAATTCCTCCTTGATTGTATTGTAAAAACGAATTACCTGTTTGAAGTATTCGAGATAGACCATCACCATTCATAAATTGGATGGCTTTTGAATATTTGTTGACAGTATTTTCTGAATAAGTGTTGATGATGGCTCCTGAATACTTGTTGGCGATATCTGCTGAATAATTATTATTGTTGGCGATATCTACTGGATATATATTGATCATGACATCTTAATAGTTGTTGGCGATATCTCCTGAACTTGTGTTGATTTTGGTCTGAATATTTGTTGGCTACATCTTCTGGATATGTACTGATTACACCTTGATTTTTTTTACATATATATTATGTAATAATAAATTTAGAAAATGAAAAATGAGCGTGGAGAAGGAAATTTAATGATACGGATAATTTAATTTAATTTAATTTAATTTATAAAGACATCAATGGTACAGGAAAAACTACTTTAGCCATTTTCTTTCTAATAATGAACAGCACGAAAAACGGATATTTTACCTGGAGATATTTTGTACATTTAGACCAAATAAAAAATTTTCTTCTTTTTTTTCCTCGTGAATTAAGTTGAAAAATATTTAAAATAAAATTGAAAAAAGTCGTTCTAAAGCAATGGTACAGTTTAACCTCTTGGCGAAATTTCAAATTTGGCACCGAAGTAGCTTAGACGTTTCTCGCGAAAATCTTGACATGCATAATTGCTATAGATCATTTAAGTCATCATCAAAATAAATGAAAAAATTAAAATCAGCCAATGAGGTCCTGTATTAGCTGTAACTACAATATTTTAGCAATGCAGTTACTACATTCTTTTTATATAGAAAAAAAATGTCCTGTTGTATTAAATTCTGTTTTCTGCAAAGTTTTATATCAATGCTTAAAAAACAAAAATAGGTTGCGGATTTTATTATTATTATCATTATTATTGCACCATTTTATAATATATATCTATAGGAAGGCATAGCTAGAGTTAAAATGGCTATTGTGGTTGCGTAAAGGAATTCCTTGGCGAAAAACGTACGAGCTCATTTCTAAATTTTAAAAATCGCTTAATTGGTCATAGCAAAGATCAATCCTTCTAAATATGTTTTGAGATAAAAATCTAAATCTAATATAAATTTTTATCTCATAAATTCCATTTTGAAAATGTCTGCGCTTAATCTCTAACTCTATTACAATAATTGTTTAACATAATCCTGGTATATTACTAAATCTTTTTCGCCTAACGTTAAAATAAAGGAACAACTTCAGTATATCCCCACAACGATATTTGGCGATTTTTCGTTGGCGATTATGGTTAAATCATAAATCTAAAAATCATAAATCGTAATCTAAATCATAAAATCATAAATGATAAAATCATAATCTAAATCATAAAACATAAAATCATAAATCCAAAATAAACAACATATAGTCTGCCATATTATATCGCAAACAGTCCAAAACGACATCGTTATCGTTCAAAACGGCGCCAAAGAAAGATCGCCAAATTTAGCTGTGGGGATATACTGAAGTTATACCATAGCATAAACTAAAATAAAAATATAAACTAATTTTCGTTTCATCTTTATTAAATTTTTATGTAATATTTTTAAAATATCGTTTATTTTCAAATGTTTTGCTATTCTAAATATTTTCTCTCTTCTCTCGAGCATCTAAAAGATGCCAATTATTCAATTTTTCTTATTTACACCATTGATCTCATTTTAATTTTCCTGAGGAAAGTGACGTGAGAGACACAGAAAAAAAGTCATAAGAGAAACTTTTACCTCCGGTGGCAAATAGAGTACCTTTATAAACCCGCGTTTTTACTTAATAACTTAGTAAATTAAAATGATAGAAATTTCTAAGCAGCTGAAATGCCTTCCTTAAAGCAGTCGGAATACACTGATATATCTCATGACGCGGAGAATCCTGTCCTCCGCGAGAATTTGCTGTCGCAGACAAAAAAAAAATGACGCCAGGGACAGTTACTTTTTTTTTAATATATAGAGATTTACATTTCTAAATACTGAACATATATTATTTTGGTATATTAAAGAAACACCTGATTATATTTTCTGATGTAGATTCTATTAGACAATTGAAAATATTGGAATCAACTCAGTAGCTGTATAGTTTAAAGTTTAAATGATTTTAAAGATTAAAAAAAAACTTTTTTTAACAGTAGAAGTTTTTTTTATTCTGGAGCCCTTAAAAGCATAATATAAAAAAATATTCTTGCAAAGAAATGCTAGAAAGAAATGAAAATTTCTACGTGAAAAAAAATCTAGAGGAAAATATAGATGTTTAAATTTTGCAAGAGATGAAAATTTTTAAATATTCAAAATATTTCAAAAAGCATCCGAGACCAACATCCTTTAGTTATTAGATTTTGCATAAGTATCCGTTAAGCCATAAATGTCAAAGGTCTTGAAAAATTTCTTAAATATTCTGACTGTTTAAAAATTTTCATCTCTTGCAAAAGTAAAATATATGTATTTTCCTCTAAAATTTTCTTAGTGATGAAATTTTTATTTATACTCTCATAGTATTTTGATTTGTATTTTCATACATGTATTTGCAACAATATTATTTTTATTTTATGCTTTATGCATTTTAGGGCTCCACAATGAAAAAGCTTCTATTATTATTATTATTATTATTTTTTTTTTTTTTTTTTTTTTTTTTACATAAATTTGTATTTTGTACTTTTTAGTTACAATAATAATAATGATAATAATAAATAAATAAATAAATAAAAATAAAAGTTACAAAAAAAAAAAAAAAAAAAAAAACTAATTAAAAATTCTTATAATATCTGTCTATATCTGTATATATTTCTGTGTAAGCATTGAAAGATTACTTTTATCAACTGTCACTTTTTCTATTAAATGTCTGCAAATATTAACCCATCGCCCCTTGAAGGATTGAAGCCACGACCGTCGCGTTATCAGCATGACGCTTTCACCAAAAGTCAAACAGGGGTTGGGTTGTGTGGGGATTAAGGTCGATTGACTGCACTAGGACCCTAGACCTGAGTGGGAGCTCCGTCCATGGGGGGTTTTCTAAGGGGTCCTAGCCTGTATTCAGTTTCGGAAAAAATCATGGAAGAGTTAGAACGGCTAGGCCAACGAGTGGGCCCTGGGATCGAACCTGGAACCCCACGTCTATCAGCTTTTAACGCAGAACCGCTCGGTCGCTGGTGGGCCCAAAATTCGAAGAGCAGTCAAGGAATGTCATAGAACTGACTATAAAGATCCAATAAATACATATACAAAATGAATTTTCTTCTCTAAAGCTTTTTAAAATATTTAAAATATTTAAAATTTTTCATTACTTGCAAAAGTGTAAAAACTTCAAGTGTTTTTTTTTTTTTAACTTAAACTTTAATTTTGTACTTTTTACCAACTAAAAAAGATTCTTAAAAAGATTTTAGAATACTGTTGAAAATGTTCTTTTATCGATTGAAACCTTTTCTAATAATTATTTCCAAAATTCGACACATCGGGCCTGCGATGATCGAACTCACGATCATCGCGTTATCAACATCACGCTGTAACCAACTGAGCCAGCAAATGATGAGAAGACTGCTTATATTTACTTTAAAGTAGAGACACCTATTTTTTTTTTTTTTTTTTTTTTTTTTAGCGTGATGCGAAGACGCGATAACTTATCAATTTCAATAAAAAGTTTCTATAAATGGCAACAAGATTTCATAAATGTATTTTTATTATTATTCATTTTTTTACTGTGTTTACAAAAATGAAATTTAAATTTTAAAGAATTTTTAGATTATTTTTATGATTATAAATTTGAAATTTAAACAATATCCTTGTTCATTTTAAACAACAACAGCCTCTTCTTGTGCATGTATAATTTCGTTATATTTTTGTTATTTATCTCTCTCTCTCTCTCTATATATATATATGTAGAGGGAAAGATGTAAATATGGGTATCCCTTTTTTTGTTTTTTACTTAAACTTACTTTATTTTTTTTTTAATTCTAGGTTTTTATTTTCATTGGCAGCTATAACAAGTTTACTAAATAAGAGGAGGCAAAATAATGATTAATATCAATACACTTTATGCATCACAAGGCACTGCGGGTATATAAAATTCTCTACATCAATTGCTGAGCTTGAAATTTTTGTTTACTACTGTATTAGCCAATACCAGTCGTGCGACAGGTAATAAGCACAGCCATTGCCATTCGTGCATTTCTTCAATTCGAAAACGAAGATTTACGAAAAGCTTTTAAGAAAGCACCAGAAACATGTGGAGTGTAAATATGGGCCCTTTCTTGAAAAGTCAGAAAAAAATATTTAAAATGTTTTAAAACATGATAAAACAATACAAAAAGTAGAGAATATTTTTATTTCGGTAAAAAAAAAAATATATATATATATATATATATATATTGAAATACATTAATATAATCAGTGCAAAAATGTTTTTATGAAATTTAAAGATGACTCAACATCAGTATCAAAACAATTCCTCGGATCATAAGCTGAGACTACCCATATCAAATCAAAGAATAATTAAAGATAAATCGAAATAAATATTGGAAATTGGAATTAGAAAAAAAGCAATATTTGCATTCTAACGTTGTCAAGGGCCTGGTAGAATGCAAATATGCTAAAATATGGATGTTTTTCTGTAACAAAGAAAGCAAAAGCTAAGAATTTCTTTGTTCGCAGGCCCGAAACATCCATAGACAATCCATTAAAGAAGAAGATAAAAATAAAACTATAACCTAATATGACAAACCATAACCATATAAAATTAAGATTAAAATAAAAATACAAACATACGAAAATTCAACTTACTGAATAAAATATTTGATATGAACACAACTCAAAAAAGAAATATACATAGTCAAAACAGAAAAACGAAAATCATAATAAAACAATAATCATAATAAAGCCTTTACCTAAATATGAAAAACCATAACCATTTAAATGTAAGATTAAAATAAAAAACCCAAAAAATTGTAGAAGAATAAGATTACTTTAACCTTTCAAAATGAAATTGAAGCAATAAACGTCGCACATGTAAAAATGTAACAATCAGTTAGCAGTTAGATTCACAGTTAATTAGTTCAAAATAGCATGGACCATAGAGTAATTTTTAGGATTCACAGTGGAATTCATGTAGGGTAAGGATTCATATCCTGAAATAATCAGATGATGATTCCTAATATTGAATCATGAATAGTGCTGCCATCTGGAGTAATTAGATGAAAATAATGGAAAAATACAATCAAATAAATTTAGGATTCAAATAATCAATGTATTTGATTGAAAACCAAAAAATAATACCTAATATTACCTAATATTTAGACGTAAATTTAAATTTGAATAAAATGTATGCGGAGAAAAAAAAAAAAAAAAAAAATAATAATAATAATAATAATAATAATAATTAAATAAATAATTAAAAGAATTTTTTTATTAAGTGTTTGGGATAGCCATTAATTAATGCTAAATTTTTAAAGAATCGAAATTGTAATTTTTGATGTTTGTCAGACACTAAATATTTGATCCTTAGATTAAAATTAAGAAGAATATTGACAAATACAGATTTATGTAAGCATGTTTTAAAGTTAGTGAAAAAATTTACCTTAAAGGGGAAATCTTTCTTTTTATCGTATAAGTCAAATTCTAATTGTCCATTACTATTAAGAATAATTTTTAAATCTAAGAAATTAATGACACTAGAATCCAAATCAGTACTACTTAGAGACAGATTTTCAGGATATTTGACAGGTAAGTCTAGTTTGGTGCGATTTTTATCCAAATATAATATAATTATATCATCTATGTATCGTAGTAATTTAAAGTTAGTACACTCAATGTCACGCTCATAATAATATAAGTATAGATCAGCTAATATGCTAGAAGCAATTCCACCTTATGGCAATCCTAAACGTTGTTTATATAAATAATTATTGAATAAAATATAGTTATGGAAGAGGATAAACCTAGTCAGAGTTTTAAAGGCTGAAGGAGTTATGCTAACATTTAGATTTAAATACTGCAAATTTTCTACAAAAAGTTTATTTATAATATCAAACATATCTTTAATATCAATATTATTAAAAAGATCATTGAAATCAAAAGTTTTTATACCAGTAATATCAGTAAGATTTTTAATTTTATTTTTGAGTTGAAAACTATTTTTTAGAAAAAAATTACACTTGTTAGAAACAATATAACTATGTAATTTTTTAAGGATATTCAATAACATAATATTAGCATTAGAAGTATAGGCATTGCAGGCAACAGAAACAGTACGAAATTTAATAGGATCTTTGTGAAATTTTGGAATTACAACTAAATAAGGATAATTGTAGTTATTACATTTAGTTTTTATCAACTTATAATAATTAAATATATGCCTATTTTTAATATCGATACTGTCATTAATCTTAAGAAAAATATTACTAGTATCCATAGTATCAAAAAGAAGTTGTTTATAATACTTTTTGCAAATAATTGCATAGTTATTAGCCGCCTTGTCAACATAAGTAATAATAAATTTAGACTGTAAGTCTAAAATTGCTGAATGAATTTCTTTGAAATCATAGTACTTGATATTAGAAAGATGGTGCATATTATAAACTAAATCAAGTTTAAATTTCTCCAATAACTTAAATTTCCACTCATTAAAAAATTCACTGGTTTATTATAATCAATAGCAATTTTGTATATAAAGAGATCCAGGTCTAAATTAAATTGAGTAATGATATCAATAAATTTGAATTTTGAGGGCATCCGAAATTTAGTACCATACTTCATCAAAGATCTAAGAGTAAGATTTTCCACAATATTGATATCACCAGTAATAATATGACCATGAGATGTATTGAAAAAAGATTTATATTTGGAATCAGAACAATAGCATGGAGGATGATCATTAGAAGTAAGAAATTTAGCAAATTTATTGTAGTTAAATATTTTTCTACCTAAAGTAATATTGTATTTAAAAGTTTTTTGAATGATGAAGTTTTTGATTGGAAAAGGATTGGATGGATCATTAAGTAAATTGTGAATATGAAGTTTATTAAAAACCAGATGAGAAAAATTTATCACCAAGAGAGAGTTATTTATTTTTTGACCAGACTTTAAATCAAGTTTAATATTAAAACACTCAGCCCTATAGTGTAAAATATCAAAGAATACATCACTGAAGTGTGAATCAAAAGAATGTGAATGGAATACTTTAAAATATTTAAGAAGATACTTCTTTTTTATTCCAAAAATAAAATTACGTATAACTTTCCAATTATAAGACTGAAGAAAAATACTTTCTAAGGATTTGAGATTTTGTAATATATATGAAATGTCCAGATGTTGGGAAGACGACCTAGAAGAACCCCTAGAAGTTCTAGTAGTCTTTTTATATAAAGAGTGATTTAGAGTTTTATAAATATTACTGTAAAATTCAATTTTTGAAACCTTGGAATACACAATATGTTGTTTATTATAAACATTAGAATTTAGACCAAAAGGATAGATAGTATTCAGTGATTTAATATATTGTGATTCAAGTAAGAGACGTTCATTCAAATTCTTCTTAAAATTAAGAATTTTCACAGTAATATTATTAAAGTCATGTTGATGGAAGTGCATATATTCAAAATTAGTGGTAAATTGACGTGATTTTTTTATATCAGAGCGATGTAAGTTAATCCGCTTGTGTAATGGATTACTAGTTTGTCCAATATATACCATATTGCATAAATTGCACTTGAGAGAGTAAATAATATTAAAAGCCTTACAAAATGTAACACGAGAAGAGCTATCACTAAAATGAGAAGCATCAGCAAGAGGGCATGGAAGACATCTAGTAGAATTACATTTTGTGAAAAATAAATTGCGAAGAGGAGGATGATATAGGTAGCAGGATGACGATCCAGAGTAATCCCTATACATTACTCTGTACCGAGCACAAGACAAACCATAAGATTTGCCTTTTTTGCCAGGCGCTAGGAATTTACTTAGAACAACCATTTAATGAATAATGAAGATAAATATTGGATATATAATAAATTGAGACAATAATTATAAGAAATATTGGAATTTAACTAAGCTTGCAAACTTATAATAGAAGCCTGATAAATTCGTAAAAATAGATAAATATGTTTTCTTATAAAAAACTAAAACTTTAGAGAATCTTCAGTAAAATAAATATTTTTTGAACAAAATAATTCTTTTAAAATTCTGGATTAAAATAAATGGAGCACAAAATTGTATAAATACATAAACAACCTTTAGTAGAAAAGTATGAAAAATGTATAATATTTACAAAAAGTAGTCATAGCCATGATGAAAATTCATCAAAGATATATACAACAATATATACAATAATAAGTTATTTAAAATAGACCCCTCCCACAAAAAAAAAAAAAAAAAAAAAAAAAAAAAAAAAGGATGACTAACAAATAATAATGTAGTAAAACACACAATATTACCAGTAAAGAAACTTGCTAAATGATTGATGAAAGTAGTCCAAAATGATCATTAAATTGTAAAACACTGAATGATAATTAAATTGTAAAACACTGAATGAGAATTGTAATACACTGAACAAGAATTGATATAAGAATTGAAATAGTATTATAATAATAATAGTAGTAATACACCATAAAATGCGCAACAGCAGCTATAAAATGATGTATTTAAAAAAATTTGTGAAAATTAATAAACTGCTTAAGTAACAGCAAAAATTGTGCAAACACATTATGAAATAAAAATAAAAATAATAAAATATTAATAAAAAGCTTCATTTCCAAATAAAGCGCTATATGCAGCATTACCTTAGAAATGAAATAAATATTGAAATACACTAATATAATCAGTGCAATATATATATATATATATATTTCAGAAAAATAAGATGTAACTGTCTATTTCTAACCCAGCATAATCTAAGTGTGCCTATGTAACTCTTCTCCGTGAGTGTCTTCAGAGAGTCTTCCATCACAAAACATGTAAGTTGCATCATTCGATTTTAGATTATCCCTATCGTTGATGTACTGGTTGATATCATGAAAGCTGTAGATACGGAAGGAACACAGTACTCAGATAAATCCGTTGATGAACCATATCGTTTTATTTGCACCCTTGACCTGTTTTTTACCTTACCGGACCCTGGCTTGTATCTTACCCTGCGAAAACTCAATGATGCCTTCTTGAAAGCGACTTTTGTCAAGCGAATTAGTCAATTGGTCCCAGTATGGTGATCAATTGTTGAAGCTCGACTTTGCTGCTTTGCATCCTGAAGTAGTGGTTCTTAATGTTAGGGATTGGAGATAATATAAAAAAAAGAAACGGCTTTTGAAGTTCCCGGCGTCCATATTTACACCATGAAAGGTTGTCCATATTTACGGTAACTCAACCTAAAAAAAAAATGGCTTCTATCACATGGAAATCAGATCTCACTTTCTAAATATTACTGAAAAATTATTTTAAATTATCCATACGGTATGAAAAGAAAACGATTCCAGATACCCGTGAAAAGTTTACAATACAGAACAAGCAACAACTCACACAATAACTCCCACTACATCCACACTACTTGAAAGAATGGTTTTAACTGCTATCTACTATGTTTTATTAAAATGCGATGGAGGGGTGCCTATATTTAAAGACTCTGCATATTTTTACACCTTAACCTTTATACATAGATTAGTTTTTAAAATACTAGTGCCCACTGTGTCCTGATCGCTCCACTCACCTATTCCCGAGGGAGGCTACCTCACCGCCCAATTCTACCCTCACCGCCCCAATTCTCTTTGCACTTTAAATCCTCTGGGGCTCTACTCGCTTGAGATACATATTTGATACTATATATATATATATATATATATATATATATATATATATATCATGAAATAATATGTTGAAAACCTGCATAATATTCCATAATTTAATAACAATTTGTTATTATTTTCCTTGGAAGTATTAGCTAAACACAAAATAGACAGGGACAGCAATAACTGTTTTCCTAGAATAATGTGAAATGCATAATATCTAGTCCATTTAGCGTTACAGCTTTAGGATATGACTCTCTTGGCGACTTATTTTGTCCGTATTTGGCTATAAACTTTTTCAAACAAATGCTTGTTAAAAAAAAAAAAAAAAAAAAAAAAAAAAATCTAGTACAAATATTTTCTAATACCAATTTTTCTTTTGCCTTTTTGCCTTTTTAGTAAATTTAAGACAATATTTATTACTCTATATAAATTTCTAATACAGAATTAAGTTTTAAATGGCACTTGCAGCAGTAAAGACGCAATATTTAAAATGCATTTTTCTACAACATTGTCTAATAAGACACTTTGAAAGTAAATAATTTATTTGATTATGGTAGTTATTTCATTGTTATTATTATCATTATTAACACTATTAATTGTAGTATTTTATAATTTATATACATTTCTAACCATAGCTAGAGTTATGTCTTTCGTGGTCTCGAAAAGCAAATCTTAGTTTACTTCATCACAAAATTTCAAAATTCTCCAAACAGGACTTATACTAATGCCGTTCCTATTTAGCCAACCGTTTAAATATATTTCGTTTGATATAAAATAAACTATGTTTTAATATAAATGTCTACGTTCATGTTCTCTAAATTTACTTTAAAAGTACCTAGGTTTAGCTTAGTGCGCTATAACAATTGATATTTAATATAATAATGGTGCTTATAAGTAAATCTTTCTTGCCTGACGCCCAAATAAAATAAAATACAGTACAAGCTCAATAAACAGTTTAAATATAATTAGTCAAAAACCTTATTGAAATTTCGTTGATATGGCATTTTTCTTTCAATATATAAATGTATAATACTATTGCTGTAAATAATTTAAATATTTGTAACAATAAATAATTTATATCATGCAAATGTATATATCGAAATTATCACTAAATTAAACACTTAGTTAAAATAAATAACGAAAATGGAAATTTAGCTTTCTAAATGTTGAAAAAAAAAATATCTGCAGACGACAAATTACAATCCTAATTTTATTTTTATAATTGAAAATGTCTGAGATAACGTTTTTATTTCTTTGTAAAAGAAAATTTCTTTGTTACCAATAGCAACATTTTTTTTTTTTTTTCACACTATGGATGACATTTTATGTTTCCTGATAATTGCGACGCGATAAGACTGGACATACAACGATTTGGAGAAACTATTTTCAAGTTGACAAATATAATACCTTTAATAACCCGAAGATTCTTATTAAAAACTTCGTTAATTAGGATGATAGAAAATTGAAACCAAAATAAATGTGTTCCTTGGATTATTCAGAAAACATCGGTATCGCACACGACCCTCAAGCTAGTTTGCAAGGAGATACGGTCGCAGAAAAAAAAAAAAAAAGAAAAAAGATGCCGTTGACAGTAACATTTTTTAATGTGTAGAGAATTTGGTTATATCAAATAAAGAAGAAAATTAGATGAATTATAAACCATGAGATATTTTAATATTAAATATATATATATTTATTTAAGAAAAAAATATTTTATTTTTTTTAAATAATTTAATATTAAGAATACACAATATGTAGAGATATTTAATATTAAGAATGTAATATTAAGAAATATATACATACATTTTTAACAAATAATGAGACATTGGGTTGTTGTCGAATTAGAATAATAATTTAAAAAATTCAACTGCGAATTAAGCTTATTAACAATATGTTGTCTCACTGCATTCTACCTTTAACTTTAAAACGAAAGCATGTGAATATGTTACTTTTAGGCTAAATTAATGTTTATATCCATACGTATTTCTTTTAGATTTCTTTTTTAACAGATACTTGTCGTTTTAAATACAGGGATATACTTGAAAAATAAATAATTATTAAGACATTTTTAAAGCTGTGAAAATTCAAAACTTAGTTAATAACACTTTTGGTGTCAGAAAAGTATTAATTAAGTTAGAAAGATAAATTCTTTGAAAGTTCGCTAGAAGAAATTTGTTAAAAGATAAAATAAACTCTGTTTTACTCAACCATGCAATTTTCTCTGTCACTTTACTTTTTCAAATAATGAATTTTGCGTTTCAACGTTAAG
Source organism: Salticus scenicus (assembly GCA_963930645.1). Classification (NCBI taxonomy): domain Eukaryota; kingdom Metazoa; phylum Arthropoda; class Arachnida; order Araneae; family Salticidae; genus Salticus; species Salticus scenicus. The sequence continues at coordinate 213,540,735 of OZ005649.1, forward strand.
TAAAAATAATCCATTTTCACTACTGTTGATAAAATTTGTTTGTAACGTTTAATGTTAAATTCTTTAAAAGTTCACCTGAATACTTTTATCTAATTTGATTTTAGGTTATGTTAACTATTTTATTTCAACTCTACGTATATATATTGTAATTTCGTTGTATTAGCAAGTGAAATAAATAAAGTAACAGACAAATATTTATTGCGTCTCCAATAAATTAATATTTACCGTAAGAAAATTAACATTTTTGAAAATATATTCAAATTTTAGGTTTAAAAATGAAAAAAAAGGATATACATATTCATAATTTATAATAAACTAAAATTTTCGTCAGCAGGATTTATGGAACTGTACCCTGTAAATAAACAAATATGTAGCGTGTCCACTTTTAATCTGAATGACCCTTTTTTTTCGCAAACGTTCGCCCTAGATGTAGAAATACTTCACAACAAAAGTTCAGGTATAGAATGTTTTGTACAAGTGATGTATATGCACTGCTAAAAATTTTAATTTAAAGTTGAACTACTATATGAAGTAAATTTATAAGCAATAACATAATATGGTCCAGGTTCACTTTTTAGTTTTCGACTACTCTCGATTGAGTTGAAATTGCGCCAAAACTTGGAGTTAACATACATCTGCACTCACAAGGCAAGTATGAATCAGTAAAATTCTTTTTAAAACCAAACCTAGCTTAAATTAAAGATCGAAAACTTTGGGTAAAGTGCAAATTTAGTGCAACGACTCACCCATGGGCCAACATAAGCCCCTAGAAAATTTAGCCCCTTTTGTCAAAATAAACGAAACAGAGTCAGCCGGCAAGAAAACGCACAGTGCCAGCAGGTTAGACTTTAGACAAGAAGGGATTCAGTTCGATCACAGTCTCAGTCGAATTTTGATTTTTTCTTCTTTTTTTATTTATTTAAAACATAATGCCAATATTTGGTTCAATATAAAATTACCAATTCACGGTAAAAGGTTTAACCATCACGTGGTTGCATCTACTTCAGTACCAAGTTTAGTCTAAAACTAACACTCTAATTTTTAACAGTGAATAATAAATACAAAATCTATTTGTATACGGTCCTCCTTTCCTATGACTTTTGTATTGCCCTCGGTCCCAAAAAATAAACTAAAGACACTCCTTACCTCTAAGTGACATTATATATATATATCGTTTCTCTATATGGTTACATTGTCAGATATAAAATTTTCAGAAATTGAAAAAAAAAATAATAATAATCTGTGACGCAAAAAAATATTTGAAAAGTTGTTTTATCAAAAGAAACCGTGAGCTCTTGTGGAGACTGGAATAAATTGACATCCGTAAATGAAGAAGGATATAATGAGGCAGATTTCTGAAAGATGCAATCGATTAATTCTTTGAGAGCTTTTATGAATATCAGATACATCATCTTTCATTTTCTTACGTTTTAATTAATACCGATAGAATTCGCTCTGTAAAAATTCTGTCTCGAATAAACGAGTTTACATCCGTTAAAATTTTGATAAAATGAGTCTATGAAAACATTAAAAAGGAGAATTGGTAAAAGTTTGGTTCAAAACGAAGCAGGGTATTCTTTTATAAAAATATAAATAAAGTACAGAAATTTATTTTTTATACTTTTAAAAATTACAGAATAAAATAATAAATAAATAAATAAATAAAGTTGTCTTTTATTAATTTACGTATTCATGGGGAAAAAATGGAAAAAATAATTACATTTTTATTAAATCAAAGCAAAATTAAATTAGACACTGAAACCCGCAATATATTGCAATACGCACAAGATAAATATAACTAATTTTCTAACGATAAAATTTTTTTATAATTTTTTTCTAACGCTATTGCTTTACCAAAATACAGTATTAATATTCCTTCTACCAGAATTGTTTTGTTACACTGAATACCTGTGGGTTAAAATTTTACCCCCAAACGATTTTTGCATTGTTTCTGTAAATTTATGTTAAAAAATGCTGTAAACGCTAATTAAATTAATCTAAATGAATTTTTTTTTTTATAGATTTATGCGTTTAAAATGTATTTTAGATATAGGAAATTATTACATTAAATTTGCTTTTAAATATTTTGTGTAGTCTCATTGTAGTTTTTCATTTATGTTCACAATATTAAGGCCAGAAATACAAATATGTATTATAGTATGTAAATAGCATTTCTTGAACACCTATAAGAGAATTTATTTGCACGAATAATTATTTAGATTAAAATTTATATTAGAATTGCAACTTTTGCTTTCCTTCATGGAACATATTGGAAAACAATTATTAAAAATTTAAATATAAATGCTTGATTTAAAAATTACACATATTATACATTTATTAGTGTTTTAGTTTCTAAAATCTGTAACACAATTATTACTTGAGCCATAATAAATTAGGCATTGTACACATTTCTGACAAAGTGTATGAATATTTAAATGAATTTTTTAAACAAAAAAAAATGAGAATTTCCAGAGAAATGTCACAGCATTTTCTATGCAATGATCTTGCAGAAGAAATCCTCTCATATCCTTATTATCTTTTAGGAATCCCACTAGATTACCATGCTCGCCGCTGAATTTAAACTATCGGAACATTTCTCAGTTTTTTTCGAATTTAATTTTTCATATAATTCATATAGTTTTTCATAAATATTTTTTCATATGAATAGTGCAACATATTATAATATTGTACTTTTTTTCGTCTGCTATAGATTGCGCTATTATTCATAAGTAAAATAAAAGAAATTTTACTTATTGTTATTATTCTGTTGACCCTTGCATGTGTGTACATCTCCAAAATTTAAAAAAACTAGTTATATATGCATTTTACAAAGCTGGTTATCTTGAAGAAATATACAATAATTTCCAAAATGTTCACGATGTGTATTCTAATGTTGAACAAGAATGAAATTAATTGGGATAAATTTTCTTTATACGTTGTTCTCATCGTAAAAAGTGCTGATGCTTTGATCATTTTCTTAGTTCTAATCATAGTCATTATTAACTTAAAAAAGAGATAATTTTACCCTATATATTTCTTAATAGTATCTTTATATAGAGTATATTTATTTATTTTTATTTTATAATTAAATTTAATAATCATTTTCTTTTAAGTTATTCCTTTATTTTAATGTTTTATTTTATACACACGCACACACACACACGCATATATATATATATATATATATATATATATATATATATATATATATTTAAGGAGCATTCGGTTTAATTTCAAGAAAACATTTGTAAAGAGAAAGATGTGTAATAAAGAAAAATATTTTCTCTTAAATTATTCATTTATTTTAATTGTAAAGAGAGAAAAATATTTTAAGTGAAATAGAATATTTTAATAATTAAAACATATATCATTATATATTTTTAACTGAATTTCGTACATATCACCCCTATAAAATTTATTTTAATATTTTGTAACATTTCAATTACATTATATATATATATATATATATATACACTATGAACACTCATCACGACCTTCCGCACTGAAGCTGAACACTGTTGTCACCGCCCAATCTTGCCAACGGAGTGTGAGAAAAACAGCTAAATATTTAGGTCTCGTTTTCTTGCTCCATGGGGGTTTGTTTCAGCAAAGTTTTACTTAACCATATGTTTCCGACCGTGCTCTTTATTTAAGATTGGTTTGGTTTCAATAGGAATTATACTAATTCATACTTCCCTTGTTAATGGAATGTCACAGCATATTTAATATTTAGTTTTCGACTTAAACACAAAATATAATAAAATGTAATTTTAATTTATTCTTAAATAATATATATTTTTTTTTTTCATAGAAAAAAACGCGAATCATTGTATTTTTAAATTTGTTATATTTTATAAGATAAATTATGCCTTTTTTACACCTTTTTTAAAAAGAGATATTAGAGGGAAAAGGTCATTTAATAATATTTTAATATTTACTTTCAAATAGTAGATTTAAATGAGATCAATAATTATTGAATTTGAATTTATTCAAAAATATATAGATATTTTCCTATTATTATATATATATATATATATATATATATATATGTATATATATACATATATATATATATACATATATATATATATATGTATATATATACATATATTTTTTTTTTCTGCGATATGTCACGATATGTATTCGATTGGTATTTTATTTTATATTGGTATGATAAATAAGGGAAAATACCAAAACCTTTCTTATGTATTTATGATAATTTTTGGGAAGATTATCACTAAATAAACAGCGTCATTTTTTCTCCTCAGAATTTTAGATTAAGTACTTTAAAAATAGTGAAACGTCAATTTGGCGTTGGGGGCATACTTGACCTCATGATAGTAAGACAGTTAAACATTGATTAAATTAATTTTGCGACATATAAACAGTTTTTTTTTTGTTTGTTTGTTTGTTTTTATAGATGCTTTCTATACTGGTGGATATAAAGTTTCTAAATTTTACATTTTTAAGCAATAACATTTACAAAAAAAAAAAAAAAACAAGAAAGTGAAAAATACACCATATGTTGAAGAAAACATTTTCTCATAAACTAGAAAATATTTTTCATAAATATGTATAGATATTGTTTGTAAAAAAAAAAAAAAAATATATATATATATATATATATATATATATATATATATTTAAGGTAGAATTTATTCCGTAATAAGCACTCAAAGTTTAAAACGAATTAAGAGTTTCTAAATATTATTGATTCGATGCATTTTTGATTTACCGTAAAAACCGGCAGATCAGCCGCGGCGGATACGAAAAAAAAGTTTTTTTTTTTTTTTTTTTTTTTTTTTTTTTTTTTTTCTATCTGCGGCTCTTACGCAATTTTTCTTTTTCACCCTCCTCCCTTGACACATTCTGAACTTTTCTCCAATGGTGTACAAGAGAGGGAAACATGGCAATTTTCAAACATTTTCAAATTTTCATTCACCTTACATTTTATTTAATATTTCGCCTATACAGCATATTCTAAAGCTGCATTTCAATTTTCATGAAAATATGTAAATGATCAAAAAAGTTACATTTTTATGGGGAATTATACTTATCACGGCTCACATCACAATAATAATAATAATAATAATAATAATAATAATTAAGATTAAGTTTTTTTTTTTTTTTTTTTTTTTTTGTAGTATTTTAAATTGAGATATGCCATTGAAATTTCGTATTATTTGGTTTTAACGCCCGGTAATTCGATTGTGAATATTTTTGAAAGTGTAGAATTATTAGGAAGGGCTTAAGGAGGGGACGAAGGGGCAAAAAAAAGAATGAAAGAAAGTTACTGCGTTTGAAATTGGTATTATTAGGTTTTAAGGGAAGATAAATCAATTACAGATATTTTCAAGTGTAAATTCATTAGGAGGGACGGAAAAGTGGAGGGGGGGGGGCAAAACTTAGAAAATCAACGGGAGTTTCGGAGAAAACAACGGAAAACACAGAACACACCTATTCTATTATATTTTGCAGAGTTTCGAATTTCAATTTCCGCTCACATTTTGTAATAAAGATGTTTACCATTATATATCCCGGAATTACGCAAGTTTCGGAGAAAACCATTGATAAATCAGACACAAATCTTTTTATATAAATGTTTATATTACTTTTGTATCTCAGGTTATAATTAACATAATTTCGTAAGTAATGTATCATTTAAAAACTTATTTGAATTGAAATTGAAGAGTGTATGTTGTAAATCTCTGTCGCCAGAAGGCGCTTTAATGTTTTAATAATTCAATGTTTATAATTCTAATTATGATTAAATTACTTATAACACATCATTTAAAATTTTGCAGATATTTAAACTTATATAAGTCGTTAAATTCCGTACGGGAGTTTTAAGATCTGAAACGGGAAAAAGGTGCCGCACTCGCAACCGAGCGGGAATTTTGTAAAAGAGGATTTCTCAAGGATCGCGATCCAGCTGGTCACCGAAGGCGGCTAGTATAAATTAAAAATGAATTCACTTTCATTTAAACAATCTTTATATTTCTTATATATTATTTTTATTCTTATTATTTTTATTCTTTTCTTATATATTATTTCTGGCACCGCACCTTCATAAGGGTCCAAACAAAATAGTGCGGCTCTTACGAAGGTGCGGCGCTTCTGAAAAACTTATCATTTTATTACCTAAGATTGCGTTGATGCGGCTCATACGCGAATGCGGCCGATCTGCCGGTTTTTAAGGTAATTAATAAAATTGACACAAATATATTGTTTTACTAAAAATAAGTATTTCCTTTTTTTACAGGCTGGCGGAATAATAATACTTTCTTTATAATTTAAAGTTTTAAAAACGGAAGCAAAATTGTAGGAAGATTCCTAATATTTCTATAAAAATGCACAAAATAATTATTTGTTGTACTCTTTAATTAAGCATTAATAACAAAGAGAAACGCTTTACTATTTCATAAAGGTGACAGATAATGCAATATGTTCCCAAGATCTCAAAAACTAATTAAGTATGACAAACGAATAGTAAATGAACAAGAAAGTGAACAAACAAAACTGAAAATAACTAGATATTGATATATTCAAATTAAATTTTCCCTCGAGCAGAAAAAAGGGAAACGGTGTATACATTTACATATTTGTAATCGAATGAAATTAGTTTAAAATGTAAGTGTATAGTCTGTGTTTTAAATTTGTTTGAATAGAAAAATACATTTGTTAACTTAACAGAAACACTAATATTTAAAATATTAATAGAAACATGATTGTTAATTAACAAAAGGGGGTTTAAATTTAATTAATTTTATTATAGAAAGTAAAATCATATATGACAAACATAATTATGTTACTTTGAAAGTTATACTATCCATATATTTTTGCTATACGTATTGAAAAAAAAAAAGTATTGTCCAGATATATGAGTTACATATTCCTGAGAGATTTACTTTTAAATCCACTGACATTTGTATAATTTATTTAATGTCAGACTGATATAGGTTTATTTGTGTATGTCATTTATTTTAAAGAAATGCATTTTTTTTCCCTTAATTAAATTTATTTAAGTTGTGCAAAAAATAAATACATCGTTTCGCAATAATTTGCGCAATTCTATATTAACGTAAACTGTAATGTACGTATACAAGTTACTATTCAAAGTCTCGAGAAGGCATTAATTTAAAAAATCAGTGTTTGGAAAATAACAAATACTAACTTCTTTTATACAGCCCCCATGTCGTTATGGTCATATTTAGAAAAGTTTATGCTCATCCTAGCAAATATAAAACAATAATTTTCGCTTCTGTGGACCCAAATTTTACTGAGATAATTGGTTTCGATATTTGGGATTTCTTTACATTTTCTAGTGTTTTAATGTGGAATTTTTAACCAATCTCTCATGGGAAAAAAAATGGAATATCTCAAATTATAAAACTTAATATCTTGGTCAATTTTGGACGCAGAGAGATGAAAGTTTTTGTGTTATACTTCTTAGGCGGAGTGTCAACATTTACTATAGATGGCTGCGGAAAGCTAAGGGCAATATAAAATGTTAATTTTTGCAATTTTTGAAAGAATTTTAAGTTCAATCATGCCATGCTTAAGTATTTCCAACATTTCGTGTGAGGAAATATATGTATATGAGCGACAAATCGTTGCGTAAATTCAGGTCTCCTCGGAGCATTGCTTTGTATAATGCAAAACTGCTTTTAATAATAGTTACGATTACTGATTAAAAAGCAGTTCGGATTACTTGAATATTACTTGCTAACAATAATAAATGTAAATGTATATTACTTTTATAGTTATGGAAAAAAAAAGTACAACAAATGCATTGTTTTCGTGGAATTTATGTATATTTTTTAAACACATTTTTAAAGAGTGTAAAATTTAAAAGCAAATTTTTATGTGAAGAACTAAGTTTTGTTTAATTAATAATTATATATTTCACAGGAATGTAACGGTAAAAATTCTAACAATTAATAAATTATTGGGAATTTAATTTTAATAACATGATAGTCTACGAAATTTAACTTAATACAACTTAGAAAAGGTTCCCAGCACCCGCCCCATCCTAAATGGAGAAACACAGATGTTTTAAACCTACTGTAATTTTAAATGATGCACAAAATAAAATAAAATTCGATGATTTGTTGAATAGTGATTGTTGACAAAAATTGCAAAATTTATCTCCAAAAACATATAAAAGAAATATTTTTTCCCGTCACCATTCAAAAGTAAAAAAATAAACGTTAATTACATATTGTTTGTTTAACTTTTTGTAAAGTCGTGGGAGTATGCTTCACACCAAAATTATTGATTTTTAAATGTGGAAGGCGAGGTTAAGAAACTTTACTATACCTGCATTCTTCACTCAACTAGAGTACATGAAAAAACTAAATAAAAGAACAATGTGTCACACTCAGTGTCGATTCATTTTTCTCTGAAAATCTCTTTCTAAGGAGTTGTAAGTAATTTTACCACAAAAAAAATGTGGTTTAGATAAAAACAATAATCGTGAAAAACGAGTTTACCAAGCCTTTTCCATTTAAAATTAAAGAGCTGGATGATACTGGGATCGTACACTCCACGCTCTTTTTAGGATATTCTCAGGGATGAGAATTTTTCAAACTTATTGCTAACACTATCTCCTTATATTATTAAAATCTGTGCGTATCTGTCTGTCTGTCTGTCTGTGAGAAATGCTTTGTGACCGCGAAAGCTCCGGTGCAAATGGTCGCATCGCCTCGAAACCGGTGTCGACAGACGCAGAATTTCATCATCTCGACATCGCAATAATTCGCTAAGCAATGCGACCCTAATTAGCGGAGATATTAATTAAAATGTAGACCCATATCTACCGAAAAATGACCCAGAATTCATGATTACATGCTTAAAAAGCGACATTTTTACAGAAAAAGTGGAAAATAAATTAGAAATATCAGTCGTATTGTTACAAACAAGATACCATTGGAAAGGGCTTTTTTTTTCTCAATCCGATGGTTTAAACGGCTTATCGATCGGACAATTAGATTTTTTAAAATTAACTAAACTATGAAAAAATGTTGGCAACAAATCACAATAATCTTAGCTTTGCAGACGATAGTCTACAGTCTTGAACGGAAAGAAACACATCTGGTATTTAATGAGGTCACGTGTTTTTGTACTGCGATTAAAAATTGCAATTTTCTATTTTCTTCAATTTTTCAAAATTCGCACATTTCACTTAGTATACAATCTTAACACCACAAAACAAACTTGCAGTTCAAATTTAATCGATTTTGGTCAATAAACAAAAGATTTACATTTTAATTGCAAATTAAATTTTATCTTTACACGTCTGACATTTTATCTGTCGAAAGAGGATGCCAGTTTCAAAACGACACACACTTAAGGTAAAAATATTTCTTTTTCTATTTACTTCCATTAACCGACTACCGTAGATAATGGAATTCGAAATTTCACCTGACTTACACGTTTTGAGGTGTCATGCCGCTGTAATAATTTAAAATTTCAATATTTAAAATTCTAATTATGTTTAAAATTTATTTTAATGTCATTCGATACACATTTTAAAGTACGGTTACATTATCGAAAGGGGAATTCGAGATTTCACCCGATTTACACGTTTTGAGGTCTCCTGATTAGGTTTTCTGTTGCATCGCAATAGTGGAATTCGAGATTTCAGCTTATTTACACGTTTTGAGGTCTCCTGAATGGGTTTTCTTTTGTATCTCAGCTGCTAATTAAAATAATTTCATAAGTAATACATCATTTGAAAGCTTTGTTAATTTGGAATTGAATAGTAGATTACAGAAATTCGATATTTCGACATTTCTCCTGATTTAAACGTTTTGAGGTGTCCTGAATGGGTTTCTCTTTTGTCTCAGTTACTAATTAAAAAAATTTCATAAGTAATACATCATTTGAAAGCTTTGTTGAGTTGGAATCGAACAGTAGATTACAGAAATTTCTACCGCCAGATGGCGCTGTAATATTTTTAAATTACAATATTTCTATTTCTAATCATGATTAAATTTTTTTTAATGCGTCGTTCGATACACATTTTAAAGTACTTTTACATTATCGAAAATGGAATTCAAGATTTCACCAGATTTACACGTTTTGATGTCTCCTAAATCAGTTTTCTTTTGTATCTCAACTACTAATTAAAATAATTTCATAAGCAATACATCATTAGAAAGCTTTGTTGATTTGGGATCGAACAGTGGAATGCAGAAATTTCTACCGCCAGATGGCGCTGTTATATTTTCCAATTTAAATATTTCAATTTCTAATCATGATTAAATTATTTTTAATACATCATTCGAAAGATATTTTAAAGTTCTTTTATGTTATCGAAAGTCTTCAGCAGATTTACACGTTTTAAGGCGACCTGATTAGGTGTTCTTTTGCATCTCAGCTAATTGAGTAAGACCGTTCAAAATTGGTATACGTAGGTTAATTAGAAGGGGCTGAAAGGGTGGGGAAGAAATAGGCGTGCACCGCGGGCGTATCCCCTAACATGTGCGCGCACAGCGCGCACAGGACTGCGCTGCCGAAGGCAGTGGGGACCCGGTCCGACCTTTTAACCGATGAGAAATAATTTTTTTAATTTTCTTTTCTTAATAATAAAAATTTGATTTGAGAAGGAATACGTGCGCACAGCGTGCGTATGCCTTCACACGTGCGCGCGCAGCGCGCATGGGTCTGCGCTGCCGAAGGCAGTGGGGACCCGGTGTGATTTTTTACCCGATCAGAAATGATTTTTTTAGGGGGCACGAAGTGTTAGGGTAGGAATGCGGGCGTGCAGCGCGTGTATTCTTTAACTTGCGCGCACGGGACTGCGCTGCCGAAGGTTGTGGGGACCCGGGCCGACTTTGTACCCCATGAGAAATGATTTTTTTTTCTTTTCTTTTCTTAATAATAAAAATTTGATTTGAAAAGGAATATTTGCGCGCAGCGCACGTATACCATCACACGTCTGCGCTGCCGAAGGCAGTGGAGACCCGGTGTGAGTTTTTACCCGATTAGAAATGAATTTTTTTTTTTTTTTTTTGGGGGGGGGGGCATGAAGAGTCAGGGAAGGAATACGCGCGCAGCTCGTGTATCCCTTAACTTGTGCACGCGCAGCGTGCACGGGACTGCGCTGCCAAAGGCAGTGGACCCGGGACGGCATTTTACCCGATCATAAAAGATTTTTTTTTAATTTCTTTTCTTAAGACTAAAAGTTACTGTTAGTGATTCATTAACTATAGTGATTCATTTGAAAATGCTGACCCGCTAGCGGGCGAAGCTCGCTAGTTTTTGTACAATAATCTCTGCCCTGTAGAATCATGACACATTACTATTAACTTACCACGAGTATTACCATGAAATTAGTGGTGGAAAAAAAGGGAATTGACAGTGTCTTGAAAAAAGGGCGAAGAGTACGACCCCCTAGTGATAACTATACTTCTTATGACCTCATTATTAAATATCAAATTATTTTTATCTAATATACTAAATGGATCTCGTTTCTTAAATCAGTCTTAATACCCAAAATGTTTTAATATACCATCACTAGAAAGAAATGAACTGTTAAAGGGATAAATCATTCTTATCAAAATTAAATAAAACAAGTGTTATTCTATACAGTCGGAAAAATAATAATTTCAATAAATAAGTTTCTCCCCGATCAGTTGATTGTGTGAGTTTAATATATTGTTATTCTATCTGTTTCATTATATTTTTCATAATTCTATATCAACAACAATAATGAATTGAAAATATTTATATATTTTTAAGATGATTAGAAAACATCATAAATAAGGATATTTTTATCCTGCACGATGTTGAAAAAAAATATATTACACGAATAATAATACAATATATTGTACACATGTTTACTCTTCTGAAGCATAAGAAATATTAAAAATATATAATGAAATATACCTCTGAATATTTTATTTATAATCAAATCGTTAGAGAAAATTATACTGACAATTGTACATTTGCGCGTCTTGTAGAGATATGCATATTTTTTTACTCATCGAATATCATTATCTATAATTAATAATTAATATCTACATTTCATACAAGTGCCCATTACTTTCTATGAATAATCCGATGGTATATTTGTTTTCTTTTACAAATAAACATTTTAATTTTTTATTTGAATATAATTAAGAGATGGATTCTTTTAACATACTAAACAGCTATTATAAGAAATAAGTTTAAATTGTATCATAAGCGATATATTTTACGTTAAACATAAAATAAAATATTTTGTGTAAAATTGTAAGTTTTATATGAAGAATATTTTTTAACAGTCAAATTCGCATTCATAGAAAAATGTGGATAGTTCATTAAAATTGCAAAGGTTTATTAATTTTTTACAAATGTCTAATATTATAATTGCAATGCAGTTTATAGTTGTTGTAGCTAACATTTGACGAAGAAAATTTTTCCATACGCTTTTCGTAATATAAACTTAAAAAAAAAAAAAAAAAAAAAAATCAAAACAATCTATCATACAGCACCTAATATAAATTAAAATTATGTTTTTTATTTTTTATTTATTTATTTATTTTTAATAAAAGTTTACATTAATATTTTTCAGTACTTTGTGAAACAATTCAGAATGTTTCCTAAGGTTGTTTTTATGATTTATTTTTAATAATTTATTTATTTATTTTGAATGATAACCTTATTGACGAAAGACGAATGATGTTTTTATAAAATCTTTCAAAACAGAAGAAAAATCCAAAATACTAAAACGCGGCGGAAGAAAAGAGAATTATACAAATTGAAATTTGCCCTTCTCCTGACTCTTCATCACGTTGTGGCACTATTAAGGAAATTTAAATACATTTTTTTTTCTTTTATGGATAGCATTAATAAAGATATATTCATAGAATCAAAATTATGCACCCTGCGTTTTCTGTTAATGCAGTTACTCAGAAAAATATAAAATTTTCAAGCATCCCGTATTTAAAAGATTTGTTTTTCCTCGATATGTACTTCTAAAAGACCATTCAATAATTGGCTTCTTAAAAAAATTAAATCAGTAATATATATATATATATATATATATATATATATACATACCACGGAGTAATATTAATAGGAGTTGAAGGTCCAATGGGAGAAAGCTAGAAAACTGTGATGTAAATTTTTGGTAAATATTGAGGGCGCCACTTGTCATTACTCCCTACTTTGTCGCGGATATAGTGTTGTTTTCAATTGAATTTTGCTGGAGAACATTTTAAATTTTTTATTTTAAGCAATTTAATATTTTTGTAAGTTCTTAAAACTGCATAATTCAGATGTTTCAAATAAATTCTTCGTTCCTAGTTGTAAAACAGGCTATGATAGTGATAAGAAAAAAAAAAAAAAAGCCCTAGGAGAGAAATAATGTCCGAGTTCGTGTTTTCTGCACCTAAAGTAAGTTTTTTTTTTTTTTTCTTTACAAAATTTCATCCATTCTCCTTCCTCCCAATTGTCTGTTTTAGCTAGCTTCGGTTCATAAGGATCGTCATTTTTTAAAAGCTCTCTTTCAAAGTAAAATTAGTATAAAATGGCTCTTAAAAAAAACATGTTGGTTAGAATACTCTATTTAATGAAATTTGCTTTCAATCGAACTTTTTTCAGCTTGATATTATTTTTAAAAAAATAATTAAAACGAGACATTTCCCCATTGAATAACATTGCGGAAGCTGGAGAGAAGGAAGTATTGTACGCTGGCGCCATCTGTAAACATTGAGAAATAAGATCACAAAATTTCAGCATTACCTTCTTCTCCTGTCTTTTTACTCCGTGATACATACATACAGCGTGATTATTAAAAAAGACACTATCCTGATAGATGAGACAATACCTATCATACCGTTCACAGTAACTGAAAAAAAAATTTGGTGGAAGGCATTTTGAGGTATGCGCTCAAGAATCACATAAAAAAAAAAAAAAAAAAAAAAAAAAAAAACAGTTAAACTCTAACAGTTACGGTTCCAGTGACAAAATTTCGAAAATTTCAAATAGCATAACTACTTTTTTTTATTGGAATATGGAACCTGTAGCACGAAAATTGCTGGAAGAAAAAAGAAAACAACTGTGATGTGCCTACCAGAACAACACTAATGACGTTGCATTTCCAACTGAGTCTTTGGCTTAGAGATCCTATAAACGCAAGCCGAGTTGTGGAGCCTGGTTTACAGCCTCAACGTGTGGATTACCTCCCATCTTAAATAAGAAGTGTGTAAAGGAGTGAATTGAAGACGGCAACTTAAAACTAATTTTTGTTCTATTTATGAATTTTTGGTATGGGTGTCCCATTCCAATAAAAGAAAAGTAGGCGTTGACATTTGAAAATTTCGAAATTTTTTCACTGTAACCGTAACTGTTAGAGTCTAACTGTTATTTTTTATATGATTCTTGAGCGCATACATAAAAATACCTTTCATTAAAATTTTATTCAGTTACTGTGAACGGTATGATAGCTATGGTCTTATATATCGGGATAGCTTTTTTTTTTTTTTTTTTTTTTTTCTTTTCCCTTAAATATATATATATATATATATATATATATATATATATATATATTCGGTTGTCCTGAGTGAGGGAGTAAGTTAGCGAATGATTCATCATCGCCCAACCCAAATCCCTGCAAGTAAAAGCACGAAACTTGTTGAAACATCCCTTCAGTGATGTAGACACGCACAAAGAAGCAATTTTAGAAAATTTGTCGCCCAAAGGAGATAAGGGGAGCAAAACGTGATTTCACATAATCCTTTATATATCAAAGAAAAAAAAAATATTTGTATTTTTTTTTACTTTGAAATATAGCTAATACAAATACCTAAAAACCAATTTCTAAAAGTTTAGAATTTCGGCCCCCAAGCTGTGTGTGTGTGGGGGGGGGGGGAATTGTGATTTTACGTAAATCTTTATATCTCAAAAAGAAAAAAAAAACTATTTACATGCGATTTTTGCTTTAAAATATAGCTAACACAAACACCTAAAAAACAATTTCTGGAATTTTAGAAATTCGATCCCCAAGGGGAAGGAGGGAGCAAATAGTCATTTCATGTGTGATTTCATTCCCTTTATACATTTAAAAAAAATAATAATAAAATTTGACCTGAGGGAAAACACGTTTTCACATAATACTTCATATCTAAAAGAAAGAAACATTTAGCCGTATAACTTTTGTTTTTAATTATAGCAAACGCAAACACCTAAAAACGAATCTCCCGAATTTTAGACATTCTGTCCCCAAGGGAGAAGGGGAAAAAGGGGATTTCACACTACTCTTCATATATTCTTATAAAATATTACATTATATGTGAAGCTTGATTGTAGACCCTGAGACGTACTAAGACGGGGTTTTACAAAATCTCCCTTTTACCCTGGGAAAAAAGGCAGATGAAAAAAACAAGTTTGAGAGCATAACTCGGCTTCAATTTCCTTTACATAAAAAAAAATCTGGAGTGACTCCAATCGACTTTCCGAACATTGAGTAACTAACAGTTTTGTAGATAAAATAAAGAAAGAGGAGTTGCTAAACAAACAAAAAAGAGAAAACCTTAACAGAGTGTTTGAGTATTTTTCTCCATATATCACACGAGGTTTTATTTAACGCTACTGAACTTTGAGCCCTTAGATCATAAGAATAAATAATTTTTCGTTGTGTCCCTGTAAAAATCTATAAATGCTAGATTCACCAAAATGCTTATAGTTAGTGCAACAGTGATTTATAATATTCATACAAATTTTCAGCTCAATTGAATAAGGCGTTTAGATGCTATCGCTGGTCTCATAGGCCATAAAGATAAAGAATTTTTCTTTGTGTCCCTGTAAAAAACTGTAAGTGCTAGATTCACCAAAATCTGTACAGTTGGTTCAAATGTGACCTATAACATGTGTACAAATTCTTCGCTGAGATTAATAAGGCGTTTAGACGCTATCACACTTTTAAAAATTTGGCAAAGAATTTTTCTTTGTGTCCCTGTAAAAAAACTATAAGTGCTAGATTCTCCAAAATGTATACAGATTGAGTATCTGTGACCTATAATATGTGTATAAAGTTTTTGCTCAATTGAATAAGGCGTTTAGATGCTATCGCACTTTTAAGATTTTGGTCCCTTGGCCATAATGATAAAGAATTTTTCTTTGTGTCCCTGTAAAAAAACTATAAGTGCTAGATTCACCAAAATCTATAGGGTTCTTACTATGGTGACTTACAATATACGTATCAACTTTCAGCTTATTCGAACAAAGAGTTTAGACGCTAGCGTGTTCACTCACAGACATACACACATACATACACACACACATACACACATACATACACACACACATACATACATCATCGTAAAAATAGTGAAAACGGACTCGTCGGACATCGAAACGTATAGAAACATCAAAATCTCGAATTTGGATTTTTGACATGATTACAATACTTTCCTCACTATAGTGTTCGGAAAGTAAAAATGCAAAAGGGGAAACAAGAGTGAAAGACAAATAAATAAATAAATAAATTCAGGAAAATAAAGAAAATAAAAGAAATAAAGAAATAAAAGATGGACAGATGGATAGTCAGATTGTCAGTAAATTAGACATATAGGCTAATTCAAATCATAATCAGTTTTAACCATTGTTAGAAACTGTCAAAAACACTTAATAAAAACGGAAATGCTGTTGCACTAATTTCAAATTATAGTCCTTAATGAATCTGATTATTTTTGTTTCACCCTGTAAATCTCAATGCTCGTCATACTATATTAGACATAAAATATTTTCTTCTCTTATGAATTAAGAATTTCAATTTTATAATGTTTTCTGGAAAGTAAAGTCATTAAAATATCATGTATAGTGTAGCCACGTTTCCTAAAACTAGCAGCGAGGACGCGTTCAAAATGTTGCAGGGGTACCAGCTTGACTGACAGGTTGGAATTTGGAAAACATCCAGTAATTCGGCGCTCTGTTATCGCTCATTATCTCTCAGTCAGATGACTGTCACCCCTATTTTAACACTGGACTCGTTGAGTTAGCACTTGCACAGACGCTTCCATGGTTTCATGAAATGTGGTCAAAGAATAAAGCAATATCTCTTAATGAACGCAATGATTTGGATTGCTTTCTGGTGTCCCTGTACGCAAAACAGTAGTAAAATTTACTCCATATAAATTAGAGAACACTGTGTACTGGTGCTTGTCAACTGTCGGAGGTGATTTTTTTTTTCTTTTTTTAGTAATTGAAAAATTGCCTATTTATGTGCATTACATAATAGAAAATAATTAAAAACAGTGAATATCAAGAAACACAATGCAAATTTTAAAACATTTTGATATTTAGGCTCAAAATAAACATGTGAAATTTGCAAAAAAAAAAAAAAAAAAAAAAAAAAAAAAACACTTTTTCAAAGCATTATAACACAAATTTAAATAGAGATCTTTCCATTCTTTAAATTTTATTTCGATCATTGAAAGGTCTTTAAGGGAGTGAACTATTCTCAAAACTATAACCATGTTATTATATATTTTAGAGAAGATAACATTTTACATGCTGAAAAAAAATCATGAATATACATGACAGTTCATAACTTCTATCGACAAAAAAATTATTTAGCTAGATTCATTGTAGTTGTTCAATCTCTAATACAACTCCTCTAGAGTATTTTTTCAATGTTTCATATTGTTCCAATTATAACTTATGGAGTTATGATGTTTTGCGATAAAGAAAAATGTTAAAAATCTCATTTTGAGAAAAAGCAGAAAACGTAATTATAAACCAGATTTTACCTATTAAATAGAAAATAATTTTAATAAGTTACTGATTTATTTCAAAGTTTTTTTTTTATTTTTTATTTTTTAAATTCATTTTACATGCAGTAACAAATCTTGGTGCTTGTATTGAGTAAAGTATTTATGTAAACAAACATTTACGGTCACTTCCAGTTTGGAAAACTTGCAAGTAAGTAATATTAAAATGCCTGTAACTGAAGTTCTAAGCAAAATAGAAATAAAATTCAAACTGATTTAGAAAGCTGAAATGTCAGGCTTTAATACTAAACCAAAAGTAGAAAGTCTGATTTTTGACCGAAAATTGCATTTTAAAGGTAGGCAGTAGGGTGCA
Organism: Salticus scenicus; assembly: GCA_963930645.1. Classification (NCBI taxonomy): domain Eukaryota; kingdom Metazoa; phylum Arthropoda; class Arachnida; order Araneae; family Salticidae; genus Salticus; species Salticus scenicus. The sequence goes on from OZ005649.1 coordinate 213,558,807, forward strand.
TCGAAAAACGCGTTTTTTCTGCAATTCAATTCTAATAGCGCGGAAAACTTGCGCATAGGCGTCATTATAAATGAAAAAATATTTAATTTTTTTTTTTCAAAATTTGAAATCGCGCAGAAGGCCTAAAGTTACCAAAAAAGCCAAAATACCGGTAAATTTTAAAAAAATGCAAAAGTTACAAAAAAATTCATTTTTTTGTTCTAATAGTGAAAAAAGTGTTTTTAAGAGTGTCCTTAATGCATACAAAATATAATTAGACCCATTCTTGCTTTACGCGCAAAAAGCCTAAAGTTGTGGGTTGTATCGTAAAAAAACGATATTTCATGATTTTCGACGATTTTTAAACGTGTGCCAAAACCCATAAAAGTTTTATTTTTAATTTGTAATAGTGTAAAAACCATTCAAAATAGTTTTCCCAATCCATAAATAATACTTTCAGACCTGTTATTCTTTAAATGTATTCGCGCAAAAGGTCTAAATTATAGTATAAGTTAAGTTATAGAGTCCCGTAAAAATGCCGTTTTCCATATCTGATGAGTTTTTATTTAACACATTAAGGTTTGTAATAAGACTCTAACAAGTGATTTACAAAAAATGTATTAGCCAAACATATCATATTGCAGCTCTGAGCTCATTTCAACAATTAATCTGTGCTGAAATGACCCAGGACTCACGGCGAGGACGTGGCTGCAAGCCGAGTCCTACCTCCACCCTACCCAACCAACCAACCAGGATGAATTTTATTTACAATATTTACAGTAACTATTTGCTTTGTACAATGCATATATGTTCGTTGTAGGCAAAAGGTTATTTACATAGAAGCCCCTTTGAATTCTGACTTTGAATTAAATGTGGGCATCATCTGTCTTGATTTTAAAGTAGCTCTAATATAACCATCTAGATTTTCATGCCCGCACACTTTTTCTGCTGCTTCTGTAACCAGTTTTACACACCTCTCAACTGACTGGGTGTGACATGGGAATTTCAGGTAGTTAAACTCTGGTAGCGCTTTGTCTTTCAATAAAGAAGCAATGTATCCAATTGGTATATTGGACAGTAGTGGCGGCGGTGTTAACTTGCAGATTGGCCAATCAATTAGTTCGGTATAGTCGTTTGCACTGAAATTTAATGAAGGTATTTTGAAGTCTCTTACATAACCTTCAGCTGATGGCTCATTTCTGGATTTAAGGATCCTCCTGTAGCCAAGTTCTCTAATGTGTGGTCTCTCATCCATTATCATAGCCAACATCATATTTTCAGGGTGGCAGAAGAATGCATTCCTTTGAATTACTGGATCAATGATTTGCTTGATATTGTCCGGTAGATGCCTGGTTGTTTTAACTACCTTCAAAATATGCTTCGGTCCATCTTTCACAGTGTAGTTTTTCTTTATATCAAACCAAACAGGTGCATATGACTACAGGAGGATCCTTAAATCCAGAAATGAGCCATCACCTGAAGGTTATGTAAGAGACTCCAAAATAACTTCAATAAATTTTACGTTTTTTTACGATACAACCCGCAACTTTAGGCTTTTTGCGCGAATTCAGTAAAACAAGAATGGGTCTAATTATATTTTGTATGCATTAAGGACACTCTTAAAAACACTTTTTTCACTATTAGAACAAAAAATGTATTTTTTTGTAATTTTTGCATTTTTTTTAAATTTACCGGTATTTTGGCTTTTTTGGTAACTTTGGGCCTTCTGCGCGATTTCAAATTTTGAAAGAAATTTTTTTAAATATTTTTTCATTTATAATGACGCCTATGCGCAAGTTTTCCGCGCTATTAGAATTGAATTGCAGAAAAAAACGCGTTTTTCGATGCACCCTAGTAGGCAGGCACCTTAAATAATATATGTAAATTTTAAGAAATTTGATGAATATTTAAGATATTTAAGTTAGTCAGTGCGGAGAGACAGACAGAAAAATCTAAGTTATAAACACTTGTAAACTTTATTCGGAAGCGTTCAAAGGGTGCTTCTTCAAATATGAATTCCCGAATTATTTTATTAGTAAATAACAATAATAATAATATTAAATATTATAATGTACAATAAAAAATATAAATTTACACAAGCTTGATTTAATTGTTTCAGCTTATGCATTATTATAGCTACAACTGCCGAGAAAATTATTTATACACATCTTAGCACGTAGTTTGAAAATAAAACATACATTAAAATTCGAATCACATTTTTCTTTAAATTCCAGTTTCTTAACTTTTAGAGATAATGGAAAAAATGTTATGCATATCTTTACCCTTCCATTAGAATTCTTTATTGCTTCCATACGTTTTTAGAAAGGAGCATCAGTAAAATGTCAAAATTTTTCTTGAGATGAATAAAAGCCTAACAAAATGCACAAACGCTGAATACTTTCATGCTATTTTTCTGTACTTTTTTTCCTTATATATTTTCCTAGAGATTATAAGCGTTACCAACAATATCATTTCTACGGTGATTTTATTTATTTATTTATTTATTTTTTTCTCAATTCACCAACTGCGAACTTTCCTTATAAAAGCGAACAGAATACGAAATGAATCATGAAATTCTCGCCCATTTTCGTTTAAAAAGTCTCAAACTTATATTTTAATATTCTGAAAGTGAACAAACTCGCATTGTGTCTTTACAATAAATCGATAATTTTGTAGTTCACTTAGATAAAGTGTTTTTCTAAACTTGGCAATTTTTTAAAAATCCAAGTTTTAATTTCATGTGATCATATACATATAGTCTGATAGATAGATAAATAGGGATTGATAGGTCGATACAGAATTGGACATATACGTAGAAAGATATTCATATTATTATCCTTATTAATACTGCATTTAATTTTTTCAACATGAAATGTTTATTAAGTAAAAAATTCACAATATTGAAATTAATTCAAGTCGTAATATTAAAATCCGCTTGAAATTATTTGAAAAGGTAATTGTTATAAGCAAAACTTATATATTTTTTAAATAATTTCTCTGATACGTACTTTAGTAACAAGCAGATAGACGGAAAAATAATGTGCCCCTTCTATTTTATATAATACCTTTAGAAATTTAAAAAAAAAATTCTTGAACTCTGTGTAAAAAGTAGTAATTCGACATTTGTTTTCAATTACGTATTTTTCAATTACAGTCGGTAACAAAAGTCTCCGAACACTAGCAAACATTCCTATATAAAAAAGTACACTTAATACAGTTTTGTTAAATAAATCCTTGTTGAATCCTGTTCTTAGTCAGTTAAAAAACAGGATTCGACAAGGATTTATTTAACAAAACTGTATTAAGTGTACTTTTTTTACATAGGAATTTTTGCTAGTGTTCGGAGACTTTTGTTACCGACTGTACATATTTTTCAATTACATTTGGTGATGGGAAAATTCAGTGAGTTTACCACAAGTGCAAGAAGTAAAATATTTGTTATCACCATATACATGGAAATAGTCTAAATGATGTGTAACCCTATTCCGTAGAACATTCTCTGGATACCTTGAAACGTGTGTGTTTATAAAAATAGAATAAAGATAGAAAGATAGAAATAAAGATTTAATTAATGAAAATAATGTAAATATTTGTTTGTAGCTTTCAAAAATTGCAACCAAGCTTGACTTCTATTCCTATGTATGATATTGTCCAAAATATTAGTTACTTTTTAATGTAGCCTAGTAGGTTTATTCATATTAAATTAATGTTAATTCTAATAATAATCTCGCTCTATTACCTTTACAAACTTGGCACATAACAGCCATGAAAAAATGACTGAATTTCATTCCTTTGTTTGTCATATGCATGATAAAATAGAACAAGAATATCAGAAATTTCCTTGATTATTAAATTGCATTAGAAAAAGTTAGAATTACTTACCTTATTTCTTTCATTTTACTTTCTCTTTCTAATTTCTCTTACCGATATATATATATGGTATATAAAGTACTGTATTTGGGTCAAAATTTTTGAATTGAGTTTGCTTATATTTACACATTTTGAGGTCTCACTGATCAGAAAATCATGTTTTTAGCGGGTTGGTCTGTGTGTATGTGTTTGTCTCTCTGTGTGTGTGTCTGTTTTCAGAATATTTCAAGAACAAACAGCAGCAGAAAGTCCAAACTCGGATCCTAAATCTATATTATAAAGGGACGCTACTCTAAAGTTTTAGTTGAGATCAAGCAAATGGTTCGTGTACAGGGACATCGATAAGAATTCAAATACATTATGTCTCTGGGAAAATTTCTAGTAAGTACAGTGTAACATCTATAGATAGACTAAAACGAAACGGAATGAACAAAATTTAATACATTCGTAAAAGGATGTTTCGTGTAGATTGTGAGCGAAGATGATGAAGAGCCAGATGATGTAGAATATAACAGTAATCACAATTCTGCTTCAGAAAGTGACTCAGACTCAGAAGATGACGATTTAGATTGCGATGATAACAGTCATTTTATGGGAAAGGATAAAGAAACAGTTTGGAAGAAAGAGAAATTCCGTCCAAACGTTCCAGTGTCTTCAAAAAAACATTGTCACAAAACTGCCTGGAAATAGATATATTTCAAAAAAAGGCACTTTTCTTATAGAAGCATGGCATTTACTAATATCTGCTGAACTGATTCAAATTTTAGTAAATGCTCAAATATTTTTATTGAATCAATAAAAGATCATTTTACTCGAGAAAGGGATGCTAAAGAAGCAAATGAAGCTAAAATAAATGCATTTATCGGATTGTTATATATTTGTGGTGTACACAAATCATCACATGTATATGCGAAAGATCTCTGGGCAATAGACGCCATGGGAACTGAGATATTCCGGGCAACTATGTCTGCAAATCGTTTTAATTTTCTTATGAAATGTCTACGTTTTGACGATATTATAACTCGTCAAAATAGAAAAGACATCGACAAGCTGGCTCCAATAAGAGAGTTCTTTGAAAAATTCGTGACAAACTGTAAAAAATCATATAATGTAGGAGAATACATTACTATAGATGAGAAACTGGAACCCTTTAGAGAGCGATGCCCATTTCGGCAATATATGCCGAACAAACCATCAAAATATGGTATATAAATTTTTGCACTCATCGATTCCAGATTGTTTTATACTTGGGATATGGGAGTGTATACTTGTCAACAGCCAAAAGGGCCATTTGAAATAGATAATAGTCCATGTAGCGTTGTGAGAAGGTTAATCGAAGCACTTTATAATTCAGGCCGTAATTTGACCGTCGACAACTGGTACACATATTACCCACTGTCACAGAAACTTTTGAAGAAAGAAATAACTATTGTTGGGACATTGAGAAAAAATAAAAAAGAAATTCCTCCATCATGTTTTGTTTTAAGGAACAGAAATGTTTATTCTTCCATGTTTGGTTTCCAGAAAGAAACAACAATTGTGTGATATAAACCCAAGAAAAATAGGAATGATGCTTTACTTGCATAATGATGATGCAATAGATTCATCAACAGGAGAATTTTACCTATTTAACAGGGAGCAGCCCCCGCTCACCGCTCGAGGAGCGGTGTTGAGCGCTTCTAGGATAATCCACGTGAGCTGCTCCGACATTTATTGAGAAAAAAAAAAATACATCATGCATCGCCTGGCTTAGCCAACCAGCGACAGAGGGCGATGAGTATTTACAGATATTTATGTACATAAAGTATTTGGTCGGCATGCCGGGCCCAGCCGGCCCCACGCGACAAATGGCATGCTGACGATAGTTGTTATTGTAGAGTCGAAACCAGTTGATAATTGATGACGCAGATTCTGAGGTTGAGAATGGCAGTTCCATTAGTAGAAACAGTTCATGCGTATGCATGGATTTAAGCAGCATTAATTGCTGAACATCATGGGAAGAATCTGTAAGTAGATAGATTCACGTTGAGGCTCAAGTCGATCTTGATTGCTGGTGACGTTAGGATGGTTAGCGGGGTACTGGTGAAGTTTCTGAGTAATCTGCAACTTCAGGACGTTTGGAATCTAGAACTTATATTACATGAGGATATCTTCAGCAGCAACTCGGACGACCACAGAGGAAGATAACAGGGTGAAGAAACTTAAGGTTATTTAATTTTGACTAGAGTATTATTATAATTAGTAGAATTTGATATTAATCTGTTAGGTTTGAAATGTTCATTAAGTAGGAGAAGATTCTATTTAGTTTATTTATTAGCGTTTTTCTTGTTAGAATTTCGTCTAGCCAATTAATTGGTCTAGGGGAGGGATTTCTTAAATGATAATTTTCTGTTAGGGGGCAGTGGAAATAATAATGTAGTGGAGTACCCTCCTCTCCACATGGACACAAGGGTGAGCGTCGGCAATGAAACTTGTATAGATAGGAAGGGAAGGGCCCATGGCCTGCTAGGAATGCGGTAATAGGGGGAGTTAAAGTCCAAGAGTTAGTGCGGGCCCGTGGAATCAGCGAGAAGGTATGTCTCCCCTTCTCTGAACTATCCCACAGGTCTTGCCATTTGAGATTCATTAAGTTTTGAATTTTACTTTTGACGTAGGAGGGGGACGGAGGAGGAGGAGCGGGAGGAGGAGCGGGAATTGAAGAACATTTTGTGGGGAAGTTAGTGGCTTCTTTTGCTAGGGAATCAGCTATTTCATTGCCTATGACACCCCTGTGGGCAGAAACGTGTGCCAGGGTGCAAGTTAAGTCGAGATTCATTAGGAGTTTTTTATTGCGCTGAATTTGCGGATGTCTGCTTCGATGTCGAGCTATTGCCTGAAGGCCCGAGAGACTGTCGCTGTAGATATTGACGCTTTGATTAGAGTATGCGACACTGGCCCATTGTATGGCCTCAGCGATCGCGTGGATCTCTGCTTGAAATACCGTATTAAAGTCCTCGAGCCTGCAAGCCCACTGATGGCCTGCGACACCCTGTTCCAGCACGCAAAATGCGGCTGCAACCCCGGTATCTGTCTTGGAACCATCCGTGTAGATTGCCACCGGGGCAGAGGGAGAAAAGTTATTTTTAAGACAGTTGGTTAACTTTGGAGCAACATCCTTGCCTGGGTGAATATCCCAACTGCAGGTCAAAGTATGAATGGGGGTTTGTGGGAAGATAATATTAGTTAGGTCAGGGTCTTTTAATTGCAAGATTTGAGTTTTAATGTACGTTTGGGAGACCTGCAGGTAGTCGTGGGGAATCCCAGTGATTACGGTGAGGGCATCAGTGGAAATAGTTTTATATCCTCTTGCAATTTGTAAGAGGAATGGTCGTTGGGCAGAATTGAGGCCTGTTATGGCATCTGTTCTTAGGTGGCCACCCCAAATGGCGGCTCCGTAGGTTATTATTTTTTCTATTATTGTTTTGTACCAGAACTTAAGGAAAGAGGTGGAGATACCCCACCTCTTTCCCACCATTCTTGCTGAATTGTGATATATGCTTTGGGTTTTTAATTTTAGTTCTTTAACATGTGTCAGCCAGTTGAGGTGCCGATCAAAAGTGATGCCTAGTAATCTCATTTGTTCTACGTGGTTGACACTGATGCCGTCAATCCGCATCTTGGGATTTCGGTTTCGTTTTATGGCTTTAGGGAAGGCTAGTGTTAAGGCATTAGTTTTGGAGGGGGATAACTTAAGGTCGAATTCTTTGAGTAGCTTACTAAAGAGGGACAAAGCTTCCTGGGCCGGGTCCTCCAGGTTTTTCCTGACACGGCCCGAGAGAATCAGGGAGAAATCATCCGCATAGGCATATGTGGTGAAGCCCGCAGAGTTCATGCTCTTGAGAATGCCATCCGCTACTAAATTCCAAAGGATTGGCCCAAGGCACGAGCCCTGAGGGCAGCCTTTTGTTTGAGGGTGTTCCGTGAAGCCATCACCCCAGTTCACTAAAATTTTACGATGGGAGAGATATGAGCAGATGATTCCGGCCAGATTGCCCGGGCAGTCAAGATCTTGTAGTGCGCGAAGAATGTGTGGCCACTCCACATTGTCGAATGCTCCTTTAATGTCTAGCGAGACGATAGTGGTGTAGTTTGATGCATTACAGCTAACGGCGCAGGAACTTTTGATTGCTTGCAAGGCTTGGTCACAAGATCTGCCCTCTCTGAACCCAAATTGGTTAGGATGAAGCAGATTATTAGATTCCAGAAAGAAGTTAAGTCGGGTTACTATGAGTTTCTCTAGCAATTTGCCTAAAGTGGGGAGGAGGCAGATCGGTCTGTAGGAAGAGGGTTCAGAGGGAAGTTTCCCTTGCTTCAAAAAGTGCACCACTTCGCCTCTTCTGAGTGTTTCTGGGAAGTGTTGGTGTTTGAGACATAGGTTGGCCCATTGCAGGAGTATTTGAGGCATTGTATTATGAACGTTGCGTAGAATTTTAAAGTCAATATTGTCCAGGCCAGGAGCCTTGTTGATGTTGAAACCGTATAGAGTGGCTTTTACCTCAGACTCCATGAAGGGAACATCCGAGGGAGCCGAGTATGAAGGTGCTTGTTGGTGAGGGTAAACTGTTTGTGGGAATAAGGTTTTTGTTAGATATTCTAGGTTTTGTCTTTTAGAGGATTGGCCTGGAGGACGTTCCAATTGTAGTTCTGTGGGTGTGAAGAATTTGTTGCTATAAAATTTATGGGCAGTGCCAAAGGTTTTTGTTTGTGAAGTGCAGAATTTTTTCCATGCGGCGTGTTTGGCTTCATTTATGCGTTTCTTGAATAGGGCCGAGTGTAGTTTAATTTTCTGTTTGTGTTGCTGGATTTGTGTAGGTTCGAGGTATTTTGACTGTCTTCTCAGAGCAGTCAGATGATTCCGCATGGAACGTAGCTGGGGAGACCAGAAGGAGTAAGCAAACCGACGTCCCGACTTCTTAAGTCTGAAGGCCGAGGTGGCAGCATTTTGGATGGTAGCTATGAGGTTGTTTGTAAAGGTTTCAAGTTGGGGGATGTTGTTTATTGATTTGATTTCGTTTGTTAGTGGTGTGAAATTTTGAAGTAAGAGGTTATTGAAAATTTTGAAATTTCCGCGTTTCGTGGCGAAGCGTCGAGATTGAGTTATAGTAGGTTTTGTGTTAATGGTGTATGTTATATAATTGTGGTCGGAGTTGTTGAAAGTGTCTAGGACTGACCAGTCATTTATTCTTGCAAGAGTTTTGGTGTTACAGAGGGTGAAATCTGGTTAGCCCTGAGCGTTTATTCATCTACTTTTATGCTTCCTTAAATACATGTCATGTATTCGCAGAAAATTTGAACACTAAATGTATGTGTTATTTTAAAACTTATATTTACAATTATTTCTTCTGTTTTTGTGCTTTTTTATCTTTTTTACAATGATTCTGGGGTAGAAAACAGAAATAAACGCACGTGGGTATTAGATACCCTGCGCGAGTAAATCTGTTCCTTTCTGGCGAGCGAGTAATGCCGGGTTAAAAAAACAATTACTTTATTACATATGTAACATTCTGTGTTCATTCTTTTTGACTATGAAAAGTTTTCTTCTACTTTTTCCTCCTCCGAACAGCTTTCATATTCATTTCTTTAAAACCTAGTTTTCACCCATTCCATCTAATTTTGATTTCGTATTACTTTTTAGATTCATTATCATAAATATTTTTGCGCACTCGAGTTTGTGAATTGCCTGTGAATGAAAGGCGAATCATGCAGAGGCTAAAAAGTTTATTTACTTACAGGTCTATAAACCACGTATTAACTTCAGCCTCACCAGTAAACACAGCTTAAATAACAGCTGACAACATTAAATTCATAGTATAAACTGTTACCGTCGCATTAACACACAACATGTTGAATTCAAACAATACAAGATACCTTAGTCAGAACCTCTCAGCAGTAAGATGGTTATCGTGAAACTATCTGACCTGGCAGGATTCAGCTTCTTTTTGCAGCATCCTATAAACGCAGAAATCTCTAGTAACTTCTCAGGAAATGGAGTTAGAGCTTAGATATTCGAGATGTCGATAATTATATTTTATTTCCAAGGTCGCCAAAAAGTCACCAAATTTGACGCCAAGGCCGTTACCGACATTTGTGGCACTTTTAACGAGATTTTTAAAGAAAAGGAGCTATTTTAACGTGTAAAGAAGCAAGAAAGGCGGAAAACCAACATTTTATAAGCTGACTAACACTCTTTGAATGATTTTATATTAAAATAACTGTTATTATTTACAAATTCATAAAATATTGTATTTAAGTAATTAAAAAATATATTTTTTAAATAGGGTTTGTAAAATCAGTAATTGAATATCACATTCCACTCAAAATATGAGTTTCGCAAAGAAAAAAATATGACGTGAGTGATTTTTTTGAAAATATTTCGCGATTTAAGTTAGTTAAAATCTATAAGAAGCATTTTGAACATGTAGGAACGCGGCAACTTTCCGCCTCTCTAAGCTAAAACAAACATTAAGAAAAACAAACAAAATTTACAAAATAGGAAAGTAAATTAGGAAACGCTACAAGTGTATATCATGTCGACATATCATGTGTAGGAGTGAATACCATAACGTCTAAACGCTGCATTTCATTCAGCTCAAATATAATAGGTATTCTAAAGGTGACACACAACTACATAGATTTTAATAAGTTAGTTTCAATTTATAAAATTTTAATATAAGGACTATATTTAACATCAATATTAAAAATACCTTAAAAAACATCCTTAAAAAGGAACAGCAAATTAATTTCGGTTACAATCGTAACCATCTTCAGTGCTGATCACAAACTAGACGTCGTTCCTTAGTTTCAAAATGTTGTTATGTTGGCGCTGTAGTTCGTTCACTTCTCTTCGATTTCTTCCAGTAGTTGTTGCCATTCCGGCGGAATTGAATAGTGCTCTCTAACCGTTAATGACAGAGAGCACTATTCAATTCCGCCGGAATGGCAACAACTACTGGAAGAAATCGAAGAGAAGTGAACGAACTACAGCGCCAACATAACAACATTTTGAAACTAAGGAACGACGTCTAGTTTGTGATCAGCACTGAAGATGGTTACGATTGTAACCGAAATTAATTTGCTGTTCCTTTTTAAGGATGTTTTTTAAGGTATTTTTAATATTGATGTTAAGTTAGTTTCTTTCTTTTTTTTTTTTTTTTTTCTTAATAGTTAAAAGTATTTTTATGATGGGGTGTGTTCCCTATGTAGAAGTTTTAATTAATAAAAAATTAGTTAGTAAAGAGTAAACTACTTTTTACGCATCCCGCCGTAAAAATACTTTAAATTATAGTTTTATAATGCAGCCAAAATCTAACACAGCTAACAAGGAACCTTGGAAGCGATTAGTATTTATTAGAAATATATATGCAAAGTTATTGTCAGATGTTCATTAAGCAAAGCTATCCGGGAATTAATAGAGGCGGAGAATGTTGATATCATTTTTATTTTCTTTTTAGATCCCTGAGAAAGATTTCTTGCTAAACGGGGTAACTTTTACAATAGTTTTTTTTTTTTTTTTTTTTTTTTTTTTTTTTTTTTTTTTTTGGGGGGGGGGGGGATATTATTATGCATTTCTTTGCTTGCAGACCTGAATAATATTTAACTAGCAATATAACTCCTGAGTAAATAATTTTAATATTATACAAATTGGAACACGTAAAAGTTGCTTGTAATATTAAATAAATGTAGTTGTTTCAATTTTGAAATATAATTTATTTTAATGGGGAACTCAGAATATGACTTTAATATTACGAAATATTAATATATGATATTTCTCAAAAATTTTCAAGAAAAATAAAAAGTATACAAAATATTTTAAAGAGAAAATAAAATATAAATCGTTGAAAATCTAGAATTAATAATGCAGAAGATTCTACAACAAATCAAAATTTATGCTTAATGAAGTAAAACAAATGCTTCAGTAACTTTTGCATCTTGCTGTTTTGAGACTAATAACAAACTTATGACTAGTTTTAATTAAAACTTCTTGACATGATTAACGTTCAGATAATTTTTCTATTACCCAATTTAGTGAAAATTTTATACTATTCACTACTTTATTTATTTTCATTTTTTGTTGAATTGATTGTCTTGACATAAACTTTCATAATAATTCCTTCGTATGTATAATCATATATCAAAGTTTAAATATTGTTGAGAAGTGCATTTGTGCACATTTTTAGTTACAATGTTCAAAAGGGCTTAAAGTTTGGAATTTTAGATGCATAAATAAAAAATTAAAAACAAAATCATTATTCAATATTCCATAAAATATATAATTGTAAAACACATAATTCATATTTAACTTCTTTTTTTTCTTATTATTATTATAAATTGTATTAAATAGAAATATGTTTTAATAAGTTAAATAATATATGAATTGTGTAGTTTTGAACAAAATAAATTTTATATATTTTTTTTCTTGCAGTCTATAGTAATTGTTACTATATATATATATATATATATACATATAAACAAACTGATAATAAATCAAAAGTAGTCCTAAAACACATGGGGGCCTTTTCCAGGGGAGGTCCTCATGTAGGGAATGGAAAATGAGAAATTTCTAAAGAAACGTGCACTTTTTAACCAAACAGATACGTTTCTATCCTTCGACTTCTCATCGATGAAAGCGAAAATATATAGCAAACGAATTCAAGATTAGTACTTAATTAATATAAAACTTTAAAATAAGCAATTAAATTCATAAATAAAGTACAAATGTATATATAATATATCAATATAAAAATTCAAAATATAAATATGTAAGGACAAATTTATATGACAAATATATTGATAAACATTGCAAAACTCCCTCACCAAAATAGTGAACCCTCTTCGACTGGTAGGGCAATTTACCAGTTCTTGGATGTCGCCCGAGATGAAGATGAAAAAAACTTACGTTAGATTATATTCAGGAAGACTGAAATGTTTATCTAGTGGAAAAACAGGATATCGGTTAACAGTTAAAATATTTTTATGGTTTTCAACAGATAAATTCAGGTCTAAATGGTTTTTTCAAAACTTTTTAATTTTGTTAATTTGGGTAAGCATAATATTTTTTAATACTGTATGACTAATACTGGAAAACCAATTCGTCAGATTACAAACTTTAAAAAAAAATTCTGCCTTTAATCATAAATAACAATTAACCTTTTTATTTAATCCAGAAAAGAAATTTTAGCATCAGTGTCAGCTCGGTTTAGGATAAGGTCAGAGGGATAGATTTCAGCATAATAATTAATATAAAACTTTAAAATAAGCAATTTAATTCATAAATAAAGTACAAATGTATATATAATATATCAGTATAAGAATTCAAAATATAAATATATAAGGACAAATTTATGTGACAAATATATTGATAAACATTGCAAATCTCCCTCACCAAAATAGTGAACCCTCTTCGACTGGTAGGGTATTTACATGTTCTTGGATGTCGCCCGAGATGAAGATGAAAAAAACATAAGTTAGATTATATTCAGGAAGATTGGAATGTTTATGTAGTGGGAAAACAGGATATCGGTTGACAGTTAAAATGTTTTTATGGTTTTCAACAGATAAATTCAGGTCTAAATGGTTATTTCAAATCATTTTAATTTTGTTAATTTGGGTAAGCATAATTTTTTTTTTAGTACTGTATGACTAATACTGGAAAACCAATTCGTCAGATTACTAACTTTAAAACAAAAATTCTGCCTTTTATCATAAATACCAATTAACCTTTTTTTTTAATCCAGGAAAGAAATTTTAGCATCAGAGTCAGCTCGATTTAGGACAAGGTCAGAGGGATAGATTTCAGCATAATATTTTGCAAAACTTTTACAGTTTATCGCTATTACGTCATGAACATACCTATAAAATATTATTTTCAATAACCATTTAGACCTGAATTTAGCTCTTGAAAACCTTAAAAACATTTTAACTGTAAACCGCTATCCTATTTTAATACTAGGTGAACATTTCAATATTCCTGAATATAATCTAACTTACAGTTTTTCATTCATCTCGGGCAACATTTAAGACTGGTAAATGGCCTTACCAACCAAAAAGGATTCTCTATTTTTGGTGAGGGGAGTTTTCAATGTTTTTAAAACTACTTTTCATATAAATCCGTCTTTATATATTTATATTTTTGTATTTTTATATTTATATATTTTACTATATTACTTTTTTATGAACTTATTTGCTTATTTTAATGTTTTGTATTCATTCAACTCTAATTTTGAATTCTTTTCTATACATTTTTGCTTTCATCTATGAGAAGTCGGGGCTCTAGAAACGTATTATTTAGCTAAAAAACAAACATGTCTTTAAAAAATTCTCATGTTACATTCCCTACAAGGGGGAGTTACCTGAAGAAGGCTCCCAAATGCTTTGCGACTATTTTTAATTTATTACTAATTGGTTTATTTATTTTGGTTTTATATTTCCATTTGCTGCATTTGCGCTTTGGTTTATAAATACTCTGTTTCAAGTTTTTTAAGAAAATTTAAGTTTTACTTCTAATAATTACCAAGATTTCTTATATATATATATATATATATATATATATATGTATAACGTGAATTTATTACTTATTTTATAATATAGAGAACATGTATAAAACACTTTTGTCTTGAAAGTCTTAATTAATTCTTATACAATTTTATCTTTTTATTTGTTATATATATATATATGTTATGTATATATATATGTTATGTATATATATATACATATACACTGTAAAAAAATTCTGTAAAAATAAAGAATTTTTTAACATAAATGCAGAGTAGGTTGCTGTATAATTTTACAGCTAGTTCTGAAAAAATAATTGAATACTGATTACTTCACATTGTGCTGTAAAAGGTATCAAATTTTTTCTAGAAGTCTTTTGGTGCTTGTTACATGATTTATCAACAAATCAGTGCTGATGTTGACCTTATCTGTTTATATATATATATATATATTACATATCTGTAAAAAATATAAATTTTTGAAATATTCTGTTAAAGAGATCTTAAATTAATCATTAAATGTGGGTTTCTAAATTAAAGTTTCTAAAAAATTCTATACATTTTAGAACACTCTACTTTTATAAATATTAAACAAACGGCAAGAAATTTCGATGAATAAACGCAATCGATAATTAGCAGAAATACGTCAAAAAATCAATTTTGAATCACTCGCTATAGGGTTATATGGGAAAATTATGACCACTTATTGTATTTTTCCTCTATTTTAACATTTAACCTTATTCAAATGAAAACAGATCTTTTTAAAGTAGTAACTAATCTGTCACAAACATCACTTTAAATTTCTATTTCCTTTCTTTATTTGATATAAATGGAAATGGTTATAACTATTTCCCTAATAGTACACAATTACAAAATGTTGGGCTAATTGCGTTCATCGGTTGGAAAATTATAATCCATTTGTATTACGCTGATTAATATAAATTTTGTTATAGGCATTGTTATCACTATTGATTTGATTTGATGTTTTTAATTGAAGCGTATTTAACTCACGCATAATTCATATATTCGTTCTTTAAAATATGCCTTAGATGTTAAATAAATAATAGATATTTTTAAGATTTTCCAACAAGGTTGAAAAGTGTTAATTATTTCGTTTTATTTGACTGTCTGTCTGTCTGTCCGCATTCTAAAACCCGTACATATTTATGGCATTTCTTGAAACTCATATATGTTATACAAGGTCACTATTCGATGTTCCCTGTTGAAAATGGACCCCTGCACATGTGTACAGGGACCCATGAAAATATTTCAAAGTATTGTGTTCTACGAGAGACATTTTTATAAACTATATTTTCATACCCTTACTGTACAAAATTATAAATGAAATTGAAATATGTTATACGGGTTCACTATCGGATGTTCCCTGTTGAAAATGCAGTTTATACCTTTACCGGTTTGTGTACAGGGACCCCCGAAAATACTTCAGAGCATTGTGTTCTAAGAGACGCATTTCTATAAACAATATTTTCATACTCTTAATGTACACATATCTTAATGAAATAGAAATATGTTATTTAAGTTCACTATCGGATGTTTCCAGTACAAAATGGAGTAAATACCACCACTGATTTCTGTACAGGGACACACAAAAGTATTTCAAAGCATTGTGTTCTATGAGACGCATTTCTATAAACCATATATTCATACCCTTACTGTACAAAAATTTTAATGAAATTGAAATAGGTTATACAAGTTCACTATCGGATGTTCCCTGTTGAAAACAATTTTATACCTCTACTGCTGTGTCTACAGGGGCCCCTGAAAATATTTCAAAGCATTGTGTTCTATGAGAGACAATTCTATAAACCATATTTTAATACCCTTACTGTACACAAACCTTAATAAATTTGAAATATGTTATTCAAGTTCACTACAGGATGTTTCCTATTGAAAATGGAGTTTATACCTCTAGTTGTTTGTGTACAGGAACCCCCGAAAATATTTCAAAGCAATATGTTCTATGAGAGGCAATTCTATAAACCATATTTTCATACCCTTACTGCACACAAATCTTAATGAAATTGAAATATGTTATTCAAGTTCACTATCGGATGTTTCCTGTATGAAATGGAGTAAATACTTCCACTGATTTGTGTACAGGGACGCACAAAAGTATTTCAAAATTGAAATATGTTATTTATAAACACAAAAGAAAATGTTTTGCATAGAATGTAGCATGATTAGCATTAGACTTACACGGTGACAATAAAATATTCAGTTATATAAAGATCCATTAATAAATATTTGCTAAAATTGTAATTTCGCTTACATTAAGCGTTTTTAACATTTTCTAACATTTTTAACATTTCCGAATAAGATTGAAAAGTGATAATGACTTCGGTTTGTCTGTCCGTCTGTCTGTCTGTCTTTCCGCGCTCTAACTCCCGTAAATGTTTGTGGAATTTCTTGAAACTGATATATGTTATTCAAGTTCACTATCGGATGTTCCCTATTGAAAATGGAGATTATACCTTTACTGTTTTATATACAAGGACACTCAAAAGTATTCTAAAGCATTGCGTTCTATGAGAGACATATCTATAATTCAAATTTTAATAACTTTACTTTCAACGAAGTTTTAGAAAATTGAAATATGTTATTTATATTCACAAAAGAATACTTTGCTTAGAATATAGCATGATTAGCATTAGATTTACAGGGTGACACAAAGATATTCTGTTATATTAAGAGCTATTAATAAAAAATTGCTAGAATTCTACTTTCGTTTACATTAAGAGTTTTTAACACTTTCCAACATTTTTACTTTCTTCTATATGTAATATAGAGAAAGTATTGGATTTGCGAAAATTTTCGACCTCCGTTTTTTGACGGATCTACACGTTTTGGGATGTCCTGAACACGAATTGATAGTTTTTAAAAAATGTCTGTCTGTGTGTCTGTCTGTCTGTGTGTCTGTATCATTTTTTTGTGGACGCTGTATCTCACGAACCAATGAATGAAATTTAACCAAACTTGGTATTTAGTTGCACCCTGACATGAACTGGTGCCCATTAGATTTGGGGATCAATAGCTCAACAGGTGGCGCTGTGATCGCATTTTATAGGACAAAATTCCGTATAAATGGGCATAATGAGAGTTATTTTAAACTTGTGATTGTAAAATTAATATGAATTATTGATAATAGTAGTAGTTAACTAGGAAAAAAAATTGTGCATACTTCCCCCCCAGGGGGGTTAAATTTTGAAGATGGGTATCATTCGAAAGATCTCGTCAATACCTTTAAAACGAATGGTTGAACCATAAATCTGTGATAATTTAAAACAAAGTTATCGATTTTTTTTACTTTTAACAAAAAAAAAAACTTAGAAAAAAAAATCGTATTTTTTTTTTTTTTTTTTTTTTTTTTTTTTAATATTGTTACTGATTGAACATGTATAGGAAAATATAGAAGAAAGTCTTGTGGTGGCCACAACATACTAGTTTAAGTGTGAATTTGGTTTTGTGTATCTGTCTGCCCACGCTCAAACTTCCGTAAATATTTATGGAATTTTTCTAAACTAATATATGTTATTCAATTTCACTATCGTATGTACTCTATTGAAAATGGAGTTTATACCTCTACTGATTTGTGTACAGGGATACTTGAAAGTATTTCAAAGAATTGTGTTATGTGAGAGATATTCCTATAAACCATATTTTCATACTTTTACTGTACAATATCTTCATGAAATTGAAATACGTTATTCAAGTTCACTATCGCATGTTCCCTGCTGAAAATAGACTATATACCTCTACTGGTTTGTGTACAGGGACCCCGTAAAATATTTCAAAGCATTGTGTTCTATGAGAGGCAAATCTATAAAACATATTTCCATACCCTTACTGTACACAAACCTTAATGAATTTGAAATATGTTATTCAAGTTCACTATCGAAAATTTCCTGTATAAAATGGAGTAAATACCGCCACTGATTTGTGTACAAGGACACACAAAAGTATTTCAAAGCATTGTGTTCTATGAGAGGAATTTCTATAAACCATATTTTCATACCCTTACTGTGCAAAAATCTTAATGAAATTGAAATATGTTATTCAAGTTCGCTATCGGATTTTTTTTGTATAAAATGGAGTAAATACCACCACTGATTTGTATACAGGGACGCAAAAAAGTATTACAAAGTATTGCGTTTTATGAGTGATATTTCTATAAACTAAATTTAAATAATTTTACTTTACCGCAAGATTTATGAAATTGAAATATGCTATTTATAAGAAGAAAAGAAAATGCTTCACATAGAATATACCATGATTAGCATTAGATTTACAGGATGACACAATATTCAGTTATAAAAAGAACTAGTAATACATATTTGCTAAAATTGTACTTTCTTTTACATTAAGCGTTTTTAACACTTTCTAATATTTTTAACACTTCCCAAGAGGGTTGAAATGTGTTAATAACTCGGTGTGTCTGTCTGTCTGTCTGTCTCCCCGCGCTCTAACTACCGCAAATATTTGTGGAATTTCTTGAAATTGATATATGTTATTCAAGTTCATTTTCGGATGTTCCCTATTGAAAATGGAGTTTACACCTTTACCGGTTTGTATACAGGGACACCCGAAAGTATTTCAAAGCATTGTGTTCTAAGAGAGGTATTTCTATAAATCATATTTTCATACATTTACTCTACACATATCTTAATGAAATTGAAATATATTGTTCCAGTTCACTATGGAATGTTTCCTGTATAAAATGGATTAAGTACCACCACTTATTTATATACAGGGGCACCCGAAAGTATTTCAAAGCATTGTGTAATATTATAGGTATTTCTATAAATCATATTTTCATACCTTTACTGTACACGTATCTTAATGAAAATGAAATATGTTATTCAAGTTCACTATTGGATGTTTTCTGTATAAAATGGGTTAAATACCACCTTCGGTTTATATACTGGGACACTCAAAAGTATTCCAAAGCATTGCGTTCTATGAGAGATATTTCTATAAATCAAATTTTAATAACTTTACTTTCCACGAAGTTTTATGAAATTGAAATATGTTATTTATATGCTCAGAAGAATGCTTTATATAGAAAGTAGCCTGATTAGCATTAGATTTACAGGATGTCACAAAAATAATCAGTTATATTAAGAGCTATTATTAAAAATTTGATAGATGTCTACTTTCGTTTACATTATGCGTTTTTAACACTTTCTAACACTTTTTTAAGTGTGAATATGATATCAATTTGTGTATATGTCCGTCTGTCCGTCTGTCTCTCTGCCCGCACTCTAATTCCCGTAAATATTTATGGAATTTTTTGAAACTGATATATGATATTCAAGTTCACCATGGGATGTGCCCTATTGAAAATGGAGTTTGTTCCTCTACTGGTTTGTGTACTGGGACACCCGAAATTATTTCAAAGAATTGTATTCTATGAGAGGTATTTCTATAAACCATATTTTCATAACTGTACTGTACAATTTCTTCATGATATTGGAATATGTTATTCAAGTTTACTATTGGATGTTTCCTATATAAAATAGGTTACATACGACCACTAGTTTATGTACATGAACTCTTAAAAGTACTCCAAAGAATTGCGTTCTTTGTGAGATATTTCTATAAATCAAATGTTTATAACTTTTAGGAAATTGAATTTTTTGGAAAGAAGTTTTAGGAAATTGAAATATGTTATTTATATTCACAAAAGAATGTTTTGCATAGAATATAGCATGGTTACCATTAGATATACAGGGTAACACAAAAATATTCAGTTATATTAAGAGCTATTAATAAAAAATTGCTAGAATTGTACTTTCGTTTACATTAAGCGTTTTTGACACTTTCTATCATTTTTTTTTGTGTGAATATAATTTCAATTTGTGTATCTGTCTGACTGTTCTTCTGTCCGTCTGTCTCTCTGTCTGTTTTTCTGCGCTCTAATTCCCGTAAATATGTATGGAATTTCTTTAAACCGATATAGTTTATTCAAGTTCGCTATCGAATGTTCCCAATTGAAAATGGAATGAACACCTCTCCTGTTTGTTTACAGGGACATCCAAAAGTATTCGAAAGCCTCATGTTCTATGAGAGGAGTTTCTATAAACTATATTTTAATACCTTTATTGCTTAGAAACTTTAATGAAATTTTAATATGCTATTCAATTCCCTACCGGATGTTTTCTATGTAAATTAGAGTACATTTCTAACTGGTTTGTGTACAGGGGCACTTGAAAGTATTCCAAAGCATTGTGTTCTATGAGAGTTATTTAATAACTTTATTTTCCACGAAGCTTTATGCAATTGAAATATATTATTCTTATGCACAAAAGAGTGCCTTCTATGTAATATAGTATGGTTTCCATTAGATTTACAGGGCCACACAAAAGTAATCATTTACATTAAGAGCTATTAATAAAAATTTGCTGTATTTGCTCTTTTGTTTAGATGAGCGTTTTAACACTTTCTTATAATTTTAGTGGGAATATGATTTCAATTTGTGCATCTGTCTGTCCGATTGTCCACATTTCAATATGTTTGTCTCCGGCTCCTATCATGTGAATATTTTGAGAATTTTTAAAAAATTATACACTCAAGTTCCCTATGGAACGTTCCTTATTTAAAATGTCATTTATAGGTCCTATACAACTAGTTTATTTACAGGGACAACAAAACAACAATAAAAAAAGCCAATGTATTACGTTTAAGACAGAATTTTTTAAAATTTATAATTAAAAAACTTTTTACTATAAAAGTCTTAAAAACATTGACATGCATTATTAATATTCTAAAACATTGCTGTGTATAGAATATGATATGATTAACTCTCAGATTTACAGGTCTACAGTAAAATATTCAGAGAGCTTAAAAGCTGTAAATATACTCAAACGGCTGCATTTTCTTCTGCGTTAAGCCTTTTTAACACTTTCCAAAATGCCTAAGAGAAATTTTAAAATCAATTAGTCTATCTGTATGTTTTTCAGTCCTTCGGTCTGTTGTGCGATAACGTAGGCAAATAATATTAAAAGTTATATTCGATACAACAATTGCGTAAAGTTGGAAAGTGTTACTAATTACTGCGTACTGCATGATTTTTCTTTGTTGTTCACATTTATTTGTGGTACGTCTCTTTTAGTTTCGGAAAAGAAAAAAGAAATTATTTGGAATTTGGAACATACAGAACCAAAACATACAGAAACAAAGAAGACAGACTTGATACTGTCTGATACGTATTTATGGATTTTGAAATTCTGTAATTTTGCAGCTATTTTTTGAATATAGTTTTTTTCTTCACCTTATCGGAGGTTTATAAATAAAGTAAAATGAAATGGAAGCTTTTTTAATTCAACATTATTTGAGCATTCTGAAGCAGAATAAAAAAAAAAAAAAAAAAAAAAAAAATGCTTCAATATTTCTTTTGTCGCTATGTTAATTTAACGCTGCTTTTGAAAATTTATGGTGTAGTTATTATTCATTTTAAAACACTCAACTATTTTAGAGAGATTAAAAACATATCAAACATACATAAGTTATATCAGACATACTAGCGTGATTTAAATGGGAATTTTTTGAACTGACATAATTCATTCGGACTATATAACTTGGAAGATTGCGTTGGCAATTTCGTTTTTTCACAAAATTTTGGTAGGTTGTTAAGTCAATACTTGAAACTGCTTTCATGTGCTTGAGAATTATAATGCAGGTTATCTAATAATAATAATAATAAAATACTGTAAGCTTAACATTTACAGTTTTGATAAAAATAAATAAGTAAATAAATAAAATAAAATAAATTTTTCTTTAAAATGGAGTTGGACACAATTACCCTATGGTCACAATTACCACACGTGACCCAATTCATAACATATATAAATACAATATACAAAATATTTTTTTTTTCTTAAAAAATATAGTTTAAATCTAATATTACTAAATTTATATTTTTATAAGCATATTTATTATTACAATTTTTGTATTTTCTTCTTATAAATTTTACTGCAATATAATATTTCGATGTCATTGCTCTGCTAAATAGGGCATCCTAAATGTAAAATGAGTAAAAAGTAAATTAAAGAAGTATTGACGCAATGCATCATTTTTCAATAATTGCTCTTATTATCACATTTGCTGGCGCAGCAAAATAATAAAATAGTTTTTCGCTGTATTCGTAAAATATTAAGAAATATTGTTCATTAATTTATGCATATGCACTAATAAATCATTAATGCAATTATCAACAGATTAGAGAACTGTTGATGAGTTTTGCTAAAAGTTTTAAATCATTAGCATTCAAAAATAATGTAGAAATTACCATTGTATTATAATTTGGGAACTTTCTTTTCTCCGAAATCCTTTGTACTTGTTCGACGAATTTTTAAAATTATGTTTCACTAGATCAGAAGCATTTAAAGTGGTTGGTAGAAAAAATAAAGTTAGTAACATTGTATAATATTTATGAAATATAATAAGTTGTTTTTTTTTTTTCTTTTCTGTGGGGGAGGGGGAAAATAACAGTAATAGTTAAGTCTGTTTATAACATATATATTAAATATGATCATTATTCGATGGGAAATCTCTTTCAAATAAGTCAAAAAATAAATATTAACAATAATAAATCAATACTGTACTTTTACGAATTTCCCAAAAAATCCGCCTAGCATTTTAAATATATAAATATTAGAAAAAAAAACTGTTACTAAATAAGCTAAAATTATTCATATATGATAAATCGCAACACATATACAATAACAGAAAATTTTTGTCTTAAATAGAAATATACCCAATTAATTAAAGGTTAAATATTTTTCCGAATCTAGAAATTTTTAGATGAGTGTCAAATTATTTTTACATGAATTATATGTACGCATAAATTAAACTAAATATTACTTTATAAAAACATAAAATATTACTTTTTCAAAAAATGACAAAAATTCAGAAAAAGAAAAAAGTAAACAAAAAATAAAAATAAAGCAAACTTTGACGGTAAAAATCTTTTATCTATAATAATAAAAGGAAAGGTTTGTCTGTCTGTCTGTCTGTCTGTCTGTCTGTCTGTCTATCTGTCTGTCTGTCTGTCTGTCTGTCTGTCTGTTCTTTTATACGTTCAGCCCCTATTGAACGCAGAAGTACAAAAATTGACATACGGATGCTCTGGAGCCTTTCCGATGTTTTCCTCGAAACAGAATTTAAAAATTTTAATTAGTTGTGGAGATATTAATTAAAATGTCCACTCATGTCTAATCTAAAAGCGATCTCAAAGCAGAAAAAGTGGAAAATAAATTAGAAATATTTGTCCGATCGTTACAATTTCGATACCAAATGAAAGGGGCATTTTTTCTGAATCTAAGTGTGCAAGTGGTTTATCGGTACAACAATTAGATTTTTTAAAATTAACTAAAGTATGAATTTTCTGTGGCAACATCATTTCAAATGCCAGTAATGAAGACCCATCGTCTGTCATCAAAAAGGAAATGATTGCAACCGATCAAGATGTCACGTGTTTTGTAGTAGGGAAAAATATTGCAATTTTCAATTTTTTTCAAATTTTAATTCACGTTACATTTGAATTCATATTCGGCCTAGACAGCATATTATAAAGCTACTGTTCAATTTTCATGAAAATATGTGGATAAACAAAAAAAATGAGATTAAATTTTGTATTATATTTTCAACTATTTTAAATTGAGATATGCCGTTGAAATTTCGTAATATTGGTGTTTTTAAAGCCCGATATTTCGATTCTGAATATTTTTGAAAGTGTAGAATTATTAGGAAGGGCTTGAAGGGGAGGGGGGGGGGCAAGCAAACGGCCAGAAAAAAAAAAAAAAATAAATAAACAAATAAATAAATGAATAAAAATAAATAAATAAAAAGAGTTACAGCGTTTGAAATTGTTATTATTAGGTTTCAAGGAAAGATAAATCGATTGCGGATATTTTCAAGTGTAAAATTATTAGAAGGGACGGAAAGGGGGGGAGGGGCAAAAACGTAAAAAAGGAACGGTTGTTTCGGAGAAAACAACGGAAAACCCAGAACGCCTTTATTCTTTTATATTTTGCAGAATTTCGAATTCTGATACTCCTTTCACATTTCATACTATGGATTTTGAACAGTATTTAGCCCGGAATTACCCAAGTTTCGGAGAAAACCACGAAAAAGTCAGACATAAATCGTTTTATAATAGTGTTTATATCATTTTTGTATCTCAGCTTCTAATTAGCATAATTTCAAAAGTAATATGTCATTTTGAAACTTATTTGAATGGAATTTCAAGAGTAGACGCCACAAATTTCTGTCACCTTCCATTAACCGACTATCATAAGTAATGGAATTTGAGATTTCACGTGATTTACACGTTTTAAGGTTTCCTGATTAGGTTTTCTTTTGTATCTCAGCTACTAATTAAAATAATTTTATTAGTAATACATTATTTGAAAGCTTTATTGATTTAGAATTGAACAGTAGATTACAGAATTTTCTACCGCCAGATGGCGCTGTAATATTTTTAAATTTCAATATTTCGAATTCTGAATATGATTAAATTATTTTTAATACATCATTCGAAAGATATTTTAAAGTACTTTTATACTATCGAAAGTGGGATTCGAGATTTCACCTAATTTACACGTTTTGAGGTCTCCTGAATCGGTTTTCTTTTGTATCTCAGGTACTAATTAAAATAATTTCATAAGTAATACATCATTTGAAAGATTTGTTGATTTGGAATCGAACAGTGGAATACAGAAATTTGTACCGCCAGATGGCGCTATAATATTTTAAAATTTCAATATTTCAATTTCTAATTATGATTAAATTATTTTTAATATATCAATTGAAAGATATTTTAAAGTTCTTTTAAATTATCGAAAGTTTTCACCAGATTTACATGTTTTGAGGTGTCCTGAATCAGTTTTTTTTTGTATCTCAGTTATTAATTAAAAAAAGTTCATAAGTAATACATCATTTGAAAGCTTATTTTAGTTGATACACATTTTAAAGTACTTTTACATTATCGAAAATGAAATTCGAGATTTCACCCGATTTACACGTTTTGAGGTGTCCTGATTAGGTTTTTTTTTGCATCTCATCTACTAATTAAAATAATTTCATGAGTGATGCATCATTTGAAAGCTTTGTTTATCTGGAATGGAACAATAGATTACAGAAATTTCTACCGCCAGATGGCGCTGTAATTTTTTTAACTTTCAATATTTCAATTTCTAATTATGATTAAATTATTTTTAATGCATCATTCGAAAGATATTTTAAAGTTCTTTTATATTATCGACAGTTTTCACCAGATTTACACGTTTTGAGGTCTCCTGAATTAGTTTTCTTTTGTATCTCAGCTACTAATTAAAATAATTTCATAAGTAATACATCATTCGAAAGCTTTTTTGATTTGGAATCGAACAGTGGAATACTGAAATTTGTACCGCCAGATGGCGCTGTAATATTTTCAAATTTCAATATTTCAATTTCTAATTATGATAAAATTATTTTTAATACATCATTCGAAAGATATTTTAAAGTTCTTTTAAATTATCGAAAGTTTTCACCAGATTTACACGTTTTGAGCTGTCCTGAATCAGTTTTCTTTTATATCTCAGTTATTAATTAAAAAAATTTCATAAGTAATACATCATTTGAAAGCTTTGTTGACTTGATACACATTTTAAAGTACTTTTACATAATCGAAAATGGAATTCGAGATTTCACCCGATTTACACGTTTTGAGGTCTCCTAATTAGGTTTTCTTTTGTATCTCAGCTACTAATTAAAATAATTTCATAAGTAATACATCATTAGAAAGCTTTTTTGATTTGGAATCGAACAGTGGATTACAGAAATTTCTACCGCCAGATGGCGCTGTAATATTTTCAAATTTCAATATTTGAATTTCTAATTATGATTAAATTATTTTTAATGCATCATTCGAAAGATATTTTAAAGTTCTTTTATATTATCGACAGTTTTCACCAGATTTACACGTTTTGAGGTCTCCTGAATTAGTTTTCTTTTGTATCTCAGCTACTAATTAAAATAATTTCGTAATACATCATTAGAAAGCTTTTTTGATTTGGAATCGAACAGTGGAATACAGAAATTTGTACCGCCAGATGGCGCTGTAACATTTTAAAATTTCAATATTTCAATTTCTAATTATCATTAAATTATTTGTAATACATCATTCGAAAGATATTTTAAAGTTTTTTAAATTATCGAAAGTTTTCACCAGATTTACACGTTTTGAGGTGTCCTGAATCAGTTTTTTTTTTTTTTGTATCTCAGTTATTAATTAAAAAAAGTTCATAAGTAAAACATCATTTGAAAGCTTATTTTAGTTGATACACATTTTAAAGTACATTTACATTATCGAAAATGGAATTGGAGATTTCACCCGATTTACACGTTTTGAGGTCTCCTGATTAGGTTTTCTTTTGTATCTCATCTACTAATTAAAATAATTTCATGAGTAATACATCATTTGAAAGCTATGTTGATCTGGAATGGAGCAATAGATTACAGAAATTTCTACAGCCAGATGGCGCTGTAATATTTTTAAATTTCAATATTTCATATTCTAATTATGATTAAATTATTTCTAATACATCATTCGAAAGATATTTTAAAGTTCTTTTACATTATCGAAAGTGGAATTCGAGATTTCACCTGATTTACAATTTAAAGTGTCCTGATCAGGTTTTCTTTTGCATCTCAGCTAATTGAGTAAGACCGTTCAAAATTGGTATATGCAAGTTAATTAGGAGGGGCTGGAACGGTGGGGAAGGAATAGTCGCGCATGGGTTTGGGACCCGGTGCGAGTTTTTACCCGTTGATAAAAGATTTTTTTTTAAATTTTATTTTCTTAATAATAAAAGTTTGAGTTGAGAAGGAATATGCGTGTACAGCGCACGTATATCCTCAAACGTGCGCGCACAGCGCGCATTGGTCTGCGCTGCCGACGGCAGTGGCGTCCCGGTGTGAGTTTTTACCCGATGCTAAATGATATATTTTTTAATTCCTTTTCTAAAGAATGAAAGTTTATGAATAATAACATGGAATTTTGAGAAGTCATAAGGATGGTGAAGGAATACGTGCGCGCAGCGCACGGGTCTACGCTGCCGAAGGCAGTGGGGACCCGGTGCGACATTTTTCCTGATCAGAATTTTTTTTTCTCTTTTTTTATCACATGATAAAAATTAATGCAATTTTGAGAATTCATTAATTTTTGTGATTCATTTAAAAATAGTGACCAGCGAAGCGGGCGTAGCCTGCTAGTATATCATAAATTTTGAGAAAATTGTGCAGAGGTATGTAAAACATGTCCTAATTTAATTATTTCTTTCTTTCTTTTTTTTTTTTTTTTTTTTTTTTTTTTTTTCAGTCTTGCAATTTGTGGCTTACTATTTTCATTTTCACACTTCTTATAGTGTGATTTTCAATAATTCTTCGATTCATGATGTCTTCCCTCCTTTTTTGTTATGCCTGTGTGGTGATTCATGTGTATGAGACAGGTAGCTCCAAGTCCGTACAGCGATTCCTACGCTCTAGCTCGACGAGCCGACATATCAGTACAGTTAACTTATAATAATTCCGTGCTTTGTTTCGCTGTCATATTTCTGTTTGTTTATTTGTTTTTCTTTAACCTTTTCACTCGCTTTTTTTTTTTATTCAGAAAGCAATAAATCTTATATTTAGTCCTAAATATATCTCAAAAGTGTATATATATACAGAGTTTCCCATAAGTCTGTAGCGATTTTAAAAAATCATAATTATTGAATGAATTGATAGAATTGAACGCGGTTTGCGATAAAATCATTCTAGTGAAGGGAGATATTTTGGTAAAGAAAAAAAAAAAATTCTCGAGGGTAGTTAGACAAATAGTTAAATTTTTCGCACGAATGTGAAAGAAAAGTGTGCAAATAAAAGTCCCATAATTTGCACAATTTTGTGGTTTATTTCTTAACAATTTCTTAGCAATTTCTTTCTTATTTCGCCTCCTACTTGCACACACATGAAGATTTAATTGCCATGAAGACATGTGGATAAAGCGTTATCGGTGTAGATGTTTTTATTTTATTTTATTTTAGTATTTATTTATTTATTTATTTATTTTATTTTATTTTATTTTTTTGGGGGGGAGGGGAGGGGTAAGAACCGTTGACTGAAGCTGCAATTAGCAGTATTATCACACGTTTGCAAACTGTAATTTGTTGTGATGTCGGGCACATACAATAGGATTTATATTCTGTAAACATAGACATGCGGATAAGTAGAGTTTTTCATGAAAATGTGTGATCCGGTCACGCACAGCGATATCTATCGACAAATAGCTTAATTATTATTTTTTCTTTATTAAAAGAAACCCCCCTTTATGAGAATAATTTTTTGGCCAACCACGTTAAATTCTATTGAATAGTTATGATTTTTTAAAATGTCTACAGACTTATATTACAGTTTTAAAAAGTGGAATTAATAGCAGAATATGAAATAATATAGTTACCGAAGCAGCTATGAGGTGTTTATTTGTAATTAATATAACTACTGATGCCCTGCAAATTCGTAACTTTTCAATAAATAAAAATATCAGAATTTTCAAAGGAGTATTCATTAAAATTAACTAAAATTAAAATTATAAACATTAAAAAGTAAAATTAAAATCTATCTTAAACAGCAGCAAGTCCGCATGTAATAGCAAGTAGCAGCGGCAAATGCGAAGGTAGGACGTAACGTTGTTATAAGTCTGAAAATAATGTTGAAACAAAGTCTGAAGAGTGAAAAACTAGTTATAACAACGTTATGTGCTACTGAGAATATTTGAAACAGCAGCATGTCCGCAAAAGCCGCAAGTCCGTTCAACGACTCATATGCTCTAGCTCGATATGCTGACATATCGGTACAGTTAACTTATACAAATATATCATGCTTTATTACGGCTCTTAGATTTTGTTGTTGTTGTTGTTGTTTGTTTGTTTGTTTATCTTTTACCTTTCCACACACATTTTATTTATATATTTTAACTCAGAAAACAAGGAATCTTATATTAGGAATCTTATATTATTATTATTTTTTTTTTGAGATATATTTAGAATCTTATATTAGTCCTAAATATATCTCAAAGAAAAGAAAAAATCTACCTACCTATCTATATCTATATGTATATCTATCTATATATCTATCTATATATATATATATAAATATACTTTTTTAAAATGGATTCATAGCAGAATACGAAATAATATAGTTTGCAAAGCAGCAATGAGGTGTTTTATTTTGTAAATAATATAACTATCGATGACATTTAAAGTCGTAACTTTTCAATAAATAAAAATATCAGAATTTTGAAAAAAAAAAAAATATTTATTAAAATTTATTGAAATACAAATTATAAACATTAAAAAGTAAAAGAAAAATATATATGAAACAGTTAATATCCTTTAAACTGCCTTCTAAATGCAACTGATTTTGACATCTTTATAAAAATTCAGCAAAACCTTCTTTCCTTCACTAACAGAGGTAGCGTAACTATCTAAAAAATATATTTTTCGTAGGAAAATGTACATAGATTATGATATTGTCCATTTAGAATCAGTGAGCGTTTTAGACGGTAAGAAAAACTATCTTAAATGTGATTATTCCATTTGAAATGTTGTAAAGGTTAAGCATTTTAATTGACCGTTTCTTTCTTTTTATTTTTCTTTGCTTTTCTCGATTTTTTTTACGGCATACCTTTTTATCCATTATGAAAATGTGTTATATTTAAATTTAGAATTGGTTAATATGACATAGTAAAAGGTAATTAATAATTTATTTTAGGGTCGTCAAAATTCTAATTCCAACGCGACTTATTTTGAAAACAAATATCATTTGAAAAGTTTTAAAGTAACGCAAACATGATGCCTGATAAATGTTTTACATAGTAAATATTAATGCTATATCTCTAATAAAATTTATTATATTGGCATGTATTCATAAATGAATATCTAATTTTGTGATATTCATACATATATATATACACTGATGGAAAAAAAAAATCCCAACACCAGGAAGGAGCTGTGCTAGATAAACGAAATTTGGTAGGCGTGTTTATTCATCTGAAAGATGACGTCGATTCAAATTTCGAGCTAAGCGCATAAGTGTGTCGCTAGTAGCGGCACTATGAACATGCAAATGAGGTTTGCATTAAATAAGCGCTGTAAGGTTCGTGATCGTTATTTACAGTTGAGATTTGACGTAGTGGGTTAAAGTTAGTCACGGATGCCTCTAAGAAGACGAAGAAGCCATTATCAACAGCTCACTGAGTTTGAACGAGGTCGTGTAGTAGGGCTAGGAGAAGGTGGGTTTTCTTTCCGCGATATTGCAGAAAGACTTGGCAGGAATGTATCCACTGTGCATGAGTGTTGGCAGCAGTGGTCAAGGGAAGGTACTGCCTCAATAAGACCGGGTTCCGGGCGGCCACCTGGCACTACTGAGAGGGAAGACCGCCGTTTTCGGCGTATGGCTGTGGCTAATCGTACTGCGTCTGCAGCTGAAATTCGAGCTGCAGTTGGCACCACAGTGACACAACGGACTGTTACAAATCGGTTACTTCAAGGACAGCTCCGAGCCAGACGCCCTGTAGTGTGCATTCCACTGACTCCAAACCACTGCCGTTTGCGACGTGAGTGGTTTCAAGCTAGAGCACATTGGAGGACGGAGTGGAGATCTGTTGTGTTTTCTGATGAAAGCCGGTTCTGCCTTGGTCGCAGTGATAGCCGTGTGTTGGTTAGACGGAGGCCAGGTGAACGCCTGCTAGCGACCTGTCTGCGGCCTAGACACACAGGGCCTACTCCTGGAGTTATGGTTTGGGGAGCAATTTCGTATGACAGCAGGAGCACTCTCGTGGTTATTCCACGCACCCAGACTGCAAATTTGTACGTCAGTCTAGTGATACAACCTGCTGTGCTGCCATTCATGAACAGCATTCAAGGGGGTGTTTTCCAACAGGATAACACTCGCCCTCATACCGCTGTTGTAACCCAACATGCTCTACAGAGTGTCGACATGTTGCCTTGGCCTGCTAGATCACCAGATCTTTCTCCAATCGAGCACGTATGGGACATCATTGGACGACAACTCCAGCGTCATCCACAACCAGCATTAAACGTCCCTGCATTGACCGCCCAAGAGTAACAGGCATGGAACGCCATCCCACAAACTGATATCCGACACCTGTACGACAGAATGCATGCACGTTTGCATGCTTGCATTCAAAATTCTGGCGGTTACACCGGTTACTAATGTACCAACATTTCACATTTGAAATGGCTCTTCTCGCCAATGGCTCTACCTGTGATCTTGAAACTTTAATAAATTAAATATGTTACCTAGACAAATGTATTGCTGAAATTTCATTACTGTACAATAATTTTTTCTTGGTGTTGGGATTTTTTCCCCATCAGTGTATATATATTACATTTTATTACACACTGTAAAAATAATTCTATAAATTTACTGAATTTTTTTTCTAAGTTCCCTATAAATTTACTGAAATATTCACCCACAGTATGTGTAAGCTTAAAAAAATTCTTAGTTAAAAGTAAATAATCGAGATTCATAATCTTTATCCTGTATTTATTCCTATTTCCATTATTTAATTTATCAATAAAAAATTATTAAGTATCTTTTACTTTAGAAAAAGTATTCTGTGTCATAAATATATTCACATAATTAATAAATTAACATTTCATTAATTAACATTAGTCATTAAAATCATGTATAAAATATATTTTTTAACATTTATGCATTTTTCAACTGGGCGTAACATAAATTATTACCAATAGTTTTCTGTTGAAATTTTAACAATTCATCTTTGCATATTACTATGATACTTTTAAATATCACATTTTTTTGGGAATGTACCTGTTCTAACATGAACAGTCATAGAATACTGCTACAAATAAAAAATATATTTTTTTTAGATCACTGGTAGCAAAAACCTGTGGTAGTAGTGACATGTATTATGAAAAAAAAAAAAAAAAAAAAAAAAAAAAAAAAAGGAGTAGTTGCAAAATACGCATTTTAGGAATTACATTTGCTTCAAAGGTTTATATATATATATTATGTTTTTATTTTTATTTAATATAATAATTACAGATTTCACACAATATTTTTAGCATAAAGAAGAATAACATTTAAATAATATTTTAGATAAATTTCATTAAAAATTTTGGAAAGTTTAGCTACTGAATCTGAGGAACCCGCAAAAAAGCAGTGGGCACGACTTCTCAATAGTCCTTCTATCTTGTATTGTTTTTTCACGTTTCTTCAAAAAATAAACTACTACTTCTTCAACGATTCAAAAAAAAATTTAATAATATTAAAATTTTTGACAAAGTTGCATGCAAATACAGTACAGTTTTTTGTACATTTCCCTCACGTACATTCTTTTAAAATTAGATATTGAAAAAAAAAAAAAAAAAAAAAAAAAGAAAATTGACTCATCCAGGCACTTATAAATTCTATTTCTACGAAGTGTGTTAAAATTTTATAAGATCATTACATTAGTTTTTGTGAAATACTATCCACCATCTTTCTGAAATGTCTTCGGAAAAAAAGTCCATTTTCCAAAAATTTTAACGAAAAATTTTATAAATTATTGTTTAAGTATTGTCGATTTAAATGCTCAAAATTCGGAATAAATAATTGTTAAAAAAAAAAAAAAACACGTAACCCATTAAATAGTGTGTCTTTTCTTAAAATAACAAAAAACTTATTCATATTCTAACTGTATATATATATATATATATAACTGCACACTATATATATACATAAATATAATGTGTTAACAAATGAAAATAGAACTCCTATAACCTTTTGTTAAAGAAAATATAGATTGTATTATATTTTTACATACAGTAAGCTAGTTGTATCGTTTTTTACCGATAGTAGTTGTCATAAAGAAACTACCACACATTTTATTAGGTGCACCGGAAAGTTCTGTCGTTTTGAATTAAAATACTGACATCGGAAATTTATCCTGGAAAAAATTTAAGATATTCTTAGGTAACTTATAAGATGGTTATTTGTAAAGTACCATGTAAACACTGTTAAACAAAAATTTCTGGTTTCATTTTATTAATTCAAAACGACATAACTTCTCGGTACACCTAATACCTTATTTCTATTCATGTTATTCATTTAAGCCTCTTTTATATATTTTATTTCGACTATTTTTAAATCCCTGCATTTCTGGCGCTCAAAAAATATTACATACATTATTTTTATGGAAAAATAAGGAAATACATAAGTAAATAAAAATTTTTATATATTTTTATTTCCAATGTCTAAGTTTTGAAATCAATATATATATATTAATGTATTTTAATTATTATTTCCCATAAATGTTATATTGAACACAGTGTATGACTATATACAGAGAAAAAATTCTTAAAACAAAAAAATTGCGTTACCCAACCCAAATTATTTTATTGTAACCAAACAATAAAAACCAGTCAAAAAAATAAATTTTTCTTATTTCAGCAAAACACGTGTTTAAGTACATATAATTCAGTAAACATGCTAAAGCTTATTCTAAATAAAATGATTGTAAAAGTGAGTTTATGTTATAAAAGCACAATTTGTTACTCACAATTTTAGAAACAAGAAAAAACGTTTGAAGAACATAAAGTTTTTTTTTTCTCAATTAAATAAATTATTATATTTTATGCGGCTGTGTACGTAACGTATAATCCTTTTAGCATTGAACATATATGAACTGTAATTAAGTATAGTAGCAAGAGGAATAACAATAATATAAAAAAAATACTATATAAATAATAAAATATAGATCAAAATTAGACTATTTTTCGTAAATCTAAGAAAATGCTTGAGGAACTCTTGTAACTTCGTGTTGTTAAAGAGCATGCTATTCCACAAAGGTTTCAAGGATGATTTTGTTCCGAAAATAGAGAGGATACTGGTAACAAATGACAAAGAAATTAGCGTGTGTTTCTATATACAGGGTGATTATTTAAAAAAAATAAAAATAAAAATCCGATATATGAGACCATAGCTATCATACTGTTCACAGAAACTAAATAAAAATTTGGTGGAAGGTATTTTGAGTTATGTGCTCAAGAATCATATAAAAAACAACACTTAAACCTTAACAGTTACACATTTTAAAATTTTAAATTTGAACACATATTACTTTTTTTTTAAATATCTGGATTAGTCCTCTTTGCTGATCGCGGTAGTTCAAGGAATTACATTTGATTTAGCTCCAAAACTGATACAATGTATTAAAATAATAGTTATTTTTTCCTAAAACTTAAAAAACAATATATTCAGAAGATCAATATCATTTAATTAAGGCAAAAACGTGGCTCTATTTTTAAAACAATACAAAAAAAAAAAAAAAAAAAAAAAAAAAAAAACTCGACATTCTAGTTTATATATACACAACATAACTGCAGTGAGGGTATAAATAAGGTTAAATATTTAAAGAAAAGTGGGTAATTAAGAGTTTTTGAATTGAACATGAGCTGTGTATAAGAGCTATTTTTTTTTCTTGCTATTATTAATTTTTATTATTATTATTTAGTGGAATCAAAAGAAATACTCCGAAAAAAAAAATAACTAAAAAAAGAAACAGTGAAGTTCAATTAAATCCTGATTAAATTTCCGAAAGATGCTCTCGATATAATTAGTTAGATTTCTCGCAAGCGAAAGTAAAATTATAAAGTTTTACATTTAACTGGTAAGAATATTTCAGAAATACATTTATAAAAATGTCTTTTATAATTTTTTATGTTTTTAACTCGTAGCGTTTATTTTATTTTATTTTTGTTTTGAAATAAACACATTACATTTTATCAACATGTAGTAAATTATTATTATTATTTTTTTTTTTTTTACCAATGAACTATCTAACGATATCTATTGTACCGATGAACACAAGTAAATTCTGCCTTTCGGTTTAAATGTATTGGAATTAATTTAAAGAATTCAGTTAATTTTATGTAACTCATAATTATTTGTACGAAATTTCTAGTCTATCAAATTATTTTGCGTGCCATGTAAAATAACTTAAACTAACTACAAATTATATGCCCAACATATCTGCATAAACAGATAACTTATGAATTTTAATAGTGTATGTTAATTTTATTTATTTTATATACGATGTAACGGCGTTAAAATGTACTTTAAAATGTCATTTATGAATACTACAGTATTAAAAACTTTATGTGTCAATCTAAATTATCTACAACTGTTTTCTACATAAAAATATACACCAATTCTATGTATTTTGCAAATATTTGTTTTGAAGTCAGTCGGAAGATTTTAGAAAGTGAAGAAATATTTTTGGGCATCCCTGTAAACTATTAAAATATTTGGCCCCCATTTTCTATAGAATCCCTATTTTCAACATTTTTCTAACCTATGTCAATTTTAGCATGTGAAATTATATGAAACCAATTTGAAATACGCTTGATGTAAATAGCATCCATATAAATTAATGTTTCGAAAATCTTTTGTAGTCTTTTTGCACTAATAGTAAGCACTTTATATTCCAAATGTACAACAAAGATAACTGATTTTAATTTGACTATATTGAATGTAGTGTAACCTTACAAAGATGCACTTAAAAAGTCGTCTATCAAGAGTAATCATGCAAAATTCTTATAATTTGTTCTTGTATACATCCCCCAAAAACATTATATATACCATTCAAATCTATACAACTAATTTTAATAAACTTATAAATATTTGTAAAAAAATTAAAGAATCATTTGAATAAACACATAAAAATGTCGTATTAAGTTTTTTTTCTTTTTTCTTTTTTTTTTTTTTTTTACACAAAGCATGGATTTAACTTACTCAAAAATATAGTTGTTAATTCCATCATGTTGAATGCAATGTAAGTACGTTAAATATCGCTTTACAAAATTGTGTCTCTATATTATATTGGTACGAAATAATTTAGCGTGTTCATATACATAATACATTAATGGTTTAGTAACATTTGTATTATTTTTGAAGTAAATAATATATATATATATATATATATATATATATATATATATATATATCTATATATATATATATATATATATATATATATACATACATATATATATATATACATTCGTTGATACATGCACAGAAACAAACACACAGAAAACAAAACATTTTAAATCTCAACTACGAGATATCAGATTAACGGCTGTATTCACCAGTAACTTTAACTCCTGGTGCAACAGACAACTTGAAAAGCGCATAATGTCCGGGTACAACTTTTCTTCAAAATTTGATGCGTCGCTTATGACATCTAGCGGCATTGTTATTTTTAGATTTTTTTTTTAGATGAAAATAACCAACCAAAGATTATATAAAATCTTCGTCGATTGATGACAGAAGTAGCCGGTTAATTTTTTTAGAATGCTACACCCTGCCTTTAGACCATTTTCAAGATTTTGCGTTGAACTAGGTGTTGAAGTTAATGGTGAATACGACCGTAAGTTTTAGCAGTTAAGACTGTTTTAAATAAAAATGTGTTATTACTATTTATAAAAAGCATATTGCTATGATAAAACGCAAATTATGCATTTTGTGTTGAGGTAAAATAAATGGCAAAATATTTTTAGTTCTTTTAATTTAAGAAATTTCCTAAATATAGAAAATGTTTTCTTCAAAAATCGTTTATTAGTACATTTTCCTTTTTATTAATTGTATTTAAAAAAAAAAAAATATGTTTTATTTAATTTCAAAAGTTGTGTAAACAATTCTTGTAAAGACTTAAAAGTTTGAGCTAATAAAAGGAAATGCTTTATAAAAGTATTTTATCAAGTTTTTGTTTTAAATACTTTACTGAAAAAAAAAAAAAAAAAAAATCAAATAAAAAATGTTTTTTACTTTTAAATTTCCTTTGCAATTTCTCATTTGATATTTAGTACTTTGTGTAAAAGTGTCTGTGTAAAGAAGAATAAAAGAAAGTAAGAAAGAAATTTCGCATGAAATGGGAAAGTTTATCGGCTGATATATGATTGATGTAAAAAGTATTTGAGGGTAAAATATTGGATAAACTTGATTCGATAGATTGATATGGCTATATTTCGGAAACACGTGACAATGACTGATGACATTCAATCTTCGCCAGATGATAAGTTTCAAAATCTTTTCAGTAAATATTGCATTCTTTTTTCCGTGAGATTTACAATGATGTTTTTTTTTTTTTTTTTTTTTTTTTTTGGATAAATTTGTTTTTAGTACGACAGGACTGTTTCTTTCAGAAAGCGATTTTGCCGTTGTTCCCTATTGTATTCAGCTTCCATGAACGTGCAAACATTTTTGTTTTAAAATAAATATAGATGAAAGTTTGTTATTATATCTGTCCGGATTATTAGATTTTATAGAAAACTGATACATTTATTAATATAGACAAAATCTAGCTAGCGCTGTATTTTTTAGTTCAATCACATCATTGATAATAAATAATTAAATGGAAAAAAATTATGTCAATAAATAAATAAATAAGTGAATATATATATATATATAGATAGATAGATAGATAGATAGATATGAGAACGTGCCGACTTTTTTTTAAATATATATATATATAATTGAGAAAAATCGTGCTAAATAAATCGAACAGCTTCAGTTTGGAATCCTTTGGGAAATTTGAAATTTGGCACCGAATTAAATCGGACATTTCTCTCTAAGGCTTTTACTTACGCAATTGTGATAGTTATTTTAACTCATTGCCAAAAGAACAATAAAAATTTAAAAGCTATCAAGGTGCTCCTCAGCTAATACTATACTGTTACTATATTATGAAATTAACACAGTAACCGATGCTAGGAAATAAAATGCAGTTCTTGCATGCCTTTATATGAAAGAATGGATAAAAATAAGTCCTTTCGTACAAAATTAAATTCCGTTTACAAAGAATGCGTGAAGATTTTTTATTATTATTATTATTATCATTATTATTATTTCTTTTCTGTAGTGATAAAGTATTCATCGTAATGCATTTAAAAAAGCATCTTTTTATAATTGTATCCGAATATTTGAATATAAAAAGAACTGTTGAATATTATATTTCTTTAACATATTTCTTATAATTTGCGTTTTATCTTAGCCATTCAATTTTTTTTTTTATAAATGATAGATGATTTTAAAATTGATTTTAACAATAGTCGCTTTACTATATCCTCCTTCATTACCAATTTGTATCAATTTATTTCATCATTCATGATTTTCACAAAATTGAGAGAAATATAACTATAGCGCGGGTAATGCATGAGTTAATAAATGGATTTTTATATTCTGTAGGGTGAGCCCA
Source organism: Salticus scenicus (assembly GCA_963930645.1). Lineage (NCBI taxonomy): Eukaryota > Metazoa > Arthropoda > Arachnida > Araneae > Salticidae > Salticus > Salticus scenicus. Next base: position 213,597,510 of record OZ005649.1, read on the forward strand.
ATTAACTAACATGAAAAAAAAATAAAAGGGTAAAGGAATAAATCATTTTATTATTTTACCTATTCAGGCTAATTCGGCTTGGAGTTTCGGTTTCGGTTATTTGGTACGGAATTTTCCTTTGGTTTTTGTGAAACTCACGTACAATTACTTTTTAGAAAGACCCCCAGGGAAAGCATTCAACCTATTGGCATAGGACCTTAGCGTATTCAAAATCTGTACCCAACCATCCAAACAAAAATCCAATATGCTAATACTATTCCATAATGTAACGAATTCATTAGCTTTAAACATATTTCCTTGCGAAAATTTAATATGTCAGTCCCATTCCGTTCACGTATATTTACTAAACAATTAACTAGTGGATCTGCAGATCAGGAGCCTCAACGTCCTATTTGCATTAGACATTATACAATAGATCATTTTTATTTATTCCTTATTAGATAATAATATATATTGATTCGATCGCCTTGTTACCATAATCAGACACATTCTAGAGGGGGACTGCCGCACCCCTCAACCCCCCGCTGTATCTCTCTTTGTATATCTTTCTGTATAACATATATATGTATTTTTAATAAACGACGGTCTTGTATTATTTCCCTGAAACGCATAAATACCAAATTTCATAAGTACCAAATTTCATTGAAAAAAAAAAAAAAAAATAGCATATCGGAAATATTTTGCTTAACCTGTAAATTTATTACCAATTATATGCCCACAATTTTCAACAGAGAAACATGCTTTTAAAATTCTAATAAAATTTCATTATATTTAATGGGGTGAAACCATGTTAAAATGCACTTTTAAGATATACCGTCTATAGACTGTAATAATACGCAATTCTTTTATGTATCCCGGAAAAGTAGCCACAATTATTATAATTGCCATTAATAAGAATACACCCAATTAATTTTAACTCATTAGTTTTTCAAACTAATTTGACATCATTTGGATGATTACAGTACTTCCTCGGAATTAATTTGTGTTGTCCCATAAATTATTTAGTCTATACAAACATGATTTTAACATGATTTTAAGCATCTTTATAATGTATGTTAATTCTGTTAAGTTCAATGCAGCATAAACGCATTAAAGTGCGCGCTTAACTAAAAATTTGTCCATAGGCTCTAATGTGACGAAATTCTTTTATGTGTTTCTGTAAACGAACCATAAACATTGTATACAGAAGTAAAAACTATTCAGCTTATTTTGCGTTTAAAATTAATAATTGTTCCAAATTTAACATCGTATGGCTGACTACGTGACATTGTCAGAACACTTTTGTAAAGTCCTGTACATTAATTAGAAAGCTTAAGAACACATATTTTTTTCAAAAAACATAAGTTTAAGCATCTTACTCACGTACGCTAGTTTCATTTTCTTGATTGCAAAGTAATGATGTTAAAATGCTTTTAAACGAAGTACACCCCATAAGCTGTAATGTTAAGTATTTTGGCGTGTCCCTGTACACAATCCATAAAAAGTATAGACATAAAATTTTATATAGCTATTTCTGTATCCAGCCTGAATGTGTGTGTCAATTTGCAATTCAATTGGAGAATTTGTGCTGCCGCTATTGCGGTACATACAAATTCTGCCTATAGGCTGTAATGATAAGAAAAAAAAAATGTGTGTCCCTGTACACGAACTACAAATGGAATACACAGCCAAAATTATTCAGCAAAAATTCTGTGTCTCATAAATATGTGTAGCAAATTGCAACTCAACAGCGTGACTTTTGCGGCCGCTATCGCGGTACATATAAATTCTTCTCGTAGGCCGTAATAATAAAAGAAAAAACTTTTGGGTGTCCCTGTACACGAACTACTAACGGAATGCACACCCAAAATTACACAGATAATTTCGTGGGGATCATGTACACATGTACCACATTTCAAGTCAATAACTTGATTTTTTCAGACACTATCGCACTATAGACAGACAGACGGACAGACGGACCCAAAATCTTTTTGAATCTCAACAGAGGGCCACCATTGACTTTTCGGCAAAAATTGGAAGTCAATAGTATGATTTTTGCGGTGGCTATCGCGGTACATACCGATTCTTGCCATAGACCGTAATGCTAAGAAAAACTTTGGCGTGTCCCTGTACACGAACTACAAATGTAATACACACCTAACACTATACAGCTACGAAATTGCAAGTCAATAGCATGATTTTTGCGGCCGCTATCGCGCGACATCTATTCTATTACAACTCTTCTATTATATTGGTCAAACAAAAATAACTTTAGCTAAGCGAATTTAATTACATATCCGTGGCATCAAAAAAAGAAAAAAAATCTACATTAGTCGAATTTGTATATATTTGTGGATGTATACATTACTCGATCTTGTAAAATTGTCTTAGGACCACCTACCTTATAAGAATACTATGTCAGAAGCCATAAATAGTATAAAAAAGTTCAAAAGTAATGAACTTTAAAGATGCAGAAATTCTTCCAAAAATATGACTTTTCCCTTTAAAATTAGATAATTACTCTTTCTGTTATTATTATTATTACAAGTTTCTTATAATTTTCCAATGTGACAAGTACAAGCCTGAGAATACCACTTCTATAACACAGAGTCATATATCATCTAAATTTTAACAGCAAGTAATCTCTTATGTAAACCCAGCATCTTATTCCTTTGAATTCAACTAAGTTCTTCGACACCAACTTGTTGACCGTGCAAGTTTTTACCTACTCTATTCCTATAGTTCCTGTTACAAGTCTTCACTTCACGCAATGTACTCCATAACTTAGCGTCAGACTCCTAAACAATCTACTAATTTGGACAATTTCGAATTTAGACGTTTTGCCAAATATCCAGAAATATTCTTGAGGATTCCAGAAATTATCTTGAAACCTTGGGCATATAAAGAACATATTACACCTCATGTAAAAGTCTTAACCAGAAGAGAAAAAAAAAGGACCAGTAATAAAGTAAATTAAAAAAAAAAAAAAAGTTTTAGATCACCCTGTAAGACGTAAAGCTTGAAATGCATTTTTACTGCAGCATGTGATTTTGAGAGTTTTTCTTATTATCTGTATAAATTTTTATGAAGCTACGACATATATTCATAAAAATATAATGACTTCTTTAAAAAAAAAAAAAAAAAAAAAAAAAAAAGCCAATTTTTTATTATAACAAGTAGGGAATAAGAAACAATTAAAAGTCATTTTTTGAATATTTGGAAATCACACAGAAATTAAGAACGGATCCATAAGAACGTATGCTGCAATCAGATTGCAAAAATGTTACATAGTTTATGAAATATGAATATTTGTACTAAATACGAATTCGTAAGCTTTAAAGAAATTTCAGTTGCATAATTTAACAGACAAAAGTATCGAGCTACTTATATGAAAGCTCGAAACAAATATCAAGTAAATTCGAACAGTTATGAGTTGTAGAATAAAAATAATTTTAGTTCCTCTCAAAATCAAAGTTCAACTATAAGGGGGTTCAATAAGCTCACATTTTTATTTTGATTCAATCAACGCCCAGTGGTAATATTATAAATAAATATTGATAAAACCCCTTATTACTATTACTATTATTATTATTATTTATTTTTTTTTTTTTTTTTGAGAGAGAGAGAGAAAGAGGGAGAACTGAAATTGTGTTCATTCTATAATTCTTAAGTTTTTGAATTTCCGAGATATTTATTTGGGGTTTTCATGTAAGTAGCTCAATAGATTTGACTATTTAATTATGCAAATGTAATTTCACTAAAGCCTGTGAATGTGTAGTTAAAAATTAGTTTACAAAAGTACTCATATTTGTAAGATATTTATTGTTTTTGCATTCTGATTGCAGTATTCTGTATCTAATGAAGTATGCCAAGATTCCTAAAAACGGCTTTGCACTGGGTCTAATACCTTATGTGTTGTAATAAAGAAGTGGCTTTTTTAAAACGTATAGATAGAAAAAAAAATGGAGTTTAATTACCTCTACATTAAATTAAAAAAAGTATATATATAGCATTGGAAAATTTTCGAATCTTTTAACTCTAAATGTTTAAAAATAGTACAAAATTACTCTGGGAAAATTTATTTTAGGGAGTTTGGGCTACAGTGAACCACGGGGTACAATGAACGGCTCCCTATAATTAATTTATTTTTATGGTTCTTGTTTTGGTACATAGATAGAAGCACTGCAATAATGAAACTTAGCCAGCAACTGCATGCATAACTAACAATTTAGCCATTTTATTTTTGAAGTTTAGTTTATGGTAGCCAAAAATAAATATTTTTAGTTAAACATTTGTTATTTTCGTCTTTCAGGAATAATGATCTGGAACAGGCCATTTAGCCCAATAAAAATCTAAGGTCATCTATCTTTATATTTAATCTAATTGAAATATATTTTAAAAGGATTTTTTATTTTTATTTTTAATCATTTTTGTTGTCGGAGGTCCAGACGGGATACTATGGACCATGGTCCATTTACCTCAGTTCTCTGTCGTAATAAACTGATTTACGAAATTTGCATTTTTGAAGTGTTAGCTATAAATTATATTTAAAAATTTCAGAGTTAACCTTAATTAGATCTATTATGTCTTCAAAGATGAATAAGAAAGCAATTTACTTTGAGATTTCTTCTTTTTATTTTTAATAACCATTCAGTTACATTTGTATTCTTATATTTTTACTAATATCATACAGCTGTAACAAACTAAATTAAATAATGCAATTAAATAATAATAATACAAATAAATTTGACGAAAAGGACGGTTTTGCATTTTGTTAGTGTAATCACAGAAATAAAAGATTAAAAAAAAAAAAAAAAGAATCTGTTCTATAAAAATAATTTCGATAAATGAATCTGTTTTTGTGAGATTCATGTAATGAAAACTTAATTAAGATCTCTAAATTTTTTCTTGAGAGTGTTGCTATATCTCTTGTAAATTTTCAAGCTATTGTAATGATGAATTTTCCAGACCCTACAATTCACAAGAAAACAGCAGATTCTCAGTGACACAAGCATGGTTTGGCGTATCATTTTCTAATTTTAATGTTCATTAATTTACAATATTTGTATGAATCGGAGACATAAATAAACAAATGTAATATGTTCTACATTTTATACTATTAAAAAACTTTCTACATTAGTGTGCTTTTTAAATTTGGCCTGTGCTCCATAGTAATACATGTCATGGACCATTGTACCCTCGGTCGGGGTGCAATAGCCCATTTTGCCAGTTATTATTAAAAATATATATATTAAAAAGAGTAAACATAATTATTGCTTTTGATTAGGTACATGATAAGACCAAATATATAGATAATATGCACAGATATTTTCAATAGTGAGGAGTTATTATTGTGTGAAGAAACACCTAAAATTTCCATAATTGGTCCATTGTACCCCACTCTCCTCTATATTAAATTCTTTATGACAGGTTTAACATCTCTAGAAAACAATTGTCCCGTAAAATCATCCATATACGTAAAAAATTTAAGGTTATTTTAGAATTAAATAAAATTTTAAATTATTCAGAAAACTTCCACTAGACTACACTTTGATTTATATCATTAGTTTTATTTTACTATTTTCAGTATATTGACTATATATTTTATGCAAACCACGTAAGCCACATAAATTTAGCATGTTATTAAAAACGCATAACACAATTTGAAACCCTAGGAAAGCGATTTCCAACTACATCACTATTATAGCCAAATATTGCTATGTGGTTCTTTAAAGTATAGTACATTAATTTAATTATTTTTAGCCAGAATAAAGACATTAAAATATTCCAACGATATTTTATTTATTTATTTATTTATTTGTTTACTTTATTTATTTATTTATTTATTATTTCTATGTTTCTGCATACGAACCGTTTGCCCGTTCTCTATAACAATGTTACTAGCAATGTCCGATACTTTTGCTCGTGTGAGAAACGATATAATTTTTGCATAAAATTTCGATCAGCTGTTAAACAAGTGTCACTAAAATTCTTTATTTTGCGATAAAGCTTTCTACATTCTAAAGTGGCGGGAACCACCGCCACTTTAGAATGTAGAAAAAGAGGGGGGAAAAAGCAAAAAACCCCATAGAAATAGCATGGGAAGGAAAGCAAAAAAACTCACAATGTCAAGTGTGTTTAAAATATATATATATATATATATATATATATATATATATATATGTATAAACATGCCACCGCCACTTTAGAATGTAGAAAAAGAGGGAGAAAAAAGCTAAAAACCCCATAGAAATAGCATGGGAAGAAAAGCAAAAAAACTCACAATGTCACAATTCACTAAAACACGCCAAAATACAGAAGAATTATGTGATGTGATGGACAAATGAATTAAAAGTACATATACTCAGAAGTTAATAGAATAAAGCCAAATTGTGGCACTACTAAATAATGCATGGTAAACAGATGGAGAACATGAATCATAAAGCTAAAGCTGGATTTATGTTCTCAGTTGTGGTAGTGCTTGTATTGTGTCAAATATTATGCGATTGTTTACGTCAGGTCTCATTATTAGATAAAAAAGTGTCTAGAATAAAATAAAGGGGTATTTTGATTAATTATAAATGTTAAAGCAAAAGTTAAATATTAATTAGTTATTTTTTGACAAAGTATTATGTTTGCAATATTTTTTATAGAATATTGAAAGTATATTAGTTCTTTTAAATATTAAAAGTTTCACATACTAACTGGTTATAATTTTATTCAATTTTAAATTATTACAAAAAATACATTAAATATATGACATTAAGTATATTACACTCATATATATAAAGCAATTAACATGATTTCTGCTTGTAAAATGTTTAGATTGGCTATGTAAATTTTGCTACGCTTGCCATAATTGGCAGAAAACAAGTTTTTGCGTATACGATTTTTAAAAGGTAATAACAAGTTGTTATACACAGTAGAAATATGTAAAAATATGCTTTATTGAAATATTTCTCGAATATCGCAGTGATTTGAATATGTTTCCGATGTCTATGTACAGGTAGATTATAATTAAAGTTACGATTTACAAACGCTAACTACCCATCAGAGCGATTTGGTATTTTACCAGACTAATCGTGAGGCAATGAAATTTTGTTTGACAAAAGAAAAAAAAAATAGTTCCAAAATGTAGTTTCTGCTATTTTATTGTGTTGTTAACATCATTCCTCTGTTTAAAGAGTCCATTTAGGCGTGACAGCGCCATCTATAGGAACATGTTGGAAATACTTTTTTCTTCAACCAATCAAATTTTCATTGCCTCGCGATTGCTCTGGTAAAATATCAAATCGCTATGTTGGGTAGTTTTAAAATTATAGCGCTTTGAAATCGTAACTTTAATTATAATCACCCTGTATATAAAACCTTTGAGGTATTCAATGCCCTTTTATAAAAGAACATACAATAGTAAATTTATATATATGTATCAGTTCTATCAATTTTAAGTCACTACAGAAATACTAACATAATTTATAAAAAGGATAGCGGGACAATCCGAAATTACATTGCCATATTTTGAAAATGCTGAAATGTTTAAGGCAACAAAGATACATGATTAAAATTTTATTAACGTATATCTCACAAAATAAAAAGAAGTCATTATTATAAACTAAATCGCATCGTATTATTTGTATTTTTCATTATTACCTTTTAAATAGTTTATGAAAAAATGTAGCATCATGATCACAATTTGTTTAAAAATTACTGTTATTCTTCCTTTGAATAAGATATGTGAAACTACGTCAAGACATCTCAGTAAGACTGGGACAAAAGTTTTGATATATGAATGAAAACAAGGTTATTAGGAATAATCGTAGAATATATCATAAACAGAAATTACATTTGAATTCAAGCGTTGTCCTTTGCCCTTATTTATATTTTATCTTTTAACTGCATATGGATAGAATGATTGAATATTAGGAATTTATTTGCTTTGATGAAAGAGAAAGTTTAACAATTAGCTAAACTATATTTCTAAAATAACTATTTGCTTAAGTAAAACATATCTGCTTACGGAATTAACGTTCACTTTATATCTTTAATGGTTCATTGTTTTTAGAAAAAAAGAATAATCTTAGTTCAACATGTAAATTTCAGATTGTATTGACATATATAAATATATATATATATATATATTTTGAACATAATTCCTCTTCTCTAAAATTATTAAAACTTTAGGAGAATGTTAAGAGAATAAGAAGGAAATCATTTAGTAGATAATTAATTTCTACTGAACATGCAGCTTTTAACTAAATTTGTAAAAGTTACACTAAAGACAGTGAAAATGAATATATATATATATATATATATATATATAAATTAGTTTTTAAGTTGTTCGCATGCAGCGAGTTACAGGGGATGGCTCTAAATTCCCCAGTGCAACACAGAGACGCAGATAAAAAAATATACATGTAATTAAAATACTACTCATAATTACATGCTACAGCCAAAACGCATTTCAAATATTACGTTTTACAGTATTACGCAAAAAGTTTTGATTTATCTATAATTTTTGTTACTGGCCCCCTTTTCCTCTTCAGGAGAATTTTTTTTTAAATGTATGGGGCATAAAATGATCTTTAAACCTTCAAATTTCAAGGAGTGATTCCGAAAGAATGTTTCTAGATATATCACAAAACGTCTGAATTCGAATGTGTCCAAATACTTATTGGTAGATAGTGTATATGTATCAGTTATTTTTTGCAAATTTGCTTTCAAAAAAATTAAAGTCACAGATGTTACGAATTTCATTGTTGATGCATGTTCTCATATTATTCGGAACACAATGTTACTTCATCCATCACTATTATTATTTAAAAAAAAATCCAAGTATTCTATGCAATAATGAATTAATCCCATGTTTCATCGGAACATTTAAAGCGATTTTTTTTTTTTTTTTTTTTATTGAAAAGAATAACCAGAAAATTATTCCGTAGCTTTTTTTTTTTTTTCTTTTGTGCGTGTGTGTGTGTGCGTAATAATACATATATTTTAATATTTACTTCAATTTGATTTGTATACACTTACATTGTTTTATCACTGCTATGCCTTTAAAAACACATTTGTAAATAATTTAAACTCCTGATGTATAAAATTTTGTAGAGATGAAATTTTAACTTTATAAAATATTTTTAAAGTAACCACAGTCCGTTGAAATTTCTAGAAACATAATTTAAATTCGTGCAGCGCTGAAATAGGGTTATAGTGTTAGAAATATGAATTTCATTATATCGATTTAAACAATTCGGACAAATATTAATTTAATGATGTCCTTTTAGCAAATATAGTTAAAAAAGTAATAAAATATAATTAAAAAATAAATATAGTGTGACGACATAAGACATTTAACAATTGTGTAGACATTTTAACAATTAATAACTATTGAATGCATGGATAGAATTGAACGCGGTTTGCGAAAAAATCAACAGAAGTATTTGTCAAAACATAACAATATTATGGGTTCTTTATGATTAGTAATTGAGAATTTATAATTATGGATCACTAATTTAAAGAAAAAAAAAAGACATTTTAAGTAAACATATGTATATATATAATACCATGATTGTATAAATGTACTTTTTATCTAACTATATAGAAAAAAAGAAAAAAAAACTATATCCTTCTGTAAATAAAATTTCAAAACTGAATTGAAAAATGCGAATGCTTTTTTTTAAAACATCTCCTGTACAAGCAAAATTGTTCATGATTCTGTAAAGAAAATTCTATATTGTGTATCTTAAAAGAGTTAGTTCTTTTCAAACAATATTCTTTGTAAACTTGAGCTTACTTTGGAACTGAGGAAAATATATTTCATAAAAAATGAATATCTGTTTAAAAATCTAAGTTATATTCTGTCCAATATATATATATATATTATTTTTACTCAAAAGAGAATTAATAGTATTCCATAGACTTGATAATAAATACTTAAAATAAAACATTTAAAAACGTAAGAATTTTCCGTGAATTTTGGTAAAATTATTATTTTTAAATTGAATTACAACAATATAATTAAAAAATTAGTTTATACATGTTTACTTTGTGTTAAACATATGCAGTAGAAAAATTATTCTTTTGTGTTTCTCATAAATTTTATGTTGGTAAGTATTGGTAATGATAATATGAAGGAATTCAGACAAACTCACATTGAGTTTTTATCTGTATATTGTATAATCCTTTATTGTTCAAATTGCCTATACCGTAGCACTGATGTGACGTGAAAAGTATTCAATATCAACTTGAGCCTACTTCATTGTTCAATATATAACATGGCTGTACATGGAAATCGGCCCCAAAACTTATTTTTGCAAATTCTTATGTAAAAAGACCTCCTGAATCGGAATATTACGCTCATTTGGCCCTATCATCCACGGTATTTTGGGGAACAACTCTGTTTTTACTTTGACACTGAACAAAAAGTATTTCATAAAAAAATGTTTGAAGATCTAAGTTATATTCCGTTCAAAACACGCACACACACACACACACACACACACACACACACACACACACATATATATATATATATATATATATATATATTAGATAATTATAAATAGAACTAATAGTATTTCATAGGATTGATAATAAATATTTAAAATAAAACATTTAAAATGTAGAAATTTTCCATGAATTTTGGTAAAATTAATATATTTAAATTGAATTACAACAATATAGCTAAAATATTAGTTTATACATTTTTACTCTGTGTTAAACATGTGGTAGAAAAAATGCTTCTTTGTGTTTCTCATAAATTTTATGTCGGTAAGGGTTGGTAACGACAATATAGAGGAATTCAGAGAAACTCACTTTGAGATTCTATCTGCACTGTAAACGTAAACGTCTTAAATTCAGTTTTAAAAAAGTGTCTTAAACGGTCATTTCTTAAGCGAAAAATAAGTGTCTTGCTTTTTAAGACACCTTTCTGTAGCTGAAATTAAGACATTGCAAACGTCTTAAAACACCGCCATGTTTTTTAGGCTTAGAAACACTGCCATATTAGGCTTAGAAACACCACTATTTTTAAGGCTTTTTAATAAATAAAGGTGGCTTGCGATTCTGTTTCACTGTTAAAAGTAGATTCTAGAATTTTCCAGATCATAAGAAAAAAAAAAAAAAAAAAAAAAAAAAAGAAAGATTTTTTTATTGCATTTTACCCGGCTCGTGAATCGCACTCACATTAGCTGTAGAATACGAAACCATGCATCGCAGGTCGCAGCTAACGCCAGCTTCTTTTGCCAATCACGCCACCAGGTCATACAGCAAAGACCCTTTTTATAATATGTAAGTCAGTATTAGCAAACCAAAGGTAGTTTTATGTTATAATCCGTATTTTTGAAATTATTGAAAAAAAAAAAAAAAAATGCATATCAAATATTTGAAAACTATCCTTAGCCAGCCCTCAATATTTTTTGGATAACGATACCGTCCATTAAACCTGATATTTAAAAGAAAACAAATTATGAACGTGAAGGCCCGAAAATTTGTTGTTTTACGCTTAAGCGAATGTAAATATGTGGAAGTAAAATAGAATAGAAGTAAATATGTGGTTTTTAAACCGAAATTAATAATAATAAATAAAATCAGTGATGCACAAAGTATTCAAGATTCGTTTTCTTCGCTCTAAGTTACTTTCTTTTATCTTAATATCTTTTCTTTAAAAATAAAAAAGCTTTAAATACATAGTCTTTTTTTTTTTTTTTTTTTTTTTTTTTACCGAATAATTTTCGCATTATAATTAATATGTTGCTTTATGAGTTGTATTAAACATAATTCCATGCAAATATACATATAACTAGAGTAATATTCTTTGAACAATTTAATATGTAAAATGATATTATATTTATTGAATGTGGTAAGAAGTTTAAATAAGATAAGTATGTTGCTTAAAGTTGATTCCATATAAGAAAAATTTGCCATGAAATGCAATTGCCTGAATTTCCAAAATGACCGAAATTTTAGACGCTTATGCTGTTTGAAATTTCTCATAGTTATGTGTTTTAGACATTTTTGTGTCTGAATTGGTATTTCAGACACATTTCTGTCTTAAATTAAGATATCTATAATGTATAAGGTGAATATTAAGACATTTAAGTTTCTTAAATGATTTTTCAGTTGTTTTTATGTCTTACATTAAGACACCTTTATTTGCAGTGTGTATATTTTCGTCGTAGGTTCCTTTATTGTTCAAACTGCCTGTATAGCAGCACTAGTGTGACGTAAAACCAATTCATTATCAACTTCAGCCTACTTTATCGCTCAATAAATAATTCTGTTCTGCATTAAAATCGGCCTCAACAATCATTTTTGAAAATTCTATGTAAAATGAACCTCCTGAATCCGATAATTATGCCCATTTTGCCCAATCACTCTCCGTTTTTTTGGGGGACACCCCTTTGTTTTTATTACTTTAATGTAATTTTATGGCTATAAATTTGATTTATGGGAGGGGAAAGGAATTTTTCAACTTTTAAATATCTTCTGAGAGGCCACAGAGGTGCAAAATTCTAAATCATGAACATTTGCAGCAGAGGAAAAATTTAGGGTATTAATTGTGACGGAAATTATAAATCACATTTATTATATTTTATTAATGAATTATTATTATTATTTATTATTTATTATACATTATATATTTTTATTTTTAAGTGTTAAAATAATTCTTTTCCCTTCTCCAAATCAAATTCATAGCCATAAAATTACCGAATACTGATAAAAATTGGGGGAGGGGTTTGTGTCCTGAGAAAATGTTGGGTGATTCGTCTAAATGGGAGTCATTTTCGGATTCACGAGTTCATTTTACAAAATAATTAGCATGAATGGGATGAGGGCTCCAAAATCTTTCTTCCTTTTTTGTTTAATTCCTTGTTTTTGATTTTATCATTTATGTTTTTATCCTCCAAGAAATATTAGCTAAGTAATTTAAATCATTTTTGTTTAAACTTCCTTTATAATGATATTTCTTACAAAATAAATTCAAATCATATATACAACATTAAAAAGACTGATATTAGTTTTAAATGCATTTGACTGCCGCAAGGTATGCAAGCATAAATGACCAAAATAAAACTTCCTTTGATTCTTTATAGTCTATACTATGAAATGACCAAATATATTTGACCAAATTTGAATTATATAAAAATTGAATATTAGGAAATAAAATACGTACCAAATTATGTTTTTTTTTTTTTTTTTTCCCTCAGTAATTTAATGTTTTTTTTTTTTTTTTTTTTTTTTTTTTTTTTTCCTTCGACCATTTTTTTCAACTATCACTTTTTTTCCAATACCTCCTTAATGTTGCATATATTTTGAAAACTAATGAGAAGAAAGCAGTAAAATCTCATATTAAGGAGATCTTCGTTTTATAATAGAATAATAAAAGAGAATTACCGAATGATAAAATTGTTTTCTATTGTTATTAGATTTACTTTGGAGTCAGACAATAAAAATAACTATTAAAAAAAATCTGGTGTGAAACACACGACTTCCATTACCCGCTATTACACGCATTATATGCACTTTTCGGAGATAATGTTATCAGAAGACATAGAATTGACCTAATGAAATAGACACCTAAAAATTTTCCAGTAAGAGAAAGTTAATACACGTGTAAAATTATAAAACAGAGTTTACACAGAGATTTTTTTAATTAATTAATTAATTAATTAATTAATTTTTATTTTTATTTATTTATTTATTTTTAAAGAAAAATGAATTAAAAGAAAATTGGTAGAGTTATTTATTTATTTATTTATTTATTTATTTATTAAACACCAATTTCCGAGAACTAAAACTGATCTATCTGATCAGGATGACTATTTATTTTCTTGTAATAACTAAGTAAATCACGAGAAATGGATATATAAACTGGGTTTGGGTAACAATTTTCAAGAAAATCGTTAGAGCCGTTTTTGAGATACCGACTTTTACCAAAGCTTGGAATAATTAACTGTTTACAAGAAAACAGCAATTACATGCTAAAGGATATTTAAAAGAGGGTTAATATGGAAAGTTTGAAAAAAAAAATCATACAACCGTTTTGCGAGGAACGCACTTGCAGGACCTGAAATTAAGCCATTTATACAGGAAGACTGTCAATTTTCCTGAACTAACCAACTATATCATTCGAAAGGACATCTAGAGTGTTTATACAGCAAATTTGAAGAAAATCGTTAGAGTTGCTTATGAGATATGGACTTTCGACCCCACTTCCGGTATTAGATGTCCCCCTTCTGGTTTTCCAAGTTTTACCAAAATTTAGAAAATTTATCTGTACACCAGATTTGTTTCAGTTCTAAAGTTTCGTTGGTCTATCTTTATTAGTTTCCGAGATATAACAGCCAGAAGCCCCCCCCCCATACACACACAAAAAGACCAATTGCCAAAAACCACTTTTTTGGACTCAGGAGACCTTAAAACATCTAAATCAGGTGAAATTTCGATATCGAATTTTTGGACCGAATACAGTACTCCCCTACCTACGGTTGTCGGGTAATGGAAGTAATTAAATAAAAATGAGTTAAAAGTGGGAAAAAGGAATCAGAATGTCTTTAAAAAAATAATAATGGAATAATAGTTTTAGATATTTAAATTTTTTGTGGTAATATAAAGTACTAAGAATGGAACTATTTTGTATGTTCATGAACTTTTTTTTGCATAGGGCAAAAGAACAAACTGAAAAATGGCATTTTCATCATATCACAATATAAAATGTTTTATATAATATATCGAAGTTCCATCAAATAAAATTCTAAATGGCGTTTAACTAATTTTTATTTATAGAACAAATTCAAAAATATGAAATATCTGTCATAATTAAAGTTCCCAGCAAGCACACAACTATCGTGTTGATACAAAGGAGATGCCTTTCTTCGGACATCAGAGGTATCAGTTCGATGCCAGTAAAATGTAGCATTTTTTTAAAAACAAAAATGCTTGAGAAAACGGTATCTTTATCGATACGCGAATGGATTGTCGATATGATAAGAGAAATTAACTTCTACGGTTACTCTGACATGGCTTTGATACAAATGTGAACGAATTCCTATACTTCTGGTACGAAAACATTATAAAAAAGACACAAATTTATTTTTACTGTTGTTTGACGTTTATCATTTTGAAAATTATTTTCAATGCACATACGATAATTATAAAAACTTTGCTGTCTATCAATATTTATAGGTAATATCTTAATACGTCTTTTTTACAACACCCGTTCAATTGAAATGGTGCCCTTAGTCTCTCCGGGAGATTATAGACAACGTACAAACTAGAATGCTTTTGTACGAGTGTAAGTTAACAACGTCTTAGAATAAAAACAAGTTTATTTATAAATACTTAGTTGTGATAGCGATTAAAACCCATGCTACAATAATGATAAAATATCATTAATATTTCGATTCTTTAATCTGATGTTTAAAAAATATCACATATCTTATATGAGAATGATATTTTGCATTCTATAAATTTCTGGCCCACTGAAAAAAAAAAAAAAAATATATATATATATATATATACAACGAATAAGTGGTCATTTTCTAAATTCTTAAACTAGAAACATAGATTTCCAAGCTATGCATATGAGGAACACCGATAAGCTGAATAGACGAATTGATCGAGAATTTACACATTTGTAGATGGTGAAAAAAAAATTCTGAAAATTCTGAATCTTTTGTATTGCAAGAAATTCGCGATGCCTTTTTTAGAATTGGGTCATAAACCAAGATTATAGCTGCTGAAGTTCGCCTCTCGTATTCGCATTCATTTGAAGAGGTTTTTAAATAAGTTTGACCTCGGTAATATTGACAAATGCTTCAGAAATCTAATAGGGGTTTCTAGAACGGGTTTTCAAAGGTTACTAGAATCTATAAGGATGACATGGAACTATTTTTAACAGAGCCGCGATTTAGATTCTAGATGTCAGTTGCAGATTTTTTTTTTTTCAATGCACCCCCTAAAACTATCAATTTTCAGATACTTTTCTTATAACTATTATTTGATACATCCGCATAAATATCATATTTTTAGTACCGTACAAACACCGGGTATGTGATATAACTTCATTTTTAAAGAAAAAAAAATATCGAATTGTTGACACAAAAGTTGACATACCTGAGAAACCGGATACATATGATACTAGAACGTAATGTTACTGATGCGTATGTGTATACTGGTTAGAGAGTTTTTCAAAATACACATACAGCCACTGATATCCAATAGACATCTAAATTACATCCAATCATCCATAAAAGGTACAAAATATCTAAAGAATGTCCATTAAAAGTCTTTGATATCCTGAACTAATATCAATATTAGATGTTCAAATATAGACGAAATTTAGACGTGCCTATTTCGATATCTAATGAATATAACATGGCAGATCAAAGCAAGATTTGGATATTTTCAATATCCATTAGATCTAACAAGTCCAATTATTGAATATTTGGAGATTTTTAGATAATGGATGTAAAAAAGTGTGCTAATGGACATCTGTAGGATATTTGTAGTAGTTAAAAGTACTATAAATATTCTATCACCTACTATAAATATATAAAATTAAAATATATCCATTAATTAATGGATTAATTATCCTATACCCTATTATAAATATATAAAAGTAATATTTATCCATTAATTAATGGATAAATTTTACTTTTGTACATGTCTTATGGTTTATATGTCTTATTATATTAAATAACCATTGTATTATAGATGTCTTATGGATGTAAGTGCCTGTTTTGGTAATATATATATATATATATATATATATATATATATATATATATATATATATATATATATATATATATATATATATTATTTATACATTTGTGGAGTGCTTGCGCGCCTTATAAAAATACATACATTACTAAATATTCAAAATGTCTTTAAAAACTCAATCTACTTTTTTATCCAATGATGAAGGTAAGAATGAAAGCACATAAAAACTTTTACGAACTCATTTTTTTTTCTAATGCTTATGTAGATATATTTAACCAAAACCTCCTAAAAAATCATGAATGAAAAAAAAGAAAAAAAAAAAAGAATATGATCGATAAAAGTATCATTTAATATGTATCTCAAGAAAAAACCATTAATATTTAATTAAAAAAAATAATTAAATCATTAATGATTTTTTACATAAAATATCTGGGTGTTCAGAATATCATAAAAACGGATTTTTTTAGTTACTTTCCTTGTTTTATTTAAAACGAAAAGTTTTGGGCTAATGGAACGAAAATCGAATTTTAATCAGATTATGTCAAGCTTCTTACATTAAATATGCAAATTCAATATTTCAATCTAAAAAGAAAATATATATATATACGATCCTCTGATTTGATTGAAAATATGTTTTACGATCTCTAGCAAATTAGGAGTATCGATTCTGATTGAAAAAAAAAATAATAAAAAAGATTGTTGAATTGCATTAAAGTTAATTAATTTATTATTGATTTTTTTTTATCATTTTAGTTTTTAACATATCTAAAACCAAATATTTAGAAGTTTGATAATACTTTAGAAATAAAAATGATATTCAGAGATTTTTATGGATCAAATGCTATTATTTCTGCAATTTTAAAATAAAAAGAAGTTATTTTTTAGAATATTAGATAAATTTACGAATATTTATAAATTTTCGTGTTATTCATAAATGAAAATAATGATAAGAATTTAATGTTCAGTCTGTTTAGGTTTTTACCTGATAAATATTAATAAAAAAAATTATCATGACAAGATAAAAATCTGCTCTATAAGTTACGTTCAGGTGTTAATAATCAATAAAGTAGAAAAAAAAAATACATTTTGGTATATTTTTACTTTTTTAGTTTATTTTAATTATTTCTTTTGCATTATATATATATATATATCTGTGAAGTGTAAAATTTAGGTTTATTTATCTGTTATTACTTTTGCTAGTGCTCCTGACTCCTAAATGATTGAGTCTGAAATCGAATCCCGAGCAAGGCGTGGATGCGTTGCCCCTGTCAGTGATAGCAATGACTGCTCATTGGGGTCCCTTTACAAATGATCATGAAATAGACGACGACCTTACCAGTGCTTAATCGCGCCACTAAAAAAAAAAAAAAAAAAAAAAAAAAAATATTTTGCTGGAATATTTTTTAATTATTATCACAACAGTATTTGTTAAGAAATTTAATTGTTTATTTTCACTTGTTCTTTGCATAGTGTTAAAGTAATGCACTTCTTCCCCATTCTTATTCTTAGTAAATTAAGTTTCCATTTCTTCTTAGGTAATTTTATATTTACGTTTATATTATTTTCTATTTATTAGATGTATTGTTGTTTAACTTCATTAATTTTGTAATTTCTGATGGGCGTACAACTGATTTCTTAATTTACTTCCCCGTTATTTTCTCATGTATTATGAGGAGAAGATACGTGGCAATGTCCTCACATGCTTCCCGCTTCAGTGTATTTGAAGTCGAGTCGAGTCGAAAATGTTAACCGAAATATCTCTGTAGCTATCAGGGTTACTTCTATATATGTGTTAAGAACAAACTAAATTTTCATCATACGCCCCATTGGGGACATTGTTAACGTCATTAATATTACCCTTAGAAATGTTGAATCCCTACCATTCATATTTTTCTCAGTTTATGCGTTCTATAAGCGATAACACGAGCGACGGCATCGTAAAAATTCTTCATTATGATGCCAACACATTTCTCTTAGGTGGCTCTAATGTTCATCACACATTCTGGAATGTTTACAACACTAATGATAATCGCAAGACGATATTTGATTGGATTCTTTGCACTGTTACGGATAATTAATATACGGATTCTCTCATTCCTCCCTTACCTTGCAATAAATAATAGCGCTATTTAATTTGACTTATTTAAAGGTTTTAATTGAATTGAGATCATATATTAATTATTAAAATTAATATCTAAATTTGTCTATCTCAAACTCCTCAAAAACGTTTTTCACGTAGTAACTGTATTCAGTTCAACGATTTCCATAGCGACAGCCCCGAATCTCGCAACCCAGACAATAGCATAAACAATATCGATCTCCTGGTTGACAGTATCACCTCTGAACTTAAAAGTAATAATAACTGCGCTACTTTTTCTAGACCTACTAGTGAAGTTTACAAATTTAATCTCTTTGTCCGTATTTTTACCATTAATAAAAAGAGAACTAGGAAAAGCGGTCAGTGGTCTCATAAGAATCAAGACAAAATTATTCTCAACAGAGCTCAGCAGAATTTACAAATCTACCTTTACAAGAAACGAAACGAAAGATGGAGTAACTTTCTTGAGACACACACCAAAGAATAGTTCTCCTGCCAAGCTGCAAAGAGATTCAAGAAATTGTATGAATCCAGGCTTTATTAAGTTTATGATGTGTGAAAGAAGTTTTTAAGTTTAAATATTAGTTTGTAAATTCATAATTGTTTTTATAAATTCAGTTTGTGTCTTTAGTATTTAAAAGTGTCTGTATCACCGCATTTCCTTATTCGTTATTCTTTTTTTTTCTTTTTCAGTTGTGAAAGGGAGTTAAATTGTTAATGAAATGTTGATTTGTGTCTGGACTTATAACTTTTAATTTATGCATTTGTTCTTAATCCCTATACGGGAAAATGTTTTAATGTAAAAAATTATGTTTGAAAATAGTGGCTTTCATTTTTTATTGGTTAATCATTTTTCTATATAAAAATGCAGTTATTAATTTTGTTGTTTTGTATGTTATGAATAACTATGCCAAAGAAATCTAAAAATAAATGCAGTAAAATTCTTCGTAAATTTGCAATAATTCGCTGAAAAAAAGAAAGTTATTTTTTAATTGGATTCTCAATACGTTTGTGATATTTGGGCTGTATTCTAATGCATATGAATGAGTAATCTGTATTGGCCTTTACCAAAAATTATGCCTTCGTCATAGATTTTCCATGTATGTGGCATTATTATATCACTTAAAGTCAGCAAGGATATCATGGACGCAAAATCTGTTTAAAGTATTGCAATAAAATTACGGGCAAAGTCTAGCAGAAGAAATTCCAAGCAAAGCCCGTAGAAAAAAAAACAGTTAGTCAATGAATGATGTATTGCCAGTAATTTTACTTTGTGATGAAACATACAACCAACCTGCAAAGAACGTAGTAATGACAGGAAAAACTTAAAGTTTTAGTTTCTCGAATACTTTTACTATTGAATATTGTTAATGTTCAAATTATGCATAAATTTTTTTTTTATAGGACTATTTTAAAATCTAAATTTGCTATTTTTGACAAAATTAAGAAGTCAGCCAAATCTCATACTGGAAAAAAGAAATATTTTTTTTTTTCCTATAAAGACTATGATACTGATTTTTGAGAAAGAAAATCTAATATATTTTTCGAAATCATTTTTATATGTAAACATTAGATCTAAAGAGGTATTTTTATTTCATGGTTCGCATTAGAGGAAAATAATGGGTAAGAATTTCTCACCCTTCTTCAAAAACAAAATGAAACTTTTGAAAACTATTTAAGATCTCTGAAAATTAATTTACATCCCAAATAAACTTTAAATATTCGTAATAAATCTTTTACAAGGACACAGAGAATTTGTATCTCCAATTGATACGATTTTTTCATGGTTTTCAATCTTTATGGTTTCTGTAGTGGGTGCAAAACAAAAATAAATAGAGCCTAGTTCTTACTCATTCAAAGAGGTTTTCATTATATGACAGATTTCAAACTATGTTTACGAAGTGTTTTGCACTTTTTAGAATAGCAGAAGATTTTTTTTTTCTGTATTCCATTGAATAGAGGAAGGACTGCAGTATTTCGAGAGCAGGAACCTGTTATATATGATGTACATGTACATATTTGCTGGTCATATTCAGATAAAACAATCTTGTTTTTTAACAGTAAAGATCATACATAATAATCATAAGACTTATCTTCAAAAGGCTAATTACATAATCATCGCAAATTGAAATAAACTTTATTTTAGCTTATTGTAAAAATTGCATTGTGGAAACAACATTAATTTTCCGTTTTCTAAGGCTTAACTAAAGGGTTAAGAGCAGTTAAAATGCTGTATGTTTAAAAAAAAAAAATGTGTTTAGTGCATAAAATAACCATTAGGTTGTAGTTCGTGTTTTACAAATCTGGTTTCAAATGAAGAAACCATTTTAGCTTTCTTTTTTATTGTTTTCGTGTCAATACACAAAGAAAATAAATTTCATTAATATCTATTACTCAGTTTCAGTCAGATGGAAATTCTTTTAAATAAATTAAGAAAACTATAGCTTATTAAAACCAATTGATGTTTCTATGCGTTATGCGTGCATAATTAAACACATTCAATCAGTATAAATAACAGTCATAGTTTCAGTTTGAAAATGGAAGCGTTCTCTTATGATGTCACTGAAATCATAGCATTTGAAGTCATTTGCCCGTAATAAAAACTTTTAGTGGGAGATAAGAGCAATTTGCGTAGATTAACAGCTTTTTCTCGTAAAAATTCCAAAATTATACTTTCAAAACATCAATTTACAGGTTACGACCGTTTAGCTAGCAAAACGATCATTTCCTGTAAAATTATACGGCCAATTCCAAAATTATACTTTCAAAACATTAATTTAGGCTTATGACAGTTTAGGTAGCAAAACGGTCATTTACCCTTAAATTATACGGTTAAATACCGTGATTTTAGATTTTTAGTTCCCCATTATACTATTGGCATGGGGAACTTAGGTAATCGCGAAAATGTTTGACCTAGGTTTTTTGACTTTTTTACACGTTTTCAGGTGTGAGGAATGCGAAAATGACAAAATTTGTATGGTGTCCGTCTGTAGGGTGTCTGTTAGTTTGTTAGTGTGTTAGTCCGTTAGTCCGTTAGTCCGTTAGTATGTTAGACTGTGTACACGATATATCAAGAACAATTTGTCGCAGAGAAGTCAGATCAGTTCTAAATTATTACTTTCGATACTGGCAAGGTTCCTATTCATTTACAACATTCTATTTAAAAATCTTCGTAAGTTATTAGAAATTTACGATTTTCTTAGCATGGGAGAATAGGACAAAATTTCACTTAAACGGGCATTAAATGAAAACTTTTTTACTGTACAAATGTCAGAACAGTTTTAACATATCCGTTTTGATGCTGAAATGAACATCACTAACTATAAATATGCTACTTTAAAAATTTCGCAAGTTATTAGAAATTTGCGAATTTCTTAACATGGCAAAATAGGACAAAATTTCAAATGAACGTCAATTTTGGGAGATATTTTCATCGTAAAGATGTCAGACTACTTTTGAAATATTATTTAGGACACTGGCATGAATATTAATGACTATGAGTTTTCCAATATAAAAATTTCGTAAGTTATTGGAAATTTACGAAATTCTTAACATGGCAGCAGAATAAATCGAAATTTCACATAAACGTCAATCTTGAGGGATATTTTCATCGTAAACATATCAAACCACTTTCGAAATAATATTTAGAATACTGGCACGAATAACATAGACTATGGTTTTTCCATTTCAAAAAATTCGTAAGTTTTTTGGAATTTACGATTTACTTAACATGTGAGAATAAGGCAAAATTGATCATAAGCTTCCATTTTGAGGATCATAAATACATTAGACAACTTCAAAATTACATTTATGATATTTGTTTGAACATGATTGAATA
This sequence comes from Salticus scenicus, assembly GCA_963930645.1. NCBI lineage: Eukaryota > Metazoa > Arthropoda > Arachnida > Araneae > Salticidae > Salticus > Salticus scenicus. The sequence goes on from OZ005649.1 coordinate 213,620,147, forward strand.
CAAATATGTCCCTGATTCATACAAATATGACGGAATTGACCCTGATAAAATAAATTAATAGATTAGAATAAGATAAGTATATCTAAGTGAACGGTGGATAGCCTATGAGGCGGGGATTTCATTTTGTCAATGTATCAAGCTTTGGTCAAATTCATTTCTTCTAACATGATTATAATATGTCTCGCACTATAAATTTATGAGAACATAAATATGATCGGGGACTGAGCAGAGTCCACCTATGCCAACTAGTTTAGTACCCCATCATACAATAGGTATGGAGAACATAGGTAATCGTGAAATTTTTCGACCTCGGTTTTTTTACTTTTTTACAAGGTTTCAGGTTTCAGGAATCCAAAAATGACAAAATTTGTACGGTGTCCGTCTGTAGGGTGTCTGTTAGTTTGTTAGTCCGTTAGTTAGTCCGTTAGTTAGTTTGTTAGTCTGTGTACGCGATATCTCAGAGATGACAGATCAGTTTTAAAATATTACTTTCGACACAGGCAAGAACCCCATTCGTTTACAACATTCGAATAAAAAAACTGCATAAGTTAATATAAATTTACGCTTCTCTTTACTCTGTGAAAATAGGGCAAAATTTCACTTAAACGTAAATTAAGTAGAAAATATTTACTGTAAAGATGTCAGGATAGTTTTAAAATATCAGTTTTGAATTCGGAATGAACATCATTAACTGTTAATAATTATTGATCAGGATTATTGCATTGGAAATAGTAGCCCATTAGGCGGGAATTTCATTCTGTCACTGTGTTAAGCTTTGGTCAGATTCATTTCTCTTCACATGATTATAATATGTCTCGCATTAGAAATTTTTGAGAACATAAATATGATGGGTTGGTTCGTTGGGTTATACGTCGCACTAGTGCTGCACATATGGGCAATTGGCGACGGCCTGGGACTCACCCCTAGAGGTGGTCCGGAGACATGCCATCGCAATTTTATCCTCCACGGAAGGGATGGCTCTCTTGCGTCGGTGACCCTCAGAGGTATAATTTTAGTACCGTAACTGAGCAGAATCCACCTATGCCAAATAGTTTTTTTTTTTTTTTTATAGCAAATAATTTGTAATACAAATAAAATACAAACAAGAAAAATACCTCATTTTCAAAACTACAAGTTAAACTAATTTCCTCATATGGTTTTAAAAATACATAGTTTTTATATTAGTTAGGGGGAAAAAAGTAAAATAACGAATAATGTAAACGTTTGAGACATTCGTATTTATTTTATTTTATTTATTAAAATATTTAAAATGCAATTATATAAAGTTAAAATAGTTTAAAGGTTAAAATTCCAGATATGAAAATTGGTACTTCGAGAAATAAAAAGAATAAACAAAAATAAAAACGTCATTTTTTGACAAATATTTATATATGATTATATAGTAAAATATAAATTAATTGTTATACGTTCTTATAGAACTTAATAATGATATCTCGTTTTGATCACCGTTAATAAAAATATTTATTTATGTATTTGAAGAATTTGATTATATGCTGTTAAATTATGATATTCGTTAATAATGTTAAGGGGGAAAAAAATGTTGTTAACTTGTTTTAAATTGGACTCTTTAGTTAATGTTATTCACTTGTAAACAAAGAATAAAAATGTAATGATCTGTGATAATCATATTTATGTAGAAAATATATAACCAACTACATATAAATGACATAAAAATATAATATCTATTGCGATACTCACAACTATTAGCTAAAGATACACAAGGCATTATCACAAAGAAAATATAATGAAAAGCATATAATGATGTGAAACTAGTATTTTCGTCAAGAAAACATATTTGAAATAATGCTACAGCGTCGTAATTCCTTTTCCAAATCTTTGATATCTCGATTCTTTTTTTTTAATCACTTTTTTTCAAGAGCATCTCAAAAATATTGTCATATTGTAATCAACATTATTATTATTATTATTATTATCTTTGTACTGTTCATCATTTTTGTTATTATTATTATTATTATTATTATTATTATTATTTAAATGCACCATTATAAAATGAATTTGGTGTGTAGTTTATCATAAGTTTTTACACATTCATTTAGATAATTTCTTTCAACATGTATGTAATGTGATTTATAGATATTTAATCAATTTGTTCGTATAAATTTGATTATTTAAGATGTTAAAGTCTCATGGAAAAATTCGTAAAAAGATATTATTGCGCACTTGAGGGTTCGTAAGTTGTCCGAGAATGAAAAGCGAATCTTGAAGAGGCTGGAAACATTATTTACACAAAATTCTGGAAGAATACAGGTTATAAACCAAGTATCAACTTCATTTCACCTGTAAACACAGCTTATATAACAGCTGTCAACAGCAAATTCACAGTACAAAGAGTATCAGATCACTAACACACAGTAAGGATGTAGTCCAAAGAGTCTCAGAGCTCTTTCAGTAGCAATGAAAGCATTTCGTCAAATTGAACTGAGACTGACTGATTTGGCGTAATGCAACTCCTTAAATACCCGCGTAGAAAAATGTAGAAAAGTCAAGAAACTCGTCAGCTAATGAAGTTACAGCTCCCATATTTGGTATATCGATTATAAAATTTTTCTGGCCAAGGTAACTAAAAAAGTCACTAAGAAACGAAAAAGTCACTAAATTTGTCGTCAAATCCATTACCGGACTTCATGCGGCGTTTTAGATATATATATATATTATTATTTATTTATATTTTATTTACGGATTTTTAAGCAATTTTAAGGAGAAAATAAACTAGAAAATGCTAAAAATTAACATTTTATTACCTAACTAAGACTCTTTGAATGAATTTATAGAAAAATAGCTACGAATTATTTACAAATTAGTAACACTATTCATCTTAAAAAAAAAAGAAAGTAAAAAGTAATTTTTACATATAGTAGTACCTCAAACAAGAACATCACGTAGTTTTATTCCTGTCAGCCTCAGTGTTCTTCGTGTCCGTATAACATCTGTTTCAGAGGAATTCAAGGTTGTTACTGTCAGTAAAAAAAAAAAAAAAAAAAAAAAAATCCAGCTCAACTCTAGCCTAAGCTACTGAGAAAAGTAAATAATTATGTTTTCTGTGTGTATGATAATGATTGGTGGCTGGGTGAGATTGCTGAAGCGAAAATTTACGGCAATATTGAAGAATTTGGGATTCACTATTTCCATCTTCGATGTCCTCGCACATGTTTTTAGAGGTCAGCAAGTAATTGTGATTCATGGGTTCAGAAGGAAAATATTTTAAAGATTCTCACACCCTCCGAATTGCACTTGACAGCTACTGGGAGAAGTTACAACATAACTTCATACATAAATGAGCACCTCTCAACTCTGATGAATGATAAAATGGCAAAATAATAAAGAAAAACCTAATAAGAACAGTGAGCTTCTTTTTTTTTTTTTTTTTTATCAGATTGCATTTTGTAAATATATTTCAATTTAATTTAATTTAATAAAGTGTTTTATTTGGTAATTATCTTGTCTATTTAACATATTTTAATAGCGGTCATGAGAGTTTTTTTTTTTTTTTTTTTTTTTTTTTTTTAATGTTACTATATAAATGCATTTTTTTCCTCTGTCGATTGGAATAACAAGACAGTTTTTGTTTTGTTATAAAGCACAGTATAAGAATTCCTTACCATAGCATCTTCAATTTTTTTTTCACCTATCCCACATGACTTTTTGAGGAGTGTAAAAGCACATTTTTCAATTTCTTTTAGCTTTAAGCAATATTTTCAGGATGGAGGACCAGCAGCATTATCTATTTTTTTTTCTTTAAATAGTACTGATATGTAAGTGCAACACGAAAAAAAAAAAACAGGTTTGTTACTTAAAGTTCTTCATTGATTTTTTAATGCTCAAAATGACAAAAAACATTAATTTGTGAACGACTGTTTGATGTCCAAAAAAATCTATTTAGGCTTAACATAAATTTATTTTACTGTGCACTGATAAAAGTCAATATTTTAAGCTTTTCAATAAGCTCTATTTGATGTTCCTGCTTATTCAAATAAAAATTCTACAGATTTTAGAAAATTAGTCTAAAATGACGATTTTTACTCATAGGCAGAGTAAACAAATGGGTATACCTCAAGAACAAATTTTTTTCAACAAATAAAATAAACTGTTTTAGAAAGTTTGTTTGACACAGAAGATGGGTATATATTTCTTACCAAATTTAATCAAAACCAAAAATGGTGCGGCACTACCCATTTGTTGATTTAACATGGAATGACCCCATTATTAACGAGAGCTGATTTGCTAAATTTTACCAACTGAATAAAAAAAAAAGGGGGGGGGGAGGAATATAATTTATTTCTTATATGAAACACATAGTTACGTTTAATTAACGATTTTCAACGCTCATTACTTTGCTATAATTACACATTTTAAATCAAATGATATGCACATATGCTTACCAATTGAAATTGATTCTAACACTATTTTGAACTGTTTAAAAAATCCGTACGGTACGTGTTTTCTTAACAATTAATTTGCATTTTGTTTTGATAGTATTGAATTTCAGGATAAAAGAAAAAAGCTTCGGTGTCATACTAGATTATTTCTTAAAGATTTTTTTTTAATCCATTGTTAAAATAATATTTAATTAAAAACATTCGTATATCATTTTCTAATATTAAATGGTCATTTCTAATAATAATAATAATAATAATAATAATAATAAAAGACAAAAAGGAATAAAAAAAAAAAATGTTCTTTTTATTTCCGAGAACACAATCTGTTTTAATAGAATATTATTTGTATCTCATTCAGTGATTGATAGACTATTTAATTTACAAAGAAAGAAAATATCTTATGTCCATATATCCCACGATACATGACAGTGATGAATGCCAAAGAAAATTGCTCTTCTTGAGTTACTCTGGAAGTTCCAAAAAATGTAATGATGCTAAATCATATATGTACCAATGAAACTTATTATTATTATTATTATTATTATTATTATTATATATTACTTTTACAGCGTTTTAACATATCAAATAGAAGTGATTTAATTTTAACCACATGAGAAATATTTACTGAATAAAAAAGTTGTGTACAAAAATATTATTAGGATGATTGAGAATGAAAATATATGTAGGAATAATTGCTAGAGAAATTTAAAAAAAATATATTTATATTCTGGAATAATAAGGATCATTAAAATTTATAGAATATAATTTCTGAAAATTTAAGTTGTATTAACTTTAGAAAAAATAAAAGAAACACAAACTCTTAATATTTCATAATTTGTAATCTCAAATCTATGTTTTAAATAAAGTTAAAGATTAACAAATAACAAACGTTTATACTGACTTTAAATTTCATATTCATAAAAAAAAAAATATAATTTCCATAATATATATAGAAAAATTTCAAAAATCCATAGTTCTTTTATGTTTTCGATTAATGATATATAAAATTGAAATGAACTTTAAACAGATTGAGAAGTTCTTGACCGGCATAAAACATAGTCCGTAGTTTTAATACCTATAAACTCAATATATGTACAAATAACAATAATAATATTAATAATAATAATAATACCGAAATTAACCGATCCTTGTCTTTAGATGCAAAAACGACAAGGATGGCAAGGAGCAATACTTGCCAATTTCGGAAGTGAATTAAATGCAGAGAGATTGAAAAGGATTGCCCCTTGTCATTCCTTGACGTTTCTGTGTCTAAGTACAAGGATCAGTTCTCAACCACTCTCTTAAAAAAAAAAAAAAAAAAAAAAAAAAAAAAAGTATTTAGAAATAAATTATTTATTTAAAATCTCTTGCTCTTTCTCGGGGCTGAAATTCATCTATCATCGATAAAGCATTTCATAAATTATAAAATTCTTAACCTTATATTTACAAATTAAACAATAATGATGGTCTCATCTCGGTAGGTCTCCTTTTTGTTCATTTCTGTCTTTTAAAATTTCAAAAATTCTTTGACCGTTTTTTTTTAAAGTCATTTACAAACCCGTCAATAAAAATAAATTACCTTCTCTTAGAGATCCCATTTCTACTGAAAACCGATCTGGCGTTTATCTAATCTCTTGTTCCTCGTGTAATTTAGGTTATATGGTCAAACTGGGAGACGTTTGGAATATAGAATATATGAGCATCGTCGAATTGTTTGTACTGAAGAGATTTCTAAATATTTCATTGCTTCCCAAATATTCCATTTCTGGACTTATGGTCAATGTTTATTTATTTATTTATTTATTTAACATAATTTCTTCTCCTATCTCCTCTTCTCATGTGAATAACTATGAGGCTTTTTACATATTTAAAAAATCGAAAAATCTTGTTAATGAAGTTTTTTTCACTCCGTTATCACAGGAAGATTGCTCCCCTCAGTTAAATTTTCGTTCAGTTCAAATTCATTTTATTTTATTTTATTTTTATTATTTTCTACATTTATATATTCTTATATATTTTTATTATTTTTTATTATTTTTTACATTTATATATATTTATATTTTATTATTATTATTATTATTATTATTATTATCATTATTATTATTATGAATTTTCTTCTTTTATGATTCTGGTAACACCATTATTGATTTTTACATTCGGCGTTATTCATTTTTGTTCCTCACTTAAGTAGATTTTATGCGTTACCGCTTTGTTGAGGCCCGAGTATCAACTTTATTCACCAGATGAAGAGTCGTTCTTTATTTGACTTGAAACAACTGTTGACAGTTCTTGCATTTTATGGGGTTTATTCAAAGATTTGTACTTATAATTTTACATTAATATTGAAATGTCTCTGGAAATAATGAATTTTAAACTAAATAAATAATAGTTCGTAAAACTGTATATTTTACACTGAAATCCTATCACCTATCTTACCCCTAAATAGAAGGCCACCTTTTCCAGACGCTACATGAAAGATGCTGAAACGAAAGCGTTAAGGTTGACTTTAATTTGAATGCTTTTTAAACATATTTTTCAGTTTAAAAATATCTTTAATATGCACTCAAATAAATAAATTTTCACAAGAGATTAATATATAATGAATATAATTAACAGTGGATTTTACAGAAAAAGTAAACAAAAACTACGGTATCTTGCCTTGGTTAGAGCCCCTAAATAAAATAATAGGCCGGCGCATCACCGCCATTTTTTTGCCTACGAAGAGGACAGCATTCCCGCTTGGCGTCCTTATCGCTTCCCTAATGATTTTAAGAAATCTTGATCTGAAGCTAATCCGGTCAAGATAAGAGCAATAAACAACAATAATATTCCTAAAAACACATTTTTTCCACAGTACATTCTCAGGATGTCATTTTATTCTGAGGATATCCTATGGATGTACTGGGGTAAGATTTGTTGTTAGGGCGGTTTCTGTTTCTTTCACAAAATGTCGCCAAAACTCAAATACACAGTCTGCGAACACTTTATATTCACTTCTTGAATGATTATAGCAGTTTATCGCTAAACAAACTTCCATATCATAGTTTACTTAGCTAAAATTATGAAATATAATAAAACAAGTTACTTTAAAGTAACGTAAGACGATAAAAAAAAAAAAAAAAAAAAAAAAAAAATGTTTGCCCTTTCTTTATCAGAGAAACTCGCTGGGCACACGTGGCAACCCTAAGGCAACAAAATTCCTGATGCGCCAGCTCGTATATATAGGAGCCTTAGCCTTGGTCTATATTAAAATTAATAAATACAAAGATAAAACAATTATGCAAAAAATATCATACTCATCAAATTGTTTATGATTTTTGTATACCTATATGAACAGACCTTAAAATTAGCAGAGCATGTAAGAAATTAAGAAGATTTAGATATCTATAACATAATACAGATTATCTAGTGTATATCTAATATATATCTATTATAGATATTACAGAAATATTAAACATAAACTACGTCCTCTTACCCTGGTTTATCTTATAAATAATAAATACAATGAAAAACCAAAAATGTAAATATAGATATATCAATAAATATTCATGAATTTTTTTATGTAAACAAAGTTTAAAAATAACATGACATTTAAGAAAATAAAGAGCATTAGACATCTTATTAGCGAACCAATTTCATGAATAGAAAGTCATTTCATAAGATATTTCTTATTACTACGTCTTATTAATTATATGTACGTATGAGCACTGGAGAATTGAGAGAAAAGCTCTGAAATAAAATTTTAGAGTCATTTAATATTTATGAATTAAAACAGAAAAAAAAATATTCAAAACAATTTCAATAGTTTGCTTTATATGTTTCCTCTAACTTTATCATCTGCTATTTTTTAGTTGAATGGGAATGTGTCATTGTAGCTTGATGTTTTATGGAAAAAAAAGATGAAAAGCTATTAACTTGGATTTACATTCATGATTAAGGGGAAAAAAACAACAGAATAAATCAAAGTGAAAACAGCTTTTTTCAGGCGAAGAAGTTAATTTTCTGCATGACTAATTCCCCTTTCGTTGACATTTTTCTTTATTAAATCTTTTTATTTTTTGACAGTTGGAAATTTTTGTTAACTCGTAATTTTTTTTTCTTTCGCTGTCAAAGTTCCTTTCGTATTGAGTGTTTCAGATTTCTTTATTTGAATATAATTAAAGATGTATAAATAAAAATCAAAAGCTTGCATTTAATTTTTATTAATTGTTCATAATTTATATTAGCAGCTTTTAAGTACCATAACTTTATAGTTAATTATTTTTAATTACTTTTCTTAAGAAATTTGTATAAAAAAAAGAAAAAGAAAAAAAGAAAGAAAAGAAAAAAATCATCAAACGACATATTTAATTTTTAGTTGAATTACCAATAAGTTGATTAAATATATAACAAAGTCAGTCAGCTATTACATTATGTAAGTTGTCGAGTCATTAAATATTTATATTAGAATTTTAACAATAAATGCTTATTTTAAATAAACGTTTAGATATTCTAAAAAGTAAATATAAAGTAGCCAATCTACTGGAAAAATGCACTGCAAGTAGAAATGTCTTAATTCAGACAGAAATGCGTCTGAAATACCAATTTAGACACATAAATCTCTGAAATACGTAAAGATACAAATTTTCAGACACCAACACGTCTCAATTTAAGACATATAAAAGTCTTTATAAAAATACACTAAGTTAAGTGCCTGAATAAAATATATTTGTCTGAAATTTAGACATATTACAGTTGTGACATTTGTTAATTAAGACATTTTGCAATTCAGACACCTAGAAATCCAGACATTTTACAGTTTAGACACTTTCATTAACTTAATTTCTTTACATGAATTCTATTTTAAAATGCATATAGGGTTTAAGTTTCTTTTCACATACGCTTTATATAAAATTTTATATAATAAGTGCTTAAGCTATTTAGACCATTTAGCTTTGTGAAATTGAATTTTCAAAGAAAACGAAGTCAAATATGTATGTAAAGGAGCAATTTTGAACGATTCGTACGCGAATGCTGCTTAATTTTTGAAATTGATAAATATATATATATATATATATATATATATATATATATATATATATATATATATCCGCATGACTTCCTACATATCAGTGTAAAACAACCAATTTTCTGATTTTTCTGTAAAGAGTTTGCTTGTTTTTCGTTAAATATAACTTTAAAGAGAGAGAGAGAGAAGAAAGAAAAAAGAAACTATTTTCTTAATATCATCGTCTACACTTTTCACACGCTTATCCAATATATTTCAAAAAGAAAAAAATTCCTCAGTTCGAATCCAGCCAGTGGGAGAGGTTCTCTGTGCGTGGAAATTATGGTATGAGCGTTTTCTATATGCTCTAAGAAATTCTATATCCATGTTTTAACCGGTAACTAAACACACATAATCTTATTTATTTATTTTTATAATTTAATTATGAAAAATGAGGATAAAAATGACTGCTTTGAGTCACTTCAAGTGTCTTAAATCCAGTCAGATTCATGTCTTAAATTAAGACATCTTACGTGTCTTAAAATTTAAGACAGGATTTCATGTTTGAAAATAAGGACACTAATTTAAGGCACTTATATGTCGGAATTTAAGACCATAGGATACTGAGTTATGAATTAAAATGCAACTCTATCAGTATTTCCATATTAACATAACGTAAGATTTACAAAAAAAAAAAAAATGGACATCCCATGTTAAAATTTACAGTAATTATAGATAATAAACGCAATAATAACATATAAATTTTAAAAGAAAATTAAATATTTTTTTTTTTTTTTTCGAGATATAGAAGTTTTACTGTTTCCAAATGTTTCACTTTAAAATGTATATATATATATATATATATATATATATGTGTGTGTGTGATGTATCATTTAAAAGCCTGTTTTATAAGCTTCCTAATGATACCAAATTTATATCGCTAAGTTAATTAGGGAACAAAGTATGCATAAACCTTGCGTTCTGATAGTATGAAAATACTGATGGAAGGTTGCGTTTCAATTTATAACTCAGCATGCCATGGCGGTCCCATATTGAAATTTACAATAATTATAGATAATAAAAGTAAAAATAACATGTAATTAAAAAAAATAATAATAAATATGTTCATTTCGAGATATGGAAGGTCAAAATTCCAAATGTTTGACCTTAAAATGAAATTTTTTAAAAATATATACATGTGATATATCATTTAAAAGCCTATATTATACACTTTCTACTGATACTAGTTTTATATCTCTAAGTTAATTGGGGAACAAAATGTACGTAAACCTTACATTATGATATTATGAAAATACTGATAGAAGGTTGCATTTTAAATTGTAACTCAGCATCCTATGGCCGTCGCATGTTGAAATTCATAACAATTATAGATAGTAAAAGAACAAATAACATGTAATGTTTAAAATTAAATTAAATATGCACTTTTTGAGATATTGAAGGTCAATTGTCAAAATGTTTGACTTCAACATGACATATATGCATGTAATATATCTATTAAAAGCCGGTATTTTACGCTTGCTAATGAATCTTTTATATTTTTCTTAATTAGGAAAGAAAATATGGGTACATTTGTAGTAGAAGAATTTCGTAAATTTCCATTTTTTACACATTTTTGCAGTCCTGTATATAAAAAAAAAATAAAAGAGATAGAGACTTTTTAATAGATATGCAATAGGCATTCATTTCTAAGTAAACATATACATGAGCCCAATTTCATAAAAATCTGAGCGGTCGTGTTTTTTGCTGTGTTGATTTGACATGGAATGACTCATACACTTAAAAAGAATACACCTACTTAACTCATTGATATTTAAACCTAATTTGACATCATTTGAATGATACAGTATGTCATCGGCATTCTTTTGTGTGATCCCTTCGGTGTGTACCTGTACACGAACTACAAATGGAATATACATAGAAAAGTATACAGCTAATTCTGTGTGGCTCATGTACATCTGTACTAAATTGCAAGTCAATAGAGTAATTTTTGTGGCCGCTATTCCGCGACATGCAGACACACAGACAGAACCAAAAATATGTTTGAGTTTCGATAGGGACGACTCCACTGACATTTCGGTAATAAACAGTATTCTTAATATTTTTATCTATTTTTTCATTTAATAATTTGTCCTGCTCTAATATATTGCTATTTGGCTCGTATAGACACCTTAAATTGAATGATAAATCAAACTGATTTCTTTTCAAAGAAATTTTTATACATCCATTTGTTTTAAATTGCATTTAATATCATATTTTCCTCATCTTTTAAAAGTCCTAAAATCGCTAAAAAGGGTATTAGTAGACTAAAAACAATTATCTCAGTTGAAACTAACCGTTATCGAAAAAATGTGAAATACTTCTGTATTGAAACCGCGATTATATATAAACAATAGATAATAACATAACTAGTAAACATTAAAAAGAAATTTTAGCTCATAAATAAATAAATATATATGTATAAATAAATAAAATATCTCATTCATGCGGCTCATACTGGAGTAGGTGAAGGCAGAGTTGCCAACCTTATCATTTATTCCGGAGTATTGTTAGTTCCGTCTAATATATATATGTCAGTAATTTTAACGGATTGTTTTCTTCTTATTTAATTGATGCCCCTTGTTGTAGATAAATATTCTACAAAAATCATGTTGCGAAAATAAGGCGGAGATTAAAATGCTTCGAAATAAATTATAAAAGTTTGCAACTCTAGTAAAGGACATCGTACTTAGAAACCGACTTCTTTCAATTTTCGCACGTTCAATTCCGAATTTCAAAAAATAAGGATAGCTCATTTTTAGTACAATTGCTAGAATTATGCTTGCAAATATTCGAAGATCCGAGTTTATTTATGGCAGAGCCAGGCACCGGTCATGTAAATTATTTTTCCCTTCTAGAAATCTTCTTAGAAAAGACTAACACTGCTATATAATCTGACCGAGGTTCAAATCAGTGATCCCAATCGAGTTTCATATGTATTCCTGTGCGTGCGAGTGTAAGTACTCGTTTATACATATTGATCAAGCATAAACAAATATTTTTTTATGTACATAAATACAGTTTTTTTTTTTTCTTTTTTAATATATTTTTACCAAGGAGAAACAAAATGTTTGTTTGTTCAAGCATGTGATCAAGAGTCTGTGCCGTCTGGTGAATGGCGCTACGGGCTATTTTGAGACGGATACCTAGAAGGAGTCCGATAGCATTAATATATATACATATATATATATATATATATATATATATATGTAGCGGGCCGGCACTCTGTTCTTTCCCCCCCCCCCCTTACTTGGCTTTCCCGCAACTCAGAATCCAAGCAGGTGATCATTTGACGGAGTCTCAGAATATTAAAGGAAGTGCGTGATCATGACGTGAATGGCGTTACTTCCTGAGCGGGCTACTGCTAAAGAGCGCTGAAGGAATGAGGTTCAGATTTCGACGAGTCTCCGACGTAGCTTGTGTGCGCGACGAGCGCAATGCCTATTTTGATTACTTTGGTTTTTTCACACCTGACGTCTTTAGTGAAATGCCAAATGATTTACTTATGTGACGAATTATAGTTAATTTGACGAACTGTTGAATATACTTTGATAATTAATTTTAAATGCTCATTAGCATCTATGTAAATAATTGTAAATACTTTAATTCTTTATTAAATTTTAAGTGATTAATAGTAATTAAGTATTAGTTGATTTATACAGCCCACATATAAGTTCGCCTTCCTACATATATATATATATATATATATATATATATACTTAATACTACATACTACTCTATACATAATACTACTCTACACTACATACTGTTAGTATGTAGTGTAGATAGCTCGGAACGTAATTGACGAAAATGTTTCGTAATGTTTAAATACATTTTTAAGATAAGCCCTGAAAAATTAAAAAAGAATCAATAAAATTGTATTATACATGTTGGAAATTCAAGATTTACGACTAAAAATAAACAATATGCACAAAACTTTTCATTAAATAAAATATGCAAAATTGTAAATATTATGCAACAGGTGTAATTTTAGTGTAAATGTTTATATATATATATATATATATATATATATATATATTAAAGGTAATTGTTTAATGCACTACTAATTGATTGTTTAATAGTTAAAACAAATTTAGATATTTCGGAAGAATCTATTTGGTATATATTGATTCTATATCAATATATATATATATATACACTAAACGACAAAAAAAGCCGCACTTGGATATTTTCCTTTTAGCCTTCTACAACCGTCAATTTTATCGTTTAAAAAGCAAATTTTCGAACAGATTTTATTATGTTGTCTTCCGCATACACTTTAGCTTTGAGTCCAGCGTTGAAAACAAAATGCAATTGTTAGGAAAATTGTAATTTCAGAAATTATTTCAAAAATGGTAAGAATAAGGCAGTTAACGATGCCACAAAAGTATTAATTTTTGAATGAAAATAAAAAAAAAAAAATTAATACGTGAGATGGCAAAATAATTAAATCTTAATTAAATATTGGTAAAGAGGTTTTTAACAAGATATAAAATTTTTTGGCCGTTTAAACTGGAAATTTTGTTTTAGGCGGCCATGTTGCTCATCCAAGCGAGATGACTGTAAGTTAAAAAGCCAATGCTTATAAAATCGGTTTGTCTTACATTTAGAAGATAAAAGAGATTCAGAAAAAAATGTTTAGCAGCTTAATTTCTTAAACTACACTACAACAACTATTAAACAAAGCAGGTTTAAATGAGAGAAAATTTGAAAAAATCCCATTCTTTGTGAAAAGAATTAGGAAAGCAAGACCTCAGATGGCTAAAAAAATAATTAAAAAAAATGATTAGTTAATTATTGGACTAAACTGGTTCTCTTTGATGAGTCAAGTTTAACTTATTTCGAGCTAAAGAAAACAAGTAGATCTGACAACGAAAATATGACCGACTTAATAAAATCGCACTTTTAAAACAGTGACACATTTTCCGTACATTATGGTACGGAGGTGCATAACTTTTCAAAGAGTCGGGCAATTTTTTATGCTCAAGGGATCAATTGACTCGAAATAAAACACAATCTTCATAAAAATGGTGCTTGACCGACTAGTTTGGAGGTATTTTGGACATTTCCGTAAACAGTATTTAAAGATGATAATGCACTTTACTACACGGAGTCTGTAGTAAGTTTATTCACTTCATATTGTCAAAATTTCTTATCCATTCCCATGAGAACCTATAATTCTGTAAGCAATCATATATTTTTTCACTTTAAGTTAAATCCCACAAAGGATAGAGTAGAATTTCTTCTTTACCAAACATTTAAATAGTCCTAATCGCGATCCACTCGAAAATGCTTCGTCTCTAAAAAGGGGAGGGAGAGGGGAGAGGATTCGAAATTTGCAGCCTATAACTCTGCCAGAACTAGAAAAAAATATTTGTGATATTTGGCACATTGAAATTTCTGGGATTTATATTAAAACACTGTATAAAAGTATGACATTGCGCATTAAAGCAGTATTTCCATATAGAGGTGAAATTAACCCAATGCAGAATACATATTTTTAATAAAAAACGCTTAGATCTAACAAATAAATAGTTTTATATCATATATTAAAATATAACTTGTTTATTTCATATAATAAAGCATAAAAGAACACAAAGTGTATGGGTATTGCATTATGTTCAAAAAGAAAGTTTTTTGCAGATTTTTAAAAAGTACTTCGTAAAGTGCAATAAAACGAAATCGAAAATATACATAGGTATCATTTCGTTTCATTGGTATTATGCAAACAAGACAGTTTTATTTGTTTCAAACATTAATTTTAAAGTTATTACAAATAAAAAAAGTCATTTTTTCTGCAGTGAGGTTTTTTTTTTTTTTTTTTTTTTTTTTTTTGTCTCTTAGTGTGTATATATATATAGAATTGTGCGTGATTTTTTTCTTATCTTTATAGATATTCTAAGTCTTACAATCTTCCATTAGAATTTAGAAAGTGGTTCAAAAACTATGCGAATGGTATTTTTGTTTTCCGAATAATTTACGGAAAATTAATCCATAAAACTGTTAATAAAAACTCGTGTTCGTTGTTATTATATTATAGTGTGAAAATTTTATTAAATCGCCACTTTTTAAAAATTAATCTATCTTTTTCCTCAGATTGTTTTACTTTTATTCATGTATATTGAGGTTTATATTCACAATTTATGTCATTTGTATACATTTCTCTACATTTATTAATATTTCTAAAATACCAAACAAAGTAGAAATATACAAGGCAGTTCTTTTTCTTAAGTACAGAGTTATTTATTTATTTATTGTATCTTTATAAAGTCGTTTATTTTGAGTTTAGTAGCAAATTTAAAATTATTTATCTATTGAAGATGAAACGTATGAAATAAATTATTTAAAGAAATATGTTTTTCTTATTCCACTTCCCTCTTGACGCTTAAAAGAAAGAAGAAGAAGAATTTTATGTTTTTTATTTTTCACTCTCTCTTATCAGTCTCTCTTAATATTCTTTTTTTCGATTTCCATAACGATTGTTACATTTTTCTTCCATTATTTATTTTCTGGTCGGATTATACAGTTGGTAGACTATAAACTGAGTGTTGCTATGACTATTCAATATGATGGAATAAATTTCAGTGAAAATTTTTATAAACATTTTCCTTTTCGTTGTACTGCATATATATATATATATATATATATATATATATATATATATATATATATATATCATAAAATTCTTACAATATGGATGCAATAATAAATTTTCAGGCGAAAACTGGATAGCATAATAAGTACTCGAAGTTACTAGAATTCATTCCAGTAATTTTCTAAAGCACAGCTTCTCAAGATGAATTTTATATTTTTCCTTTACTGACAAGAGAATAATTAAAGGATGTATAAATATTATTTCCCGTCTTATTTGATTTTATCATTTATATCCCGTTAATATTTGAATCAAATCTACTGCTCTATTTCTAAAAATATATTCGACCCTTCATGTAAAATTCGAAATGTTATTCTGCATGAAATGCTTAACATAATATAGTAAAAAAAAAAAAAAATATATATATATATATATATATATATATATATATATTCGCTAATGCATAGACATTTTATCGAATATACAAAGTTCCAGATGCATCAGATTTTTAATTTGAAAGTTATAAGAGAAGTGAAGTTTTGTTTCCAGTTGAGAAATTAGTTTATTTACAGAAAAAAAATTTTCTTTCAAGAAAATCGGCAGATAAACATTATGCATGATTTAATCGTTAAAATGTTCTTTTTTATTTTCCCTTTTCATTCTCCCAGAAATAAGTAATTGCTTTTGAGTTAAGACATTGAAATGAAATATGGATTCGTGTACTAGCACTCTCCAAATTTTATATTTTATGTTAAATTGTTTTAATAGAACTTAAAATTATGTAATTCTATGGTATGAAAGCCATGGGGTGGCCACAACATACTAGTTTTTTTTTTTTTTTATATGCACTCAAAGTTCTTTTATAAAATAAGATTCTCTGTAATTAATTTTTAAAGCATATTTAAAATCCTGATGCATATAAGACTTATAAGCATACATATCTGAACTTTTCTACATACTAAGGTAATACATTGCATCTGAAATAGAACTTTTTTTAAAATAAATAAACAACCTTTAAATTTTCATGAATTCTTAAGGCAACACTCTTTGCATTTTTTATAATGATAGGTCACAGTTTAATTTCTTTCTTTTTTCGGTACCTCGTCTGAAATATTAATAATAAAAGCATCGTAACGTATTCAAACCAACGAATATTCTCCATATCTCATTAAATAAAAAGATCTGTGTATTATACAACATGGACCTGTATAATATTTCTCTAACGTGGTCCAGTTACGATACATTTTTTTTTTTTTAGAAACTATACGATAACGACTTAATAAAATAGGCGAGGATAAAAAAATAATACAAAAGCAATATTTAATCACGAGGACTCAGTCCAATGATAAAAAAAAAAAAAAAAAAAAAAAAAAAAAACATTTGTCTGTTGAGATCATTTTATAGAAAAATGTATTTTTAAAAGTTGCATTTTTACAATCTTTGCAAACGTCATTTTAAATCTAGCCATATTTTAATGATATAAGCCCCATATGAAATTTTTTTGTCATATATTGACTAAAAAACGCAATAATCAAAAGTGTAATGAAAATAGATACTAAGTTGTTTTAACACAAAATTATGCCAAATAAAATTAATTAATTAATAAAAATGTATCGCCAACATGGTGACAAAAATTTAAAAATCGCCATGAGGGTCTTATACTATTTCTGTCCCGTCTCGCGAAGTATGAAAATTAGGTCGTCAAACATGAATTTTATTTTTAAGCCTTTCGTGAATGATATTGGTTTGATTAGCATTAGCAATTCCTCCCAAAATATTAATTTGTTTCTAATAATAATTTGGCTTCTGATGAATTAAAATTAAAATTGGGTGGGAAAATTGGCCTAAGGTTTATAAATTTCAAGTTTTAACACTAGAACCGCGGAGCGGGTCAATTTGACCCAAAACGATGTTTAATTTATCAAAACGCGAAAAGTTTTGATAGAAAAAAAAATTCATTTTATGACTTTTAATAATTTAAGGTGAACAACAATTTATCAAATTTAAAAATTCGTAACTTAAATAATTTTCCATTTACTAACAGTTATACCTAGAACCGCGGAGCGGGTCAATTTGACCCATAAGAAAAGTAAATGTACAAACAATGGAAAACAGACGCATTTTCTCGGAAGTAACTGTAAAATACTTCTTTCCAACCCTCGAATTCCTTAAATGGACTGCACTAGAAGGGGAGATAGTGAAGGTTTTCAGTCAAGGTCATTATATTTGGTTTGATGCGTGAACTACGTTGGAATGCATTGAAAATTTACAGCGAATATTTAGAAGACTTTTTGAAGCTGTTTTTTTTTTCTCTGTAATTAGTGTATGCATAAAAAAGATGTTACGACGCCGTAATCTCACTGTTCAAGAAACTTTATAATATTTAAAACAATTATCTGAAAATGATTCAGAAGGTGATGAAAATGAAGAAAATGTTTCGATTTTGAGTAGTGAGGATGAATACCTGCCTACTAATGAAGGCAATCAGGATTTGGAGAAAAAAAAATGAAAGCGAAGATGACTCTGGCAATGCTCTAACAATCGCTATTCCTTCTCATCGCAGTAATGATGACAATTTATCTGATAAACAAGAAAAATCAAACTTTCTAAGAAGGGATACACATACGATTAGAAATTGGAAAAAGAAATCAACAATAACATTCAAAGTTGGAAATAATGAAGTTGGCAAAGATGGGACAGTTTGGAATGTCGCTCCATTAGGAATAAACAATAGAGGAAGAAAATCAAAGTGTAATATTTTGAAAGAAGGTGGAGGCCCAACACCACATGCTAAACCCAATGTTATCGATAACAGTCCTTCAAGTGCTTGGAGACTTTTTATAGATGAATGGATATTGAAGCACATAAAAAAGTGTACTGAAGATGAAGATCGTCGGCATATTCATGAAAAAGAATGGAATATAACATTAGAAGAAATAGATGCTTTTATATCAATTTTATATGCACGTGGTATATATTGTGCAAAAGGACTTGAACTGGATAGCTTGTGGTCAAAGGACTGGGGACCACCATTTTTCCAAAATACAATGTCAAGAGACCAATTTCGTGAAATAATGAGATTTTTACGCTTCGACATAAAATCAACAAGATCAAAAGGCCTAGAGACTGACAAATTTACCCTTATTTCGGATATCTGGAATCGTTTCATCGAAAATTGCAAGACTAACTATACACCAGGTCCTAATATAACTGTAGATGGACAGTTATATCCTACAAAAGCTAGGTGTAGGTTTACCCAGTACATGCCAAACAAACCAGATAAGTTCTGGTTGGCTGCAGATGTTGACTCAAAATATCTGATAAATGGATTTTCGTATCTTGGAAAAGATAACCAAAGTCCATCCAACATTTCTCTTTCTGAACATGTAGTGCTGCGACTAATAAGTCCATATGAAAACAAAGGTAGAAATGTCACTACAGACAACTTTTTCACAACGCTGAAGCTTGCAGAGACGTTGAAATCCAAAAACACCAGCCTTGTAGGAACTGTAAAACGTTCAAGAAGAGAAATACCAGTCTCTGTAAAAATGTGAAAATCGACACTGCATTCGACTACGGTACTAACCCATAAAGACTCTAGCCTAACTGTTTACCAAGGTAAAAAAGATAAAAATGTTTTGTTGCTAAGTAGTCTCCATCCAACCGTGGAAATTTCAGATAACCCCAAAAACCTACCTGATACAATCGCTTTCTACAACGCAACTAAATACGGAGTGGACGTGATTGACCAAATGGCAAGGAAATATACAGTTAAGTCTGCTTCACATAGGTGGCCGGTGCAGGTTTTTTATAATATTCTACACCTTGCTGCAATCAGTGCCTGGGTTTCATACAAAGCTGTAACTGGAAAATCTATTAATAGAAGGCAATTCATTCAACACTTGATTGCAGAATTGAGAGAAAAGTTTGTCCTCTCCCGACAGAAAAAGGTGCCAAAAAGAGAGTGTGAAGCAACCAATGAAAACGATGGACAACCACAAATTAAGCATAAACGAGTCCGGTGCCACAGTTCGAAATGTGAAAATAAAACTATAGATATCTGTTCAAAATGTAAAGCACCCATTTGTGGAAAATGTACAAAAGTTATTGCTAAGTTTTGTGCACAATGCACATAGTAAATTGGATTTTATAATCTATAAAACTAGTAAGTAACTGACAAAATTTTTAATTTTTTGAAATTATGTCTAAACTAATACAAAAGACATCCTCTGTTTTTCTATTGAAATTAGGAAATTTATGTCATATTTTGTTAAAGAGACATGTTATTATACTCAAAGGTAAAAAATTTTAAACAATACAATTTTGTGAAAAAACAAGTTAATTTTTCTTTAGTTATGTAAATTATTGAATGCAAAATTTCAGAAATATTGATTATTATTTAAAAAATAAAATGTTTTAGTTATCTAAATTAAGCTCTTTTGAATATTTTATTGATTTACAATCTGGGGTCAAAATGACCCGCTCCGCGGTTCTAGGTATATCGAAAGTCTCGCGGTTCTAGTGTTAAAGGTAAATAAATAAGGAATAAAGTGCGAAAGTTTCGCACGGGTTTGCCAGTTAAGAAATAATAGTCTATTAAGGCGTAAAGATTATAAAGAGTATAAAACAGAAATCGCTATTGAGGAATTACTAGTTTTTTTTTAGCAGATATATTTTACTGGCATTACATTTAATCATTTAACATTCCTTCTCTTTTAATCATTATGACTCTAAATAAAGTTTTGCATATATTCTAAAATTTAAATAAATATTTATTATGCATGTAAGAAAATATTAATGTCTTAGTTTATTTTTATGCCATTTTTGTATTCTATTTCTGCATATAAATAACATAAATATAATAGTTTTTATTAATTATGCGTTTTCAAATTAATTAAAATAACTAACTCACGATATGATACGCCTTATTTGATTTCATATTATAATCTATATTTTTGAATATAAATTCGTGCTTTGTTTCATCCTTATTCAACATATAATTATGTATATGTAAAAATAAATAAATAAATAAATAAATAAATCCTTATGGACGGCTTCCAAAAACATATATTTTTACATATATTAAAAAAAGAAAAAAGAAAGAATAATACTTCAAAAACTGCATTTTAATGATTTTTCAGATTTCATTTTGACAAAATCGAAGACATTACTATCACATTTGTTTTTACGTAAAATCATCAAAAATACATTACACATTTCATTTTTTAAAATATCAAAAGTAATTGAACCCATAATGCATCTCTTAGAAAAAAATATAACACAAAACACGGCAAATGGCAAGTTGTCAAATTGTAAATTTACATGGTTTCTTTTATGAAATTCTTCGATTTATGTTAAATGTTCTACAGTCATTTTTATGATAGATTGCTTTTAAAATAGAGTGATTTTGAATGACAGATTCTTTCAATTTTTCCATAACATGTTAGGGTGTTTAAAAGAAATAAAATAAGAAATTTTACAAAGCATTTTATTTTCTTATATTTTAAAGTTCTTCTCTAAATGTACTCGCTTAGTTACCATTGGTTAACTTTTACTATTCCATTAATTTAATTAAATACTACAAAAGAAGTAATCATCACATATTTTATATAGTATTTTAAAATTAATTATATATTTGTAATTTTTAACTATCATACACATGTCTTAAAAAATGTCAATAACGCATTGAATATAAAATAAACTTATGTATAATATCTGGATTATTTGATACTCTACTTAGGGTAATTAAGTTTTTACTCGTTCTCATAATATTGCCATAGTATGTTTATCCGAAAAGAAAGAAAATTATCCTTTAAAGTAAAATATTTATGCAAGTGCACAAATCATAAACAGTTACACCAGATTTTCTCTAAATCAGAAAATCACTAATATATTTTCAAAATAATAATAATAATAATCAAAATCGATGAAAGCGGGCTAGAAAATATAGACATAACTAAAAAATAAACCCATAGATAGCAATTTCACTAATCATAAAAGCCCAACTTTCTGGAAAGTAACGATCTGAACTGATAACATTGACAAATCAATTGCTGAAATAATGAATATAAAATTTTATCCAGGGTTTAAAGGAATCAATACAATAATAGAAGAAGGATAATTTAGCAAAATACAAAAAAAAAAAAAAAAAAGCGTACAATTTGCAACTATGCATTGAAAAGGAAATATCCAAGATTTAAAAAAAAAAAAAAGAAAGAAAGAAAGAAAAGTACAAATGACATTTAAGAATAGATGTTGCGGAGAACAGTTTCTATTCAAAAAAGAACATCAGCTATTGGTGCGAGACGCGCATGCGCTTGCTACGAGAGAGAAGAAAAAGTTTAGTTTACGTTGGGACTTCGACGAGAGAAAAGGATTTAAGCGGTAGCTATGGGCTATGTTGATGTTTGCCAAAGAATGTTAAGAAATATTAAGTTTTGGGGAATTATTCTCTTCAATGAATCTACGAATTATGTAATATATGTACATAGATTGTTTGTATATAGAAATTGTATATAAAGAAGTCAAAAATGTAAGTAAGAGACCTGTTTTATTCGTGTTCCTGGCTCCTGGATTTTTAAGTAATTTTTCTTCTTAGTATTAATAAAATTTTGTTATATACGCAACAAATGTAGTTCTACACTGTAAAAAAAAAACCTATTACCAGCTGCAATCTGTGATTTATTTTATCCTGTAGATAAAATCCTGTAGATAAAATAAATCACAGATTATCCTGTAGATAAAATAAATCACAGATTTAAGCTGGTAACAGTTTTTTTTTTTTTTTTTTTTTTTTTTTTTTTTTTTTAACAGTGTATCTAGGGATTGCGAAATGGCAATTTGGAGGTTTTCTTTCTCGACCACATAATAAATAAATTATAGTGAAATGGTTTAGCTCAGTATGTAGGCGAAGTGTGATATAACTGACCGTTGGTGAGTACAGCAAAAGATTTCCTATGTTAATCATCCTTTTTTTTTTTTTTTTTTTGATTTTTAATTATTAAAAATTAAGGAATAATTAGTTTCCAAATGTTATCGTGCGCATGTATTATATTGAGTTATTTTGCTGTCAAATTGACAAAACTTTATTTTAAATTTTTAAAACTCTTGAAACAAAATGGGCAAAAATTTGATATCACTCTCTTTGGCGATTTTCGTATTCGGCGATCAAAACGTAATACGAAAATATATATGTCAGATGTTTATGTTCATAATATGTATTTTACGAAAATTTGTTTTATGTTATTGATTTCTCTTTTAATATACGTAGTTAAAATAACCACGACTTTTATAAGGAAATACATACGTTTGCCAGGAAATTTGGAGTTTTTTTTTTTTTTTCTTCTTTTTTTTTTTTCCCGCGAAGGACGAAATGTAAGAAATCTGTTCCTTAAAATTAACTAATATTTCGCTTTTTGGAAAAAATACAGATAATAATAATTTATACGTCTACAAAATACAAACATACGTCAATTTAAATATCTATTTAAGTTTATCTAAGCATAGCAAAAACACTAGCGGAATTGTTTACGTACACTATCTACCAATAAGTATTCGGACACTTTCGAATTAAGACGTTTAGTCAAACATCTAGAAAAGGTCTTTAGGAATTATCTTGGAACTTTTATAGTATAAAGAATCTGTTATACCTCACGTATTTCAGCAAAAGTTGTGTCCTGAAGAGTAAAAGAAGAAAAGTAAAAAATTAAGCAAAAATCAAAATATTTTGAATCACCGTGTAAATAGTAATGTTTTAAATGCGCTTTGGCTGCCACATATCATTACGGGAATTTTTCTCGTTATCTGTATAAATTTTCATGAGGCTACCACATATATTCATGGAAATATGAGGATTTTTTTTTTTTTTCAATAAAAAAAAAATAATAATAATTTAAAAAAAGCAAACCCATTTTTAGGAAATTTGCATGCTACATTTGACACAGCATACTGTAATCAGAATGCAAAATTCTTAACTATTTTGCGAAATATGAGAATTTATACAAAATACATTTCAACTACGCATGCACGAACTTAAAATTTTCATTTGCATAATTTAATAACCAAAATTATTGAGCAACTTATACGAAAACCCCAATCGAATATCGTGCAGATTCAAAAAGTTATGAAAGATAGAATGAACTGGATTTCAATTAAAAAAAGAAAAAGATAAGATGTGGGTTTTTATCAAAATTTATTTACAATCAGCAAACACTGTATTACCAATGGACATTGATTGAATCAAAATAAAAATGTGAGTAAAAACCCTTATAGTTTAGCTTTTATTTTGAGGAAACTGGAATTCTGTTCATTCTATCTCTCATAACTTTTTGAATTTGTATTTTTTAATATTTGTTTGGGCGTTTGGGGGTATTCATATAAGTTGATCAATACTTTTAGCTATCAAATTATGCAAAGGAAATGTTTTAAAAGCTAGCACATGCATAATTAACAGTTACTTAATAAAAATGCTCATATTTCATATTTAACATTTTTGCATTATGGTTGTAGAATGAGGTGTCTAATGTAGCTTGCCAAATATTTATAAAAATGTGTTTGCACTGGGTGCTACAGCGAAAACGCATTTAAAGCATTACTTTTTCCAGGATGATCCAAGACTTTTTCCTTCTTTTTTGTTTAAGTTTTGGTGAAATATTTGAAGTGTAACATAATCTTTACACGACCGAAATTCCAAGATGATTCCTAAAGATCTTTTCTAGATACTTGACAATACATCTAAATTTGAAAGTGTCCAAGTACTTATCTGTAGATAGTGTATACGATGTTTTCAGTCCCAAAGAGCTATGAATGTTTCAGTTTAAAAATCGAAAAAAAAAAAAAAAAAAAACTCATTTAGTACACAAAATCTATTTAAGTACTAAATGAATATTTTAAATCACACCTCAAAGAATCTAACTCAGGACATGAGAGACTTCGAAATTTATGAATCATTCAAGATAAATTATTCATATAATTTCTATTGCCGCTTACTTTAGCAATTCAGCTGCGTGTACCCCTGACGTTTGCTTACGTCATTACTTCGCTTGCGTATTAGAGAAAAACGTAAAAAAAATAAAAATAAAAAATAAAAAGGATTTCAATAAATAATAAATAAATAAATATTTTGTTAAAAATATTTTTTTCTTTTTTTAAGTATAGATAATAAACAAATTAAACCGAAAAGAAAACGGCAGTATTCTGCTATCAGGGTCAAATTCAGGGAGTCTAAAATTTTTAATAAATTTGGGATATTTAGGTATTATCTATTCCACAAAGTAACTAGTGACGATGTTGATCAGTTTGCTCTGAAGTCCGTTTTTAACCTACTTTAATTTAAATTATATTTCATTACTATTATTTTGATTTAAAAAACTAACTAAATAAAAAAAAAATCTTTTTTTTTTTTTTTTTCATTATTTAATTTATAACATTTGGCCGCTGTTTTTTTGTTTTAAGATCATGGCAAATTTGAAAAAGGTTCATTTGAAAATATCGACCTCTAGGTAGACGAATAGAAATTAAGTACTATCACGGAATGTATTATACTTTAGTAATTTTATGCGCCGTGATTAACGATTTTTTTTCCCCGAATCAAGTAAACTTTTGTCAATTAGATAAATGGATAAACTGCGAAGGAAATAGCTATGTGTATACATGTGTAATGAATGCAAGGTATAAAATTCTTAGTCAATGCTAAAAATATTTCTGTCTGTATATAATCCCTAGTTTGAATGCACCTTTTATGTAAGGAATGTGATATATTTATTCCTTTGGTTATTTCTGTAAATAGGATTATTCTGTGAAGTATGAGAAATATTTCTTTCGAGATTCCATGTGATTGAATGCTTGACAGGCATTTGGCTGGGTTTAGTCCGATATTATTGTTTTTCATTTTCGAGGCATTTCCTTTCTTAAAGTATTCTACCAGTTAACGAGTAACAATTTTTAATCACAGTGCATGGAATTTTAAAACCTCTTTGTTACGCATAGAAATATTATGTAGATTAACGATCAAAGTTGTCACTGTAAAAGCAGCATAAAACATATCAATATCTTGAGAATTTATAATCCCACTGTGCAGTGTAGGAAAAACTCATTCAAGTACTTCTAATTTTCTGTGTTTTATCTATTGGATTGTTAAGCGTGTTTCTCGAACAGATGCTTCTGGAACAGCTGTTCGGTTGGGGGGGTGTCTCTTTTTTTCCCCTCTCTGTGACGTCCGTACGTTAATTTCCGTATGAGATCTTTGTGGTGCGTGTCGCTATATTGTCCCACGTGGTATAGGGAGATGGCGATAGGCGTGAGGACCCTTTGGTGATTTCTCTGGGGGGAAAAGGAGTGGCGACTGTTTCCCTCCCGTTTTGGATAAAAGGCGTAAGTGCTGCCCTGCGCGAGTATTATTGATTTTTTCTTTGAGAGCTTTCGGTGTTGCAGCTTTAAACTTAACATGCAGAACTGAGAGTCTTGGAGACCTTGAAAACTTGTTTGTAGACTTGCATTTTCTGTTGCTGATCTATTTTTGGAAAGAGTTCGGGATTTTTCCTTCGACTCTATTCGGGACTCATTGGCAGATGTCGGTTAGCAGTCGGAGTCTTGTTTTTCAAAATGCTGAATATAGCCGACGGAGTCAAAACTGAGAAGAGATAAAAGTGTCCATGAGTTTTTTTTTTTTTTTTTGGCTTGATAGAATTGCTTTAATCACGCTGCTAAAACGAAGTGTGAATTGTGACCAAGGGGAACTATATTTTAAATCGTCATTACTCTGAGCAAAAAAAAAAAAAAAAAAAATAGCGTAAGGACAATGCGGCTCCATTTTGTTGTGGTCTGCTGATGAACCGATTGTGATTCTTAATCTAAACGAGTAAAGGGGTTTTCCTAATGCGTAGAAGTGTCCTGAAGCTGGATTCAATGTGATGCGAGCTAAAATGACTTCAGAGGGCCTGACGGTATATGGCGAAATATGAAAATGAGACCTCCAATTACGATTCAACTGTTGCACCTATCAGGCAGCAATTCACATAAGTTTAGCTACCTCATTAAGTCTTTGATGTTTATTTTTGTCTATCTGATATATCATAAGGTAGTGTAACTTATAATTATAAATGTATTGATATATTTATTTAGCTTTATAGGTATTTTTAATGAAAGTTGTGAAGTATTTTGATGAGTAGTTAATTAATGGGTATAACAATGATTATGGTAATTACTGTATGTGTATTGTTCATGACTAGTTAAAGTAGTGATTGTTAGTGTACTCTGTGATTAGAAAGGAAACTACAATATACCTCATTATAAGTTCTGTAATTTAAATCTTACTAGTTTTCATTAAAATTTTGCATTTTAAATTCTAACTTAGTGTCTATTTATGAACTGTAATTCCTTGTTTATTTAAAAATTAAATCTAATTTGATATTTCTGTCTGCGGGAAGATTTCACCCATTTTTGAACCTAGGTTGTTTACTAAATGTAATGCTGAATAAATATAATTAAATTTAATTGTTCTTTGATTAAAAATTAAAGTTTTTGAGAACACAATGCGACTTTAATTTTTCTTTGTTGGAAATAAAAAAATATTCTATATGATCATAGGCTTAAATTAATAGTTTAAATAGTTTTTTTTTTTTTTTTTTTTTTTTTTTAAGGAAGTAATGCAATTTCTTTTAGTTTGTAATTATTCAAAACAAAGTAGAAAAAATTTTATTTTACGTTTAAATTGAAGTAAAAGACTAGTTAAACGTAATAAATTTAAATATATATTAATAACAGTAAAGGTAAAAATAACTCATTCTACTCATAATAATTGGTGCCACGATTATTCTGTAAAGTATGAGAAATATTTCTTTCGAGATTCCATGTGATTGAATGCTTGACAAGCATTTGGCTAGCTTTAGGCTGATATCATTGTTTTTCATTTTCGAGGCATTTCCTTTCTTAAAGTATTCTATCAGTTAACGAGTAACAGTTTTTAATCCCAGTGCATGGAATTTTAAAACCCCCTTTTTACGCATAGAAATATTATGTGGATTAACGATCAAAGTTGTCACTGTAAAAGCAGCATAAAACTTATCAATATCTTGAGAATTTACAATCCCACTGTGCAGTATAGGAAAAACTCATTCAAGTACTTCTCTTTAACACATGCTTCTGGAACAGCTGTTCGGTTGGGGGTGAGTCTTTTTTTCCCCTCTCTGTGACGCCCGTACGTTAAGTGCCGTATGAGATCTTTGTGGGGCGTGTCGCTAGTTTGTCCCTCGTGGTATAGGGAGATGGCGATTTGCGTGAGGACCCTTTGGTGATTTCTCTGGGGGGGGGGAAATGAGTGGCGACTGTTTCCCTCCCGTTTTGGATAAAAAGCGTAAGTGCTTCTTGACGCAAGCATTATTGATTTTTTCTTTGAGAGCTTTCGGTGTTGCAGCTTTAAACTTGACATGGAGAACTGAGAGTCTTGGAGACCTTGAAAACGTGTTTGTAGACTTGCCTTTTCTGTTGCTGATCTATTTTTGGAAAGAGTTCGCGTCTTTTCCTTCGAATCTATTCGGGACTCGTCGACAGATGTCGGTTAGCAGTAGGAGTCTTGTTTTTCGAAATGCGGAATATAGCCGTCGGAGTCAAAGCTGAGAAGAGATAAAAGTGTATTTATGTTTTTTTTTTTTTTTTTTTTTTTGGGGGGGGGGGGATGGGGGGGCTTGATCGATTTGCCTTAATCACGCTGCTAAAACGAAGTATGAATTGTGACCAAGGGAAACTATATTTTAAATCGTCATTACTCTGAGCAAAAATAAATTAGCGTAAGGACAATGCGGCTCCATTTTGTTGTGGTCTGCTAATGAACCGATTGTGATTCTTCATCTAAACGAGTAATGGGGTTTTCCTAATGCGTAGAAGTGTCCTGAAGCTGGATTCAATGTGATGCGAGCTAAAATGACTTCAGAGGGCCTGACGGTATATGGCGAAATATGAAAATGAGACCTCCAATTACGATTCAACTGTTGCACCTATCAGGAAGCAATTCACATAAGTTTAGCTACCTCATTAAGTCTTTGATGTTTATTTTTGTCTATCTGATATATCATAGGGTAGTGTAACTTATAATTATAAATGTATTGATATATTTATTTACCTTTATAGGTATGTTTAATGAAAGTTGTGAAGTATTTTGATGAGTAGTTAATTAATGGGTATAACAATGATTATGGTAATTACTGTATGTGTATTGTTCATGACTAGTTAAAGTAGTGATTGTTAGTGTACTCTGTGATTAGAAAGAAAACTACAATATACCTCATTATAAGTTCTGTAATTTAAATCTTACTAGTTTTCATTAAAATTTTGCATTTTAAATTCTAACTTAGTGCCTATTTATGAACTGTAATTCCTTGTTTATTTAAAAATTAAATCTAATTTGATACTTCTGTCTACGGGTAGATTTCACCCATTTTTTAACCTAGGTTGTTTGCTAAATGTAATGTTGAATAAATATAATTCAATTTAATTGTTCTTTGATTAAAAATTAAAGTTTTTGAGAACACAATGCGACTTTAATTTTTGTTTGTAGGAAATAAAAAAATATTCTATACGATCATAGGCTTAAATTAATAGTTTAAATAGTTTTTTTTTTTTTTTTTTTTTTTTTTTTTTTAAGGAAGTAATGCAATTTCTTTTAGTTTGTAATTATTCAAAACCAAGTAGAAAAAAAATTATTTTACGTTTAAATTGAAGTAAAAGACTAGTTAAACGTAATAAATTTAAATATATATTAATAACAGTAAAGGTAAAAATAACTCATTCTACTCATAATAATTGGTGCCACGATTATTCTGTAAAGTATGAGAAATATTTCTTTCGAGATTCCATGTGATTGAATGCTTGACAAGCATTTGGCTGGCTTTAGGCTTATATCATTGTTTTTCATTTTCGAGGCATTTCCTTTCTTAAAGTATTCTATCAGTTAACGAGTAACAGTTTTTAATCCCAGTGCATGGAATTTTAAAACCCCCTTTTTACGCATAGAAATATTATGTGGATTAACGATCAAAGTTGTCACTGTAAAAGCAGCATAAAACTTATCAATATCTTGAGAATTTACAATCCCACTGTGCAGTATAGGAAAAACTCATTCAAGTACTTCTCTTTAACACATGCTTCTGGAACAGCTGTACGGTTGTGGGTGAGTCTTTTTTTTCCCATCTCTGTGACGTCCGTACGTTAAGTGTCGTATGAGATCTTTGTGGGGCGTGTCGCTAGTTTGTCTCTCGTGGTATAGGGATATGGCGATTTGCGTGAGGACCCTTTGGTGATTTCTCTGCGGGGGGGGGGGGAAAGGAGTGGCGACTGTTTCCCTCCCGTTTTGGATAAAAGGCGTAAGTGCTGCCCTGCGCGAGTATTATTGATTTTTTCTTTGAGAGCTTTCGGTGTTGCAGATTTAAACTTAACATGCAGAACTGAGAGTCTTGGAGACCTTGAAAACTTGTTTGTAGACCTGCCTTTTCTGTTGCTGATCTATTTTTGGAAAGAGTTCGGGATTTTTCCTTCGACTCTATTCGGGACTCATCGGCAGATGTCGGTTAGCAGTCGGAGTCTTGTTTTTCAAAATGCGGAATATAGCCGACGGAGTCAAAGCTGAGAAGAGATAAAAGTGTCCATCAGTTTTTTTTTTTTTTTTTGGCTTGATAGAATTGCCTTAATCACGCTGCTAAAACGAAGTATGAGTTGTGACCAAGGGGAACTATATTTTAAATTGTCATTACTCAGAGCAAAAAAAAAAAAAATAGCGTAAGGACAATGCGGCTCCATTTTGTTGTGGTCTGCTGATGAACCGATTGTGATTCTTCATCTAAACGAGTAAAGGGGTTTTCCTAATGCGTAGAAGTGTCCTGAATGTGATGCGAGCTAAAATGACTTCAGAGGGCCTGATGGTATATGGCGAAATATGAAAAAGAGACCTCCAATTACGATTCAACTGTTGCAGCTATCAGGCAGCAATTCACGTAGGTTTAGCTACCTCATTAAGTCTTTGATGTTTATTTTTGTCTATCTGATATATCATAGGGTAGTGTAACTTATAATTATAAATGTATTGATATATTTATTTAGCTTTATAGGTATGTTTAATGAAAGTTGTGAAGTATTTTGATGAGTAGTTAATTAATGGGTATAAAAATTATCTATTTTTGGAAAGAGTTCGGGATTTCTCCTTCGACTCTATTCGGGACTCGTCGGCAGATGTCGGTTAGCAGTCGGAGTCTTGTTTTTCAAAATGCGGAATATAGCCGACGGAGTCAAAGCTGAGAAGAGATAAAAGTGTCCATCAGTTATTTTTATTTTTATTTTTTTCTTTTTGGCTTGATAGAATTGCCTTAATCACGCTGCTAAAACGAAGTATAAATTGTGACCAAGGGGAACTATATTTTAAATCGTCATTACTCTGAGCAAAAAAAAAAAAAAAAAAAAAAAAAATTAGCGTAAGGACAATGCGGTTCCATTTTGTTGTCGTCTGCTGGAGAAATGAGAGTCTTGGAGACCTTGAAAACGTGTTTGTAGACTTGCCTTTTCTGTTGCTGATCTATTTTTGGAAAGAGTTCGCGACTTTTCCTTCGAATCTATTCGGGACTCGTCGGCAGATGTCGGTTAGCAGTAGGAGTCTTGTTTTTCGAAATGCGGAATATAGCCGACGGATTCAAAGCTGAGAAGAGATAAAAGTGCCCTTGTTTTTTTTTTTTTTTTTTTTTTTTTTTTTGGGGGGGGGGGGGTTGATAGATTTGCCTTAATCACGCTGCTAAAACGAAGTATGAATTGAGACCAAGGGAAACTATATTTTAAATCGTCATTACTCTGAGCAAAAATAAATTAGCGTAAGGACAATGCGGCTCCATTTTGTTGTGGCCTGCTGATGAACGGATTGTGATTCTTTAACTAAACGAGTGAGGAGTTTTCTATATGCGTAGAAGTGTCCTGAAGCTGGATTCAATGTGATGCGAGCTAAAATGACTTCAGAGGGCCTGACGGTATATGGCGAAATATGAAAATGAGACCTCCAATTACGATTCAACTGTTGCACCTATCAGGCAGCAATTCACATAAGTTTAGCTACCTCATTAAGTCTTTGATGTTTATTTTTGTCTATCTGATATATCATAGGGTAGTGTAACTTATAATTATAAATGTATTGATATATTTATTTAGCTTTATAGGTATGTTTAATGAAAGTTGTGAAGTATTTTGATGAGTAGTTAATTAATGGGTATAAAAATTATCTATTCTTGGAAAGAGTTCGGGATTTCTCCTTCGACTCTATTCGGGACTCGTCGGCAGATGTCGGTTAGCAGTCGGAATCTTGTTTTTCAAAATGCGGAATATAGCCGACGGAGTCAAAGCTGAGAAGAGATAAAAGTGTCCATCAGTTATTTTTCTTTTTTTTTTTTCTTTTTGGCTTGATATAATTGCCTTAATCACGCTGCTAAAACGAAGTATAAATTGTGACCAAGGGGAACTATATTTTAAATCGTCATTACTCTGAGCAAAAAAAAAAAAAAAAATTAGCGTAAGGACAATGCGGTTCCATTTCGTTGTGGTCTGCTGGAGAAATGAGAGTCTTGGAGACCTTGAAAACGTGTTTGTAGACTTGCCTTTTCTGTTGCTGATCTATTTTTGGAAAGAGTTCGCGACTTTTCCTTCGAATCTATTCGGGACTCGTCGGCAGATGTCGGTTATCAGTAGCAGTCTTGTTTTTCGAAATGCGGAATATAGCCGACGGATTCAAAGCTGAGAAGAGATAAAAGTGCCCTTGTTTTTTTTTTTTGTTTTTTTTTTGGGGGGGGGGGGGGGGGGTTGATAGATTTGCCTTAATCACGCTGCTAAAACGAAGTATGAATTGTGACCAAGGGAAACTATATTTTAAATCGTCATTACTCTGAGCAAAAATAAATTAGCGTAAGGACAATGCGGCTCCATTTTGTTGTGGCCTGCTGATGAACGGATTGTGATTCTTTAACTAAAGGAGTGAGGAGTTTTCCTAATGCGTAGAAGTGTCCTGAAGCTGGATTCAATGTGATGCGAGCTAAAATGACTTCAGA
This sequence comes from Salticus scenicus, assembly GCA_963930645.1. Classification (NCBI taxonomy): domain Eukaryota; kingdom Metazoa; phylum Arthropoda; class Arachnida; order Araneae; family Salticidae; genus Salticus; species Salticus scenicus. The sequence goes on from OZ005649.1 coordinate 213,653,270, forward strand.
GGGCCTGACGGTATATGGCGAAATATGAAAATGAGACCTCCAATTACGATTCAACTGTTTATCAGGCAGCAATTCACATAAGTTTAGCTACCTCATTAAGTCTTTGATGTTTATTTTTGTCTATCTGATATATCATAGGGTAGTGTAACTTATAATTATAAATGTATTGATATATTTATTTACCTTTATAGGTATGTTTAATGAAAGTTGTGAAGTATTTTGATGAGTAGTTAATTAATGGGTATAACAATGATTATGGTAATTACTGTATGTGTATTGTTCATGACTAGTTAAAGTAGTGATTGTTAGTGTACTCTGTGATTAGAAAGGAAACTACAATATACCTCATTATAAGTTCTGTAATTTAAATCTTACTAGTTTTCATTAAAATTTTGCATTTTAAATTCTAACTTAGTGTCTATTTATGAACTGTAATTCCTTGTTTATTTAAAAATTAAATCTAATTTGATACTTCTGTCTGCGGGTAGATTTCACCCATTTTTGAACCTAGGTTGTTTACTAAATGTAATGCTGAATAAATATAATTAAATTTAATTGTTCTTTGATTAAAAATTAAAGTTTTTGAGAACACAATGCGACTTTAATTTTTGTTTGTTGGAAATAAAAAAATATTCTATACGATCATAGGCTTAAATTAATAGTTTAAATAGTTTTTTTTTTTTTTTTTTTTTTTTTTTTTTTTTTAAGGAAGTAATGCAATTTCTTTTAGTTTGTAATTATTCAAAACCAAGTAGAAAAAAATTTATTTTACGTTTAAATTGAAGTAAAAGACTAGTTAAACGTAATAAATTTAAATATATATTAATAACAGTAATGGTAAAAATAACTCATTCTACTCATAATAATTGGTGCCACGATTATTCTGTAAAGTATGAGAAATATTTCTTTCGAGATTCCATGTGATTGAATGCTTGACAAGCATTTGGCTGGCTTTAGGCTGATATCATTGTTTTTCATTTTCGAGGCATTTCCTTTCTTAAAGTATTCTATCAGTTAACGAGTAACAGTTTTTAATCCCAGTGCATGGAATTTTAAAACCCCCTTTTTACGCATAGAAATATTATGTGGATTAACGATCAAAGTTGTCACTGTAAAAGCAGCATAAAACTTATCAATATCTTGAGAATTTACAATCCCACTGTGCAGTATAGGAAAAACTCATTCAAGTACTTCTCTTTAACACATGCTTCTGGAACAGCTGTTCGGTTGTGGGTGAGTCTTTTTTTCCCATCTCTGTGACGCCCGTACGTTAAGTGTCGTATGAGATCTTTGTGGGGCGTGTCCCTAGTTTGTCCCTCGTGGTATAGGGAGATGGCGATTTGCGTGAGGACCCTTTGGTGATTTCTCTGCGGGGGGGGGGGGAGGAGTGGCGACTGTTTCCCTCCCGTTTTGGATAAAAGGCGTAAGTGCTGCCCTGCGCGAGTATTATTCATTTTTTCTTTGAGAGCTTTCGGTGTTGCAGATTTAAACTTAACATGCAGAACTGAGAGTCTTGGAGACCTTGAAAACTTGTTTGTAGACCTGCCTTTTCTGTTGCTGATCTATTTTTGGAAAGAGTTCGGGATTTTTCCTTCGACTCTATTCGGGACTCATCGGCAGATGTCGGTTAGCAGTCGGAGTCTTGTTTTTCAAAATGCGGAATATAGCCGACGGAGTCAAAGCTGAGAAGAGATAAAAGTGTCCATCAGATTTTTTTTTTTTTTTGGCTTGATAGAATTGCCTTAATCACGCTGCTAAAACGAAGTATGAGTTGTGACCAAGGGGAACTATATTTTAAATTGTCATTACTCAGAGCAAAAAAAAAAAAAAAAAAAATAGCGTAAGGACAATGCGGCTCCATTTTGTCGTGGTCTGCTGATGAACCGATTGTGATTCTTCATCTAAACGAGTAAAGGGGTTTTCCTAATGCGTAGAAGTGTCCTGAATGTGATGCGAGCTAAAATGACTTCAGAGGGCCTGATGGTATATGGCGAAATATGAAAAAGAGACCTCCAATTACGATTCAACTGTTGCAGCTATCAGGCAGCAATTCACGTAAGTTTAGCTACCTCATTAAGTCTTTGATGTTTATTTTTGTCTATCTGATATATCATAGGGTAGTGTAACTTATAATTATAAATGTATTGATATATTTATTTAGCTTTATAGGTATGTTTAATGAAAGTTGTGAAGTATTTTGATGAGAAGTTAATTAATGGGTATAAAAATTATCTATTCTTGGAAAGAGTTCGGGATTTCTCCTTCGACTCTATTCGGGACTCGTCGGCAGATGTCGGTTAGCAGTCGGAGTCTTGTTTTTCAAAATGCGGAATATAGCCGACGGAGTCAAAGCTGAGAAGAGATAAAAGTGTCCATCAGATTTTTTTTTTTTTTTGGCTTGATAGAATTGCCTTAATCACGCTGCTAAAACGAAGTATGAGTTGTGACCAAGGGGAACTATATTTTAAATTGTCATTACTCAGAGCAAAAAAAAAAAAAAAAATAGCGTAAGGACAATGCGGCTCCATTTTGTCGTGGTCTGCTGATGAACCGATTGTGATTCTTCATCTAAACGAGTAAAGGGGTTTTCCTAATGCGTAGAAGTGTCCTGAATGTGATGCGAGCTAAAATGACTTCAGAGGGCCTGATGGTATATGGCGAAATATGAAAAAGAGACCTCCAATTACGATTCAACTGTTGCAGCTATCAGGCAGCAATTCACGTAAGTTTAGCTACCTCATTAAGTCTTTGATGTTTATTTTTGTCTATCTGATATATCATAGGGTAGTGTAACTTATAATTATAAATGTATTGATATATTTATTTAGCTTTATAGGTATGTTTAATGAAAGTTGTGAAGTATTTTGATGAGAAGTTAATTAATGGGTATAAAAATTATCTATTCTTGGAAAGAGTTCGGGATTTCTCCTTCGACTCTATTCGGGACTCGTCGGCAGATGTCGGTTAGCAGTCGGAGTCTTGTTTTTCAAAATGCGGAATATAGCCGACGGAGTCAAAGCTGAGAAGAGATAAAAGTGTCCATCAGTTATTTTTATTTTTATTTTTTTCTTTTTGGCTTGATAGAATTGCCTTAATCACGCTGCTAAAACGAAGTATAAATTGTGACCAAGGGGAACTATATTTTAAATCGTCATTACTCTGAGCAAAAAAAAAAAAAAAAAAATTAGCGTAAGGACAATGCGGTTCCATTTTGTTGTCGTCTGCTGGAGAAATGAGAGTCTTGGAGACCTTGAAAACGTGTTTGTAGACTTGCCTTTTCTGTTGCTGATCTATTTTTGGAAAGAGTTCGCGACTTTTCCTTCGAATCTATTCGGGACTCGTCGGCAGATGTCGGTTAGCAGTAGGAGTCTTGTTTTTCGAAATGCGGAATATAGCCGACGGATTCAAAGCTGAGAAGAGATAAAAGTGCCCTTGTTTTTTTTTTTTTTTTTTTTTTTTTTGGGGGGGGGGGTTGATAGATTTCCCTTAACCACGCTGCTAAAACGAAGTATGAATTGTGACCAAGGGAAACTATATTTTAAAACGTCATTACTCTGAGCAAAAATAAATTAGCCTAAGGACAATGCGGCTCCATTTTGTTGTGGCCTGCTGATGAACGGATTGTGATTCTTTAACTAAACGAGTGAGGAGTTTTCTATATGCGTAGAAGTGTCCTGAAGCTGGATTCAATGTGATGCGAGCTAAAATGACTTCAGAGGGCCTGACGGTATATGGCGAAATATGAAAATGAGACCTCCAATTACGATTCAACTGTTGCACCTATCAGGCAGCAATTCACATAAGTTTAGCTACCTCATTAAGTCTTTGATGTTTATTTTTGTCTATCTGATATATCATAGGGTAGTGTAACTTATAATTATAAATGTATTGATATATTTATTTAGCTTTATAGGTATGTTTAATGAAAGTTGTGAAGTATTTTGATGAGTAGTTAATTAATGGGTATAAAAATTATCTATTCTTGGAAAGAGTTCGGGATTTCTCCTTCGACTCTATTCGGGACTCGTCGGCAGATGTCGGTTAGCAGTCGGAATCTTGTTTTTCAAAATGCGGAATATAGCCGACGGAGTCAAAGCTGAGAAGAGATAAAAGTATCCATCAGTTATTTTTTTTTTCTTTTTGACTTGATATAATTGCCTTAATCACGCTGCTAAAACGAAGTATAAATTGTGACCAAGGGGAACTATATTTTAAATCGTCATTACTCTGAGCAAAAAAAAAAAAAAAAATTAGCGTAAGGACAATGCGGTTCCATTTTGTTGTGGTCTGCTGGAGAAATGAGAGTCTTGGAGACCTTGAAAACGTGTTTGTAGACTTGCCTTTTCTGTTGCTGATCTATTTTTGGAAAGAGTTCGCGACTTTTCCTTCGAATCTATTCGGGACTCGTCGGCAGATGTCGGTTAGCAGTAGGAGTCTTGTTTTTCGAAATGCGGAATATAGCCGACGGATTCAAAGCTGAGAAGAGATAAAAGTGCCCTTTTTTTTTTTTTTTTTTTTTTTTTTTGGGGGGGGGGGGGCTTGATATATTTGCCTTAATCACGCTGCTAAAACGAAGTATGAATTGTGACCAAGGGAAACTATATTTTAAATCGTCATTACTCTGAGCAAAAATAAATTAGCGTAAGGACAATGCGGCTCCATTTTGTTGTGGCCTGCTGATGAACGGATTGTGATTCTTTAACTAAACGAGTGAGGAGTTTTCCTAATGCGTAGAAGTGTCCTGAAGCTGGATTCAATGTGATGCGAGCTAAAATGACTTCAGAGGGCCTGACGGTATATGGCGAAATATGAAAATGAGACCTCCAATTACGATTCAACTGTTGCACCTATCAGGCAGCAATTCACATAAGTTTAGCTACCTCATTAAGTCTTTGATGTTTATTTTTGTCTATCTGATATATCATAGGGTAGTGTAACTTATAATTATAAATGTATTGATATATTTATTTACCTTTATAGGTATGTTTAATGAAAGTTGTGAAGTATTTTGATGAGTAGTTAATTAATGGGTATAACAATGATTATGGTAATTACTGTATGTGTATTGTTCATGACTAGTTAAAGTAGTGATTGTTAGTGTACTCTGTGATTAGAAAGGAAACTACAATATACCTCATTATAAGTTCTGTAATTTAAATCTTACTAGTTTTCATTAAAATTTTGCATTTTAAATTCTAACTTAGTGTCTATTTATGAACTGTAATTCCTTGTTTATTTAAAAATTAAATTTTATTTGATACTTCTGTCTACGGGTAGATTTCACCCATTTTTTAACCTAGGTTGTTTGCTAAATGTAATGCTGAATAAATATAATTCAATTTAATTGTTCTTTGATTAAAAATTAAAGTTTTTGAGAACACAATTCGACTTTAATTTTTGTTTGTTGGAAATAAAAAAATATTCTATACGATCATAGGCTTAAATTAATAGTTTAAATAGTTTTTTTTTTTTTTTTTTTTTTTTTTTTTTTTTTTAAGGAAGTAATGCAATTTCTTTTAGTTTGTAATTATTCAAAACCAAGTAGAAACAATTTTATTTTACGTTTAAATTGAAGTAAAAGACTAGTTAAACGTAATAAATTTAAATATATATTAATAACAGTAAAGGTAAAAATAACTCATTCTACTCATAATAATTGGTGCCACGATTATTCTGTAAAGTATGAGAAATATTTCTTTCGAGATTCCATGTGATTGAATGCTTGACAAGCATTTGGCTGGCTTTAGGCTGATATCATTGTTTTTCAGTTTCGAGGCATTTCCTTTCTTAAAGTATTCTATCAGTTAACGAGTAACATTCTGGAACAGCTGTTCGGTTGTGGGTGAGTCATTTTTTTCCCATCTCTGTGACGCCCGTACGTTAAGTGTCGTATGAGATCTTTGTGGGGCGTGTCGCTGGTTTGTCCCTCGTGGTATAGGGAGATGGCGATTTGCGTGAGGACCCTTTGGTGATTTGTCTGCGTGGGGGGGGGGGGAAGGAGTGGCGACTGTTTCCCTCCCGTTTTGGATAAAAGGCGTAAGTGCTGCCCTGCGCGAGTATTATTGATTTTTCTTTGAGAGCTTTCGGTGTTGCAGATTTAAACTTAACATGCAGAACTGAGAGTCTTGGAGACCTTGAAAACTTGTTTGTAGACTTTCCTTTTCTGTTGCTGATCTATTTTTGGAAAGAGTTCGGGATTTTTCCTTCGACTCTATTCGGGACTCATCGGCAGATGTCGGTTAGCAGTCGGAGTCTTGTTTTTCAAAATGCGGAATATAGCCGACGGAGTCAAAGCTGAGAAGAGATAAAAGTGTCCATCAGTTTTTTTTTTTTTTTTTTTTTTTTTTGGCTTGATAGAATTGCCTTAATCACGCTGCTAAAACGAAGTATGAGTTGTGACCAAGGGGAACTATATTTTAAATTGTCATTACTCAGAGCAAAAAAAAAAAAAAAAAAATAGCGTAAGGACAATGCGGCTCCATTTTGTTGTGGTCTGCTGATGAACCGATTGTGATTCTTCATCTAAACGAGTAAAGGGGTTTTCCTAATGCGTAGAAGTGTCCTGAATGTGATGCGAGCTAAAATGACTTCAGAGGGCCTGATGGTATATGGCGAAATATGAAAAAGAGACCTCCAATTACGATTCAACTGTTGCAGCTATCAGGCAGCAATTCACGTAAGTTTAGCTACCTCATTAAGTCTTTGATGTTTATTTTTGTCTATCTGATATATCATAGGGTAGTGTAACTTATAATTATAAATGTATTGATATATTTATTTAGCTTTATAGGTATGTTTAATGAAAGTTGTGAAGTATTTTGATGAGTAGTTAATTAATGGGTATAAAAATTATCTATTCTTGGAAAGAGTTCGGGATTTCTCCTTCGACTCTATTCGGGACTCGTCGGCAGATGTCGGTTAGCAGTCGAAGTCTTGTTTTTCAAAATGCGGAATATAGCCGACGGAGTCAAAGCTGAGAAGAGATAAAAGTGTCCATCAGTTATTTTTATTTTTTTTTTATTTTTGGCTTGATAGAATTGCCTTAATCACGCTGCTAAAACGAAGTATAAATTGTGACCAAGGGGAACTATATTTTAAATCGTCATTACTCTGAGCAAAAAAAAAAAAAAAATAGCGTAAGGACAATGCGGCTCCATTTTGTTGTGGTCTGCTGGAGAAATGAGAGTCTTGGAGACCATGAAAACGTGTTTGTAGACTTGCCTTTTCTGTTGCTGATCTATTTTTGGAAAGAGTTCGCGACTTTTCCTTCGAATCTATTCGGGACTCGTCGGCAGATGTCGGTTAGCAGTAGGAGTCTTGTTTTTCGAAATGCGGAATATAGCCGACGGATTCAAAGCTGAGAAGAGATAAAAGTGCCCTTTTTTTTTGGGGGGGGGGGGGTTGATAGATTTGCCTTAATCACGCTGCTAAAACGAAGTATGAATTGTGACCAAGGGAAACTATATTTTAAATCGTCATTACTCTGAGCAAAAATAAATTAGCGTAAGGACAATGCGGCTCCATTTTGTTGTGGCCTGCTGATGAACGGATTGTGATTCTTTAACTAAACGAGTGAGGAGTTTTCCTAATGCGTAGAAGTGTCCTGAAGCTGGATTCAATGTGATGGGAGCTAAAATGAATTGAGAGGACCTGATGGTATATGGCGAAATATGAAAAAGATACCTCCAATTACGATTCAACTGTTGCAGCTATCAGACAGCAATTCATGTAAATTTAGCTACCTCATTAAGTCTTTGATGTTTATTTTTGTCTATTTGATATATCATAGGGTAGTGTAACTTATAGTTATAAATGTATTGATGCATTTATTTAGCTTTATAGGAGTGTTTAATGAAAGATGTGAAGTATTTTGATGAGTAATTACTTAATGGGTATATCATTGATTATGGTAATTACTGTATGTGTATTGTTCATGACTAGTTAAAGTAGTGATTGTTGGTGTACTCTGTGATTAGAAAGCAAACTACAGTATACTTCATTATAAGTTTTGTAATTTAAATTTTACTAGTTTTCATTAAAATTTTGCATTTTAAATTCTAACTTAGTGTCTTTTTATTAAGTGTAATTCCTTGTTTATTTAAAAATTAAATCTAATGTAATCTAATCTACGTGTAAATTTTACCCATTTTTGAACCTAGGCTGTTTACTAAATGTAATGCAGAATAAATATAATTCAATTTAATTGTTCTTTGATTAAAAATTAAATTTTTTGAGAACACAACGCGACTTTAATTTTTCTTTGTTGGGATTAAAAAAATATTCTATACGATCTTAGGCTTAAATTAATAGTTTAAATAGTTTTTTTTTTTTTTTTTTTTTTTTTTTTTTTTTAAGGAAGTAATGCAATTTCTTTTAGTTTGTAATTATTCAAAACGAAGTAGAAAATTTTTTATTTTACGTTTAGATTGAAGTAAAAGACTACTTAAACGTAATAAATTTAAATATATATTAATAACAGTAAAGGTAAAAATAACAAATTCTATTCATAATAGTAAATAAATTTTTACAAATAAGAGTTATAAAAAAAAAAAAAAAAAAAAAAAAAAAAAAATGTATTGAACCTTTTTTTTTTTTTTTTTTTAGTTTTTTAGCAGGCATAAACGTAACCTACATATATGCAATAAAAAAGGGTAATTTAATTAAACGAAAAATCAAGATGGATGAAAGATGGGAGAGTAAATCTGTACTGATAAGTATAAAGGATTTAAGTCCATATTCTTGATTTTTCAGGAGACGAAAAATAAAGTTAAACTAACTAAAAACTAATCAGCAGAATCCATTAGGAAATGGGATTATATCTTCATTTAATAAAGCGAAAAATTGAATTAAATATTTATACCAAAGGTTAATGCTAAATTCCTGATTTGAATCTTTTTTTACCAATGGATTTTCTCAAAGACTAAATGGCATGGATTTAAATCCTTTATACCAATCGATAGAGAATTTTTTTCTGACTATGTACTTAACTCAAAATCGACATTTTTGGACTTAAAATCTTTATACTTATCAGTACAGAAATATAACCAATGGTAATATGCTCAGGATAAAAAATAAACCCATCGATGGCAATGTCTCTAACAATTAAAGGTTTCTGAAATTTAATGCTCTAAACTGATATTGTGAAATCAACTACTCAAATAAATAAAATAATTTATATCCATGGCTTGGAGGATTGAATAAAATAATGGAAGAATAATAATTTAGTAAAAACGGCGTAAAATGTGCAACAATGCATTATTATTATTATTATTATTATTATTATTATTATTTTTTTTTTTTTTTTTTTTAAGAGAAGTCTAAATGGTAATTTGAAAGAATAAATGCAGTTCTCTCAATGGACAGCCAATTGGTGATTTGGAAGTTTTCTTTCTCGGCCAATTTATAAACAAAACTATGTTCTAAAGATTTAGCTAAATTTGATCAATATATATATATATTTCTTTTATATATATATATATATATTAGTAAATAAAAAATAATATCATTATTATCCTAAATATTAAAGTTAGTATAAATGATTAAAAAAAAAAAAAAAAAAAAAAAAAAAAAAAAAAGGTAGTTTTCCTTTATCAGGATCAGATCCAGAGAGACTAAAAAATGTAATAAACTTGGGATATTTAGGCATTATTTCTTCCACAAATTAACTAGCGACGGCGTTGAGGATTTCGAATTGAAGTTATTTTTAATATTTAGTTTAATTTTATTTATATTTCGTTACTCGAATTCCATTATTTTGGTAAAAAAAAAAAAAAAAAAAAAAAAAAAAAACTATTTATAACGACATTTGGCCGCTGTGTTGGATTTTGCGATAATGGGAAATTTAAAAAAAGTGTCATTTAAAAATATCGAACTATAGGTGAAAACATATTAGTTAATTCTTATTTTTTGAAACAATATTTACATCATTTTAAATAGCTATAGCCATTTGATAAATGAAATCGAAATTATATTTCGGTTATTTGAAAATATCGACCTCTAGGCGGGCGAAGGCGGATTAGTTAATACATAATTATCCAAACAGTTTTTAAAACAACTCAAATATAACATAAATAATTGTTTTATAATTGAAATCAAAATTATATTTCATGTACTAGTAAAAAACATTTTTAGGCATAAAAGTCCAAATAAAAATCGCAAAGTAAATGGAAATTAATGCTTATCTTGTATATGACTGTGTGTGCGTGGGAACTGGCGAGTCATGTAGTTTTAAGTCCATGCATTGTGGTACTTAGTAAATTTAATACATCTAGATATGTTCAAAGGTGGGGATTTTTTTTTTTTTTTTTTTTTTTCTTTTTAAATTTCTACCCGTATTATAAAAATGCGTATATTCTGTTTGTCTTTACATGTATGAATATTGAATATATATATATATATATATATATATATATATATATATATATATGTGTGTGTGTGTGTGTGTGTGTAAACTGTATAAAAAAAAAGAATGAAAGAAAGAAAAGAAAAGAAAATGAAGAAAAAATTAATAAATAAATAAATAAACGAAAAATTACTTCTCATCGCTGTTTTAATAATTACAAACGAAGAAGTATTTTAAGGTACAGTCGGGCAAAATTCTTACGATTGCTACTAAACCTCGTTCAAAGCTTTCATTATGGAGAGCATTTGTTGACGGAAGAAACACAGAAAATTACTTTTTTTTTTTCTTTATAAATATTATTTCAAATTCATATTTTTGCGTCAAACGAAAACTGGGTTCAGTGTTATTAAATTACGATGAATTTTTAAACCATTCAATAAAAACTTATCATATTCCTGACTTCGATAATATAAAAGTTTAAATGCTGGCTATGATGATTATAAATCCCGCATTTTCCTTGAGATTTGGCATACTGCTAGCCATTTCTACACTATCAATGAAGCATGCGCACTGGCTCCTCAATGTTCTGTACTTCTATAAATTCCTTGTGTAATCATGTAATGCTTGCAAATTATGTTGCAATGATAATGAGGAGGAAACCTGGACGAGTTTCGAAACGTCTAAATTTTAAGTGTTTTTAAATGTATATTTTGTTTTTAAATGTATTTTAACTGAAGTTCTGTCTGGTAAATAAAATAGTTTATGTTTTTAATATATGTATATATATATATATATATATATATATATATATATATATATATATATATATTTATACATAATTGAGACGGTTTGATGTTTGTGTACGTTATATGATATGTGTTGTAATAGTTATAAATATATATATAAGCTAAACGAGTAATATTTATTTGTAGTTAAAGTTATACATTGAAGAAAGAAACACGAATACGTACTTGCAGAAGAATAGTGTTAATTTAAAAAGTGTAAAATAATATCGCTTTTGTTTAAATCTGTAATGGTAATTTAATGTATTAATTAAAATATATTTTGAAAAATTATTTTTCTAAATATATCTTTTTTCACTTTCCTTTAAAATAATTGTAACCATACTGGATATAATAATAATAATAATAAAAAAAAAATGCAAATATTTTAAAACTAAATTTTATTTGTGATTAATTTGTTTATCATAAGTTTATTTTTTTTTCTATACTCTCAATATAAAAATCATTTTTCTTTCTATCTTTATTTATTTATTTAGGTTTAACATGGAACGTATTAGCGATCTCTTCTAAAAATATATATATTTCTCGAAAATATATGTATATATATTTATTTATTTTTAAAAACAAAACAAAATGTTGCAGTTCACATAAAAACACTCCCTAATAAGAAAACAATTGCTATCATTTTACTGAAGCTTAGTGGTATGAAGAAAGGTGTCAAATCTTACATAAATATTCATTTTATTCCGTCCTATCTTCATCCCTTATTCTTTTGTATGCATTATTAAATTTCTTCTTTTTTTCTGAATTTTTCATTCTGTTTGCTGTATGTTTCTTTCTCTAATGAGTTTCTCATGTTTAGAAAATATCCATTATTCATTGTTATTTACCATAATTTTTGTTGAGTATTTTTTTTTTCTAGTCAACAAATTAAGGATAATAATAATAATAATAATAATGTTATTGTATATATAAAAATATTTCTTTCGGTGTAAAGTTATCTTATAAAAATTATATAATAAATCTGAAAATATGTTAGATTGAGCAAATTTTGATTGATATATGTATGAAAGCTAATATATTTTCAAATGCGAATATAAAAGAATTCCAATGGCCTTAGATGAGTACTTACTAAATCAAATAAAAGAAAATAAGTAGAATATTTTTATGTAAGTAATTTTTTTTGTAATTAAGTAATATATTTATAAAATTCTATTTTTATTAGTTACTTAATTTCTGTTTTGTTTTTATGAGTGAATTAAAAAAAAAAAAAAAAATGAATTTTGAATAGTTATCTCTAGCCCATATGCAACTAACATAGCATTTCATATTTATACAAAATAACGACTCAGATTAACAAAGAATATTATTTGAATCGCCCTTTATATGTTTTAGAAAGTTATTATCATACATAATTTTTTTTAATAATGCATCCATTCTGAATAGCCTAGAAATTGAATGCCCTAGAAATTGAGATATTGCATTCCAACTTTTGGGGTAAATTTCAGTATAGCAGTGACACCTACCAGTCGATATGCGCCCAAATTGAATTAGAATAATGTCTTATAATGCTGTTCTAAGCCAAGCTTCATTTGATTATACGCAATAGAACATGAGATATAGCATAACATTAAACTCAATGCAGAAATCACTGTATATCAGCGCCACCTGTTGAAAGATTAGCACCAAGGGTTGTTTGACGCTAACTTATTTTGCGATGCAAATCTAAATAAATTTAAATGGAATTATGTCCAGTAGTTCCTGAAACATAGCCTTACCTTAAATTGTGAAAATCGTTGTTTAGCAGCGCCACCTGTTGATAAATTGACACCAAAAATTTATAGGCATTAACATATGTCAAGGTACATTTGCATATAAATTTTTATGAAATTTCGTGCAGTAGTTCATGAGTCAAAAATGGAATTCTGAGAATCGTGCTATACTAGCAAGACCTGTTGCGTGTAAATCCATGGAATACAGTAAATTAAAAAAAAAAAAAAAAATACAAATTTACAAATCCAGTACTTTCTTCTATTGAATATAGAAGAAAATAAAAGAGAAAATAATGAAAACGATAAACCCTATACGCATTTCAAACCGTAAGACCGTTATTTTTATTTTATTTTTTATTTGCAAAAAAAAAAAAAAAAATATTACTTATTTAAGCAAACTGATGTTAAATATTAATCTTTCCGTGATATTAAAAAAAGGAAATAAAAGACTTTATCATATAAAAAAAAAAAAAAAAAAAAAAAATTACAATATTTCTATTTGCTGACTGTTCTTTACTTTAAAAATGAAACGTATGAAACAATTGCTTTTAGGTCAAATTCATCATTATGATATATATACACAGTATTTTTTTATTTTTCTTTTAATATATACATTTTATTTTAAAAATAGCAAAAAACTTGTAAAATAAATAAGTTTCATGGCACGTTTAAAAAGGTGAACTGTCTAAACCTATTTAATAATACTTTCAGTGTTAGGAAATTATTAATTAAGTTACAGAGATAAACTCTTTAAAATTTCATAATATGAAATATATAAAAATATAAAATATGTTGGGACTCAACCATCCGTGCAATTTTCTCAGTCATTTAACTTTCTAGAATAATAAATTTTGTGTTTCAGTGTTAGTTTGAAATATTCCATCTTCACTACTGTTACAAATATTATTTTTAAAATATAACATTTTTTTTTTTAAATTGATTTGAATATTCATGTGTTATTGAATATTAAGCTGCGTTAATTATTTTTTTCTATATCATATATAATTTTAATTTTACAATGAACTTTAGAAAAGTCAGAAATTAAAGCAAAATCGAATAAGTTGGAAGATGTTTATCATTTTCAGTTGAATAATGTTTCAGAAAATGTATTAAAACTTTAGAATACTAGATAACGATGAAAACAGGTTTTAAATAACTAGACTGGAAAGTAATTTTTTTCTATTCAAATTTTTATTCTATAATGATCCTTGAATTGAACTCTGTAAAACAAATATGCATAATCAATTCTGAAGGCTCATCTGTTGGACTGTCCGCAGAGGGCATTATTGCATTATTTTACTTTATTTTCATATTAATTAAAAAATATTTTTTTTTTCAAGTAATGTACTATATTTAAAATTTTCCACAATAACTGTTTTTTAATATTAATTGCTGATAAAACTTGAAAATGCATAATAATTATTTTTGAAATAGCTATAGGCACATACTTTCAATAACCCCGTTCTTTCACAGACGATTCATTTTTAAAATGAACTATGCAAGATGTTCATTTGCGCGTTTTTCTTTACGATATGCTTTGCGCAGATTCGTACTTCGTTTCTTGCTGAGCATATTGAGCAATATTATAAACAAATCAAAAATAGCAATTCAAATGTGTTTGGGTGTTTGAGTTGTTGCTTAATGGCCTTTTCTTGTTCACCAGGGCTCATTAAAGCCTGGTATTTAGTTTAAATTAAATTCCTCACAATTACAATTATCCAAGTCTGAATTGTCATTCAAACATACACCTAGTATGGGAAGTATAGAGCGCTAGCCATCCCACAAAGAGATGTAAATAAGATGGAAAATGTAATTGTAAAATCTACAGAGATTGCCTTATGCGAGCACTGTAGTACTGTATATGCAGTGTATTTACAATGTATCAAAGAGTTTGCAATTTTTACATTTATAGTGCTAGAAATATTCATCGTATATTCGAAGTAATAAGAATTTATATATATATATATATTAATTAAATTAAATATAAATGACAAAAAATAATTTGTATAAAAAAGGCGCTAAAAGCATCACTAAATTATATACAAAAGCAATAATAATAATAATAATATCCTGTTAAATTTAGATTTATTTGCTGCACAACTAATAGTATTCGTAAATATTTTAATATTAAATTGCAATCTTTTTTTAAGAAAATTTATGATTTTCCAAAATTAAAATATAAGAATACAAGTTATTTTTGGTCTATTGATAATAGTATTGATTTAATTAATAGAATCACTTTTAAACCTTCATTTATTCAAACTTATGATTTTGAAAACTTATTTAGTAATGTTTCTATAAATGAACTCTATGATATCATTAAAAATATTTTTGACATCTTTTATATTGAAGATGAATATTCCTAGAGATTTTTTTCTTAGTTTATGGCATTTTTGTCTAAATAATAATTATATCTTTCTTCATGTTTAAATTTTCAAACAATCAAATGTATAAGAACTAATTATTCTTTCAGTGCGTTTAATCATTTCTTGTTTTTCTTTGAATATAAGTTCACTGTAACTCATAATATTTGTTTACATGCTTATCAATATATTGATGAATTGATTATTTTTTACACCAATTTTGATACTTTTTTAAAATTTTATTTATCCAGATATTTTAAAATTAAATAAAGCCAACAATAATAATTTTGAAGCTGATTTCTTGGATATTTCATTTGTTTTAAAAAATAATAATTTATGTGCTGATTTATATGATAAAAGAAAAAACTTCAACTTCGTTACTAACTGTATGCTGCTTTGTTATTCTAATCTGAGTCATAGAATTTACATAAATATTGTTATTGATCAACTTTTAAGATTTAAGAGATTATGCAATTTGAAATTTAATTTTAATAAACACGTACATAATTTTCACGTTTTATTATATTAAAAAAATTTGTATCCTTTAAGTTTTATTTCTCATTATACTAGTAATTTGAATTTTTAGTGTCAGCACCGCAGCTTCTAGCTTTATTTTGATTGGTGATCCATATAGGTGTCCAGTGTGATGCTTACGATTTAAAGCCTTTTTTGGACGGTCTCTTGCAGATGGTTAGAGTTATTTTGTTTCGCCAGTTTTTTTTTTTTTTTTTTTTTTTACATCTATGGATGTGGAAACAGAATTTCAATCAAAGTTTTTAAGCTAAAATGGAATTTAGAGTTGTTGCTTCTTGCAGGTGGTGAGTTTTTTTTTTTTTTTTTTCTGGCCGGTTCGGTAGGGGTATGTTGGGCTAGCATTTTCATATAAAAATCTATATAAAGAAGCTTTATTATAAACAAATTTTAATTTCAATAAGTTATAATAAATGATTTTCAAATATCAATATTTAATTTTCAAGAAATAAAAACACTTTTACAATAAATCTCCTTTCAATTTTTATAATTTTAAGTTTTTCATTACTATTCAGTTTGAAATATAATTGGAGCATGCAGGCCTACATATCGTCTGAAACCTGCTAGTACAACATAGTTATTAATGGGATGTTCCCACCTGCTGAAGAGGAAAGCACAGCATAATTTAATTTTTTGGCTTGAATAGTGTTTAACTTTAACTAATTTTCTTGTTTATTAACATTGTTAAATATTTTTTCTTGTTGTTTATTACATTCCACATTTACACCATGACTTATCATAATTTAAATATTATATATATATATATATATATATATATATATATATACTAGCTGACCCGACAAACGTTGTTTTGTCATATAAATTATTTCTAGAGAATATTTTGCTAGAAAAAAATAACTAACTTATTGTAAGTGTGTTAGGATGTGGTATATAAGTGGAAGATGTATGGAGCGCTGTGAACGGTGAAAGAATATAAAAATAACAAAACACCAATCATTTATTTTTTTAATTTATTAAAATTGATTCTTTAAAATTATATACATATCGCTACTTATAACAATATTAGTAAAAAACAATATCATTCCCTTAATGCAACAGAGTGTACAATATTTTTTGTTATCCCATCTTTCGCCAATACAAACAAACTGGATGGTTTGCCCACTCGAGAGCTACGTATAATTGTCCGTGTGAAAAACATGGTGTGCTCAAATCTAAGCCACAGACAGACATCGTTTGGCCCTGAGACTTATTGATAGTCATTGCAAATGCCAATCTAATTGGAAATTGAGGGCGTTTAAATTGAATTGGCACATCTGTGGGTATAATAGGAATTCACAGTAGTAATATATTTTCACCTCGGAATTTGTCATTTAAAATGATGGCTTCGATAACATTTTTCATTAATTTCTTTATGACTAATCGCGTGCCGTTGCACAACCGTGGTGGGTTCAAATTACGAAGCAAAATAACCGGAGATCCAACCTTCAGTTGTAAAATATGCGGTGGCATGCCTGGTAAATCCAATGAGTTTAAAAACTTTGTTGGATAATTTACAGCTTCGGTGGCATCGCAAACTGTATCATTAGATTTGTATGACACCAAGTCTCCTGGTAACAAATGTTGTATCTTGAGATTCAATTCGTTGACGTCCACATTTTTTGCTGCTAAAATTGCTCTTTCAGCCAGCCACTCATGATTTGTGTATCGTCTGTGTACATCGGGAAATATCTGGTCAATAAGAGCATCTTGAGAATCAATGATTGTGCAGAAATCGGTCGGTAATTTTATGCATCCAATTTCATCTGTAGTAATTTTTCCATCACCGATATCTAACAATTGTTTTGAGAATGTTTCAGCGGATGGATCTTGAAGCTTTTGAACGCACAAATTTACTTTCAGTTGTACTTTTTCAACATTAAGCCACAATGACGATGATTTTAAGCACGCGTTGTTCTCATCAGCGTATGTTTAACACGGAATAACGGGAAATGCTTGTCTGAAATCACCTGAAAAGAGTAACAGAGTGCCGCCAAATAGTTTGTCGTTGTTTTTTATATCTTTCAATGTCCTGTTCGACGCCTCAATCGAATGTTTGTGTTCCATAGTGCATTCATCCCAGATAAGAATTTTACACTATTTCAGCACTGTGGCCACGGACGATTGTTTTTTTATGTTGCACACTGCGTCTGGGTTATTTTGAATATTTAGTGGCAGTTTAAATAATGAATGAGCTGTTCTGCATCCATCCAATAAAGTTGCCGCAATGCCAGATGATGCAACAGCCAATGCGATGCCATTATTTGATCGTATTTTGGCGAGAATTAGCGAAATAAGGAATGTTTTGCCAGTTCCACCTGGTACTCCCCCCAAAAAAAAGAATCCACTTTGTTCTGCCAAAACTGCGAGCATGATGCGGTCGTAAATGGTTCTTTGTTCTTCATTCATTAGTGGGACATTGTGAGCAACAATCGCTGCCATTTCTACAGTATTGTATTGTAGTTCACGATTCAATTCAGTGCTTATTAAATCAGATGCATTTCGATTTGTTGAATGCATACCGAAATGACTGAGTGGTAAGTTGGCAATGATAATGCAAAGATCTTCAATAGCAATCAATGCTTCATTGTACATAGCGTCACTGAATACTATCGTTAGATCGTTGCACCGTGAACGATGTTGTTGCAATATATCATTAGTCATTGAATCTTTGTGATTATCCCATAATGTCTCTGCTTTGGCCGAGAAACATGTAGTCAACACTATAGCGAATAGTAGAAATATTTGTTTTGCTGTACAGTTCAGTCCTACTTCAGCAAGCATACACTCCCACTGGTTGTCGTCTTCCAGCAAGCCGAGTGCAAGGCATGCATCTTTATACGTTGGATACTGTTGTCCATTCACTTTACGTAAATCTTGAAATGACAAAGGGCCGATGACATTAACCAATAACAGTCGAAGATAAAAGCACTCAGTCTGCCTTGGATTGACCGTAAATACTCGTTCCAAGGTGTTTGATTTGAATAAACCGGGACATGCATCAATCGGCGTGCCTTGCTTGCGGGGCATCCATTTTTTTGTTGGAGCCCATGTGAAATAGCGTGGTACTTCTGAATAGAGTAATGTCCGTGCAAAAGCACCAAAAGCATCCGCACGATTACACAATTCAAAAAATTCGGTGAGTGTAGTTTTTGGTGGATTTATAGCACGATCAATCGCTGTCTCGTTCGTGAAATATACGCGCTGGCCATTTTCAAGATGGACGGCTAAATGAAGAACTGCTGGATCCCGTTCATGAATTGGGAAACCAAAGATACGCCAAACAGCTTCATTGGAGCTGACGTACCGGCCAATTTGGTAAAGTGTTATTTCATCGTTGTTATTCACCGGAAGAGCATTCACATTGGTATTTTCAACTCGAAATACAGCCATATCCCTGCCTTTATTCACATACTTGCAAATGTATTTGATGTTCTTCACTGAACTGCAGAACTGAACATTAATATGAGCACCAAAAATAAATTAAAAAAACTGGCGTACAGACAATAGCAAGAAATTCAAACTTCTTCACACACCATAAATTTTAAATCAGCACAACCGGTTTCGAAAGGACGTAGCCTTTCTTCATCAGGTGCAAACACGTGCAACTGCCTTGGAGGCAAAAGCAAGACTGAAAGCAGGACAAAATCCAGATTCCACTTTGCTGTCTACAGCCTGGAAAAATTTGTTTAATTCAATTAAATAATTTCCTTCATTATGTTTATAACATCATATTAGTTATAATAAAATAATTCTAATTTCAATAAAAATAATAATAATTAATGGATAAATTTTATTAAATTTACTTATTAGTTTAATATCATTGAAAAAAAATGATAATAATTGTTTACTCCTTTCCTCCCTCCTCATTTTGTGG
This sequence comes from Salticus scenicus, assembly GCA_963930645.1. Taxonomy (NCBI): domain Eukaryota; kingdom Metazoa; phylum Arthropoda; class Arachnida; order Araneae; family Salticidae; genus Salticus; species Salticus scenicus. Next base: position 213,672,895 of record OZ005649.1, read on the forward strand.
TGTGTGTGTACGTGTGTTCCTCTCTGATTGGTCCTGTCCTGCATGTTGCTTCCTATTGTTTGTTTGTGTTGCTCCTCCCCCTCTGGATTTTGTCCTGCTTTCAGTCTTGCTTTTGCCTCCAAGGCAGTTGCACGTGTTTGCACCTGATGAAGAAAGGCTACGTCCTTTCGAAACCGGTTGTGCTGATTTAAAATTTATGGTGTGTGAAGAAGTTTGAATTTCTTGCTATTAATAGGAGTTCCAAGGTGTTTGATTTGAATAAACCGGGACATGCATCAATCGGCGTGCCTTGCTTGCGGGGCATCCATTTTTTTGTTGGAGCCCATGTGAAATAGCGTGGTACTTCTGAATAGAGTAATGTCCGTGCAAAAGCACCAAAAGCATCCGCACGATTACACAATTCAAAAAATTCGGTGAGTGTAGTTTTTGGTGGATTTATAGCACGATCAATCGCTGTCTCGTTCGTGAAATATACGCGCTGGCCATTTTCAAGATGGACGGCTAAATGAAGAACTGCTGGATCCCGTTCATGAATTGGGAAACCAAAGATACGCCAAACAGCTTCATTGGAGCTCACGTACCGGCCAGTTTGGTAAAGTGTTATTTCATCGTTGTTATTCACCAGAGGAGCATTCACATTGGTATTTTTAACTCGAAATACAGCCATATCAATGCCTTTATTCACATACTTGCAAATGTATTTGATGCTCTTCACTGAACTGCAGAACTGAACATTAATATGAGCATTGAATGTTTTGCTCAGCAGAGGCGAATATGGGACTACCCATCAGTTATCAATGTCAATATCTATGTTGTTGACATAGATGACCGCCATAGATGATAAGATTGTCCGCCATTATCGGGAATTCTTCGACGATATATTGGATATCCGTCAACATTTGTGATAGTGAAATTTTTCGGAAAACTTTTAGTACATTTTCCATCTGCACAAATAATATTGGCCTAAAAATTCATTTTTCATTTTAACATAAAATAACTCCGTCGGATATTGACGAATATTTTAACAGAATATACCATTTTAACTAATTTTAACATTTTAACAATATTAACGTTGAAAAATATTTTAAACACTTACGGTTAAAAATTCATTTTTCATTTCAACATTAAATAAATTCTGACACACTGTTTACGATTCTAAAATATTAATTTTGAAAAAATATTTTAAACACTTCGTAAGATACGGTTAAAAATTCATTTTTAACACGCTTTTATTAGCTTCACCTGTATGTATGTATGTATGTTTGTTTGTAACTTCTCTGGGAGCAAAGAAAAAATTTATATTGTAAAAAAAATACTTTCTTTACGTGAACGATGCGACGTCGAGGTAAGGCGCTGCGTTACGAATCTAAAGGTCCAGCGTTCGATCCCCGTTAGGGGAGATTTTTTAAAAATAAATTTTTGTTAATTCTAAGTTATTTTAATTAAAGATTTAAATGTATGTAAATATTACGGTGTGTCACTCACACGATTTTCTCTTACCCTGAATTTTAATACTAAGATAGATATTACGTGCTTTTTAGTTCACATTTCTATAAAAGCGTGTTCTTTAATTTTTTAAAACTATAATGTTATTCATTTCAACATTAAATAAATTCTGACATCGTGTTTACGACAACTCACGCCATCTAGGTGGAAAAGATGTTGAAAGAGTTGGTTAAAAATTAATTAAGAAAGAACTAATTAAGTTACAACTTTCATTTGTAAATCTAAACCATTCTCGAATCCACCTGAAGACACACAAAAAATTTCATTAAACTCAGTCCAGCCGTTTAGGAGGAGTTCAGTGACATACACACGAACAAAAGAAATATATATATAAAGATATATATATATATATATATATATATATACGTATATTATAACACACATCTTGTAGATTTAACTGCTGAAAGTAAATAAAATTATTTTAAGAATTAATTGAAAATACAGGACTCACATTAGTACGAGTTATTAATATATATGAAAAGTTGCGGGTAATATATTAATATATATATGAAATGTTTGTACTTGGGGGTTCGTGAGTTGTCCAAGAATGAAAGGCCAAACTTACAAAAATTCAGTAATTTATTCACAGAAAGTTTCAGAAAAATACAGGTCTATAAACCAAGTATCAGCTTCAATTCAACCAGTAAACACAGCTTAAACAACAGCTGTCAATAGCAAATCCACAGTACAAACTCTATAGCAATAACACTTGAAGCAAGTCTCTTTCAAAGAGGCTCAAAACAATGCAAGCATTAGCGATAGCTGAATGAGAACTGAACTGACTGACTGCCATGACGGGAAACGCTCCTTATATATCCCTGTAGAAAAGTGTGGAAGGTTCCAGAAATTTCCGTATCTCATCAGCCAATGAGATTAGAGCTTCCATATTTGGTATATCCCTTATAAGGATATTCTCGCCAAGGTCGCCAAACAAACCGCCAAGGTGGGAAAAGTCGCCAAATCCACCACCTGCCCCACTGGGGCCCTTTAATGCGTTTTCAAGGGAAAACAAGGCCATTTCAACGCCAAAACGACCAGAAATGCACAAAATTAGCACTCCATCAACTTACTAAGCCTCTTTGAAAGAATTTACACAAAAATAAACACAATCACCTACAATCTTGCAACACTGCCCCTCCCAAAAACTGCACGTCCCGGACAGTGCAAACCCTGGTCAAGAGGCGAAACTAAACATATTTACACAATGTAAAATGCAAAAACTAAGTCGCATATAACGACGAAATAGAAACAAAAATCAAGTGAGAAATATTTACAAAATTCACAAATATGTACAAGTATTTATATACAAATATTTACATTACGCATGCGCAAATTTTACCAGTATTTACACTTTAAATTTTAATATTACCGTTAATTGTGGTACTTGACTAGCCTGTTATAGTGCACCACCTTCGGTTTTGATGAAGGTGTTTTAGTGATCCGCACCACTACATCATTCAGCCTTTTCAAGACTGTGTATGGTCCGCCCAGTTGCACTGTAGCTTGGGAGAGAGTCATTTGCGTCGAACAAGATTGCACAACCAGACCTTGTCTCCTTCCTGGAACTCATGTTGTGTAGCCTTTAGATCGTACCTTGTCTTCATTTTCTCTGTCGCCATGTGAGTCCGCTCCCGAGCAAAGTTGTGTACGTCCTCAAATCGTACCTGGAGATCTTGGATGTACTCCTCGGGTGATGAAGGCGCATCGGGTGGACAACCAAACAGGAGATCACATGGGAGACGAAGTTCACGTCCAAACAGCATTTGGGCTGGAGTATAGCCGGTGGTTTCATGGACAGCACTTCGATAAGCTAGCAGGAACAATGGCAACTTCAAGTCCGAATCTTGCTGGTTCCTTGATACTAGAAGAGAGAGGTTATTCAGGATGGTACAGTTGAACCTCTCGACCATGCCGTTCGACTGGGGATGTAAGGGTGTTGCCTCAGTTTTGTCTATGCCAAGTATTTGACACAGTCCTTTGAAAACAGCAGAGGTAAAGTTCGGACCTTGGTCGGTATGAAGCTCTAAGGGCGTGCCGTACCTTGACACCCATTGCTGCACTACGACCTATGCGACTGTGCATGCCTCTTGATCGGGAATGGGATATGCCTCAGGCCAATTGGTGAAATAGTCCATCACGACGAGGATGTATTTATTTCCACAGGAGGTCCGAGGCAAAGGGCCCAAGATGTCGAGTGCAATCCGTTCAAATGGTGCTCCCACATTATATCGTTGCAGTCTTCCTCGACTTCGTTTATGCGGGCCTTTACGTGCCGCACAAGCATCACAGGATTTACACCATTTCTCCACGTCCTTCCTTGCCTAGCACCAGTAGAAGCGTTCCCGAACTTTCTGCAGAGTCTTCATTGCCCCAAAATGGCCTCCGGTAGACCTACTATGTAGTTGTTCTAAAACTTCCGGAATTTTTTATCTTGGTAATACAATCTGCCATCTGAAGCTTTTCCTATCATCAGATTCCCACTTTCTGTATAATACGTCGTTTCTGATATGAAGAGAGTCCCAAAGTGCCCAATAACTTTTCGTAATGGGACTAAATCTGGAAATGTTCTGCCAGGTAGGTCTGTTGCTGGTCGTCTCCTTCAGCTGTAATATTGGCTTTATGCCAGGATCTTCCAACTGGGCTTGTCTAAGTTCTTCGTCACTCCATGGATGGGTACCTTGATCTGATGGCGTTGAGACAGTAACTTGTCAGGCAACCAGATTTATCGGCAGGTATTTCTGTTCGGCTCTAGAGCAGTACTTGCAGCTTTCCGAGCAGGGCTTCCGTGACAAGGCATCTGCATTACCATGTAGAGTCCCTTTATGATGACGTATCTCGAAGTCATATTCCTGCAGGCGTTGTATCCACCTGGCAATCTGTTCACTTCCGCACCTCTGTTCACTTCCTAATTCTGCATTCTTGAGTAGTTCCGTTGTTAATTGCTCAGAAGACTTGGATTCGGTTGATTGCGTGGGTGGCTTATGCATGTTACAGGAGTGCAGGCTGCTAGCACCTCATCCTTCTTCACTGTTCGGACCTTATCGCTGATGTTTGCGCCTCTCACAGGAATAGTACTCTTTGAGAGATCATCCAGAGATGAAGCTACCAGAACTCCTCTTGGGCTATTGTCTGTATTCGGGTATTCAATCAGTCCATAGCGGAAGTATTGCTTTGTGGGAGGTGTTCTTGAAACTATTGTCTCTGTGTGTGGAGGGATGGAAATTTCAGACCTGGCTGTTATCTGGCAAATTGTCTGAATGTCTTGATTTTCAGTGTTGAACACAGCGATGTCTTCCGAACTCGAATGCAGTTCATTATTCTTGAAGTCCAATTGAAAGTTAAATTCTCTCAGGAAATCAATTCCAATGATTAAAGGATCTCTTATATCTGCCACATATGCCATATGATGGTAACTGGCATTCCCAAAAGTGATAGTCAAGTTCATTTGTCCATATATTTTGATTTCGTCTCCGGTCATAGTCTGGAGTTTAACACAGGGCGGCGTCCAAATGATCTTCCCTTTTAGTTCTTGAGCCAAATCCGTTCTAATGATGGCCACGTTGGCTCCCGTGTCCAGAATCATCCGGCAGGTGGTGTTGTTAACTTGGCCATAGACGTGAAGACCATTTTCGCCGTCACTCATCGATGAAACATGAAATACTGTAAATTGGGGCTCTTTAATTTCAGGAAACCTCCGCCCCGCGAGATGACCTCCTCTTAGTTTACCTGCAGTGATGGTGAAGCCGGGTGATTTCCTATAGTTGGTCGTACAGGGCAGTTCCTCTTCACATGACCATCCTCTCCACAGCCCCAGCACTTTATCTTCCGATTCTTTATTTCCATATTATTTTCCAGGCTGCGCAATCTCTTTAAAATCTCTGCGAAACTTCTCTTCATTTCATTTTCATCAGCAGGCGTATCATTTAATGAGACTGCTCTTATGGTATGGCGGTCTTTACGGGAGGCTTGTTGGGCTGCCTCTATCTTAAGTGCATAGCCTAAAGCTGATTTTACGTCTCTGATGTTGGAGAGTCTCAGCGCTTTTTGAATTTCTGGATCCCGAACAGCATCGATAAAGTACTGAAGAGCTAAGTCGTTTCGAGTGTCAGCATGATAGTCTGAGAATGCTAGGTGTGACAATCTCTGAATGTCCGCTGCCAGCTCTTGCAAACTTTCGCCTGTTTTCTGGTAACGAGATTTTAGCTGGAGGCGACTATACTCCGAAGAACACTTCTCTCCGAACTGTAGCTCCAGTGCTCTAGTCAAGGCCTCGAAGTCGTTCCTTCTTTAGAAACATTTTTCAGTATATCAGCTACATCTCCCCGTAATGCTGCTGCTAAGTGGAGTGACATGGCGGTCGAGTCCCAGCCGTTAGCTTCTGCTACGATGGAAAACTGCGTCTTATATACATGCCACGAGGAACTGCCGTCGTAGGTAGATAGCTTAATAAATTCCTGATTCTGGCTTCTTTTATCTCTCTTTTCAGTTTCCTGAGGCATGGATTCTAGCTTTTCTTCGAGATTCCGAATCTTGCTCTGCAGTTCATTCCCTGTTACTTCTCCGTTCCACTCTTCTTTCATTTTTCTTTCAAGATCTTCCTCCATTCTCTTTAACTTGCTTTCTATCTCTGAAAACCTTCCTTTCAGCTCTTGCTCAAAGTTTTCTTTAAATTTCTCCTCAAAATTCTCTTCCATCTCCATAACTTTCTTTTCAAAATTCTCTTCTATTTTCAAAACTTTCTCGTTAAAATTTTCTTCAAATTTTATAACTTTTTCTTCTATTCCATCTATTCTCTTTTTCGCATCTGATAACTTACACTCTATCACTTCTTTCACGTTTACTAAGTCGTTTCTCACTGATGATAGTTCTTTTTTCATCTCTTCCTGATTAGATTTAATTTCTTCACCCAAACTGTCTTTCATTTCCTTCATTTCTTCAGTCAAACCGTCTTTCAATTCTCTTTGCGATGTTTCCATCTTTTCCTGTCCTGTTTCCATTTTCTCTATCAATCCTGATCTTAACTCATTCATCTGAGCAGTGAGACCTTCTAGAAGTTTTTTCATTTCTTGCTCCATAGCTCTTGTTATCACCATTCACAGACTATCCCACTTCTGACACCAGAAATGTTGCGTACTTGGGGGTTCGTGGGTTGTCCGAGAATGAAAGGCCAAACTTACAAAAATTCAGTAATTTATTCACAGAAAGTTTCAGAAAAATACATGTCTATAAACCAAGTATCAGCTTCAATTCAACCAGTAAACACAGCTTAAACAACAGCTGTCAATAGCAAATCCACAAGTACAAACTGTATAGCAATAACACTTGAAGCAAGTCTCTTTCAAAGAGGCTCAAAACAATGCAAGCATTAGCGGAAGCTGAATGAGAACTGAACTGGCTGACTGCCTTGGCGGGAAACGCTCCTTATATACCCCTGTAGAAAAGTGTGGAAGGTTCCAGAAATTTCCGTATCTCATCAGCCAATGAGATTAGAGCTTCCATATTTGGTATATACCTTATAAGGATTTTCTCGCCAAGGTCGCCAAATTTGGCGCCAAATCCACCACCTGCCCCACTGGGGCCTTTTTATGCGTTTTCAAGGGAAAACAAGGCCATTTCAATGCCAAAACGACCAGAAATGCACAAAATTAGCACTCCATCAACATACTAAGCCTCTTTGAAAGAATTTACACAAAAATAAACACAATCACCTATAATCTTGCAACAATATATATGTATATATATATATATATATATATATATATATATATATATATATATATATATATTTAATCTAAGTTTTACAACAATGTTATTTGCCAAAAATAATACATAATTATGACTGATTTATTAGTTAACTGTCAACATGCGTTGCGTGTATTATAAAATAAAAACATTTTTTTTTAACCCTCCCTTATTATTTTTTTTTTATTTACTCCTTTTCGAGTGGCAAGTGCAGTTTAGTCAGTTTAGATAGTCAAGATTTAATATTATCACTTCAACGCTTTTTGTATTTTTAAATACAGTACCAAAATCATTTAAAAATGCCTTTCCAGAATTAGTTTACAATTTTTTTTTTTTTTTTTTTTTTATTATTATTATTATTATAACTAAGAATTCATTTTTATCAAACTCTTTAAAAAGTCCCTGTTGGTTCCAGATGCTTTTAGAAGTAATGGCATCTAACGGATTACATGGTTAAAACAACTGGTAAATTTAGATTTAATAGAGAAAAATAGTTTAATTAATTTTCATTTTTTAAGCATTTAAATCGAATTTTCACATATATTTCCATATGAAATATTGCTATACGTTGTTAAATATTTAATTCTAACTTGATGAAGTTATTTAGAACTTAATTTAGATTTTTTTAAAGAGTAAGAAACTTGATACGCAATTAAAGAGTTGCGAAATTTAACGCATTTTAAATACTAATAATTTTATAGAAAACAGTTTATTCTACTTAAAACTATATATATATATATATATATATATATATATATATATATATATATATATTTAAATAAGACAAATAATGCTGTAGTTGGCCTCTGTTATATTTTCATCTTACTTATAACGTGAAAATATCTGTCCTGTTCTATCATTTGCATTCTATCAGACAATGTTATTACGTCATTCAGCATTACCATAAGAAATGTTTTGGTCCTTTTCATGGCGCTCTAACCGGGATCGACTGTGTTTTAAGATAGTGTCATTAAAAAAGAAAAAAAATGTAAAGTGTGTGCCTTTATTATCAACATCTGTCGTCAGAAGATTTCCTGTCACAAAAATTTTAACACGATTAAGGATGACATTGTCTACTTTTAAAAATGTAAGTTAATCATAATTTGTGAATCACGAGCAATAATTTTAGTTTACAAAAACATTTGTATCTGCAGTAGGAAATGAAATCATATTATGTATAATTTTCCTTCAAAAAGTACTCCCGCTCAGTAGGGATTTCAAGAATTGTTCAGACTGAATGGGCCTAATTAACCATTCATATGCTTAACGATATGTCTTCTTTAAATATTTTTAGATTTGCTAATAATATTTATTGATGAAAAGCTGTCATAGAGTATTTATATTTATTTTTATTAGTTCATAATTTTTTTTTAATCATTCCTTTGGTTTCAGGATTAGGTTATTGCAATATTTATAGCGTTGTAGTTTTTTTTTCCTTTATTGTATGAGTGATTTCGGCAACTTTACCTTTTTCTTAATAGAAATTTAATCCTTTTGAAGAAATATTTTGTAACACAAGTCTTAGTTTTCATAAAATGTAGGACATTTGCCTTATTATACAAATCATAATTAATAGTTGTACTTAATATAGGTTCACCACTAACTTCATCCACGCAATTTGGCAAATTTCAATTAAGCATATCTTAGTACACCCCTCACAGTTTTGTAGACCCCGACAATGGTTGGCAAGTTCTACTCTGGAAGCTGTTAGTAGAGAAGATTGGGGTTCATTCTCAGGTCACTTAAGTGCGGTTTCCACTGAGAGCTCTTTCGACGGCTTCTATTCAGAATCCTTCGATGTGGTCAACCGGTCTCAAAACCCTTGAACGGGGTTGGAACTCCGTGGTTCTAACCCCCAGCTGAGATAATTGAGGGGCCAGAGAAAGATATCTTTGTCAGTTTTCCATGCTTTCCTTTGAAGTAACTGCGCAATCTGATAAAAAAAAAAGGTTACAACTGATGACAAGGCATTTGGCTCTTTCTGTCGGGAGCGTGATTAATGTTTTTTTGATCCTGGAAGCTCCAACTCCAGTGGAAACTGGCCTTTACGTCGGCCTACTTGACATGTGTTTCTCTGAAACTCGCATGAGTACGGACTTATAATAACCCTTATAAGACCCTTATTTTACCAATAATAACGTGTTTCTTTTGTCTAGAAAGGTTGTTCACGCGTGTTTTGCACCTAAAGAAGAACACTGGAAGAACGAAACCGGTTGGACTTATATTATGTTTATGTTATATGAAGAAGTATTAAGTTTAATTATTCCACGTAATACCTCCCCACATAAGAAGCTCTATCCAGACATTAACATGTATATGATGTTTATACACATATTATTCAAGATGCACTTGTGTATGATTTAGTTTTATAAATTCTATTTTTATGACAAATTTATTTAAAGATTATTGTAGCTTTATAGTGATTTTTATGTCAAATCGAACTAAATTATTTAGCGTTTCTCTTCATTTCTTCAAATATATATATATATATATATATATATATATATATATATATAAAAGTTTTCATTTTTCATCTTATATTTTTATGTGAATATATGACATCTTCAATTTCTTAAGTGCAATTTCCATGATACATTGAGAAACTTAAAAGTATTGTTAATTTTCAAGATTTGATAAAACTGTCATTTTGAAATAGCTTTAAGTTCATGCTAGGGAATTTCCTTTTTGAAATTTAGATTCAAGAGTTTAGAATTCTAGAAATATGAAATCTTTCGCAAAAATTTAATATAAAATATCTGCATGAAGTAGCAGCAGCTGCACTCGAATTTAGAAATGAAATATATAAGAATTTTTTCTAGTTCCTTTCTATAAAGTTTCATCATTATAGCTATTTTCTATTATCATTTCTATTTATTTATCATTCATATTGTATTTTTGTGAAAGTTAAGACTATTACAAAAGAAAAAAAAATATATATTTTTTTTATTATAAATGCCACATACTTACTTTTATAAGGATATACACTGTAATATATATAATTGCGGTATTCGACCGTATAATTTTAGGGGAAATGACCATTTTGCTACCTAAATAGTCATAATCCGCAAATTAGTGTTTTGAATGTATAATTTTGGAATTTTTACGAGAAAAAGACGTTAATCTATGCAAATTGCTCTCATCTCCCACCAAACCATTTTCTTACTGGCATATCCCTTCAAATGCTATCATTTCAATAACGTTATAAGAGAACGCTTCCATTTTCAAACTGAAACTATGATTGTTATTTATACTGATTGAATGTGTTTAATTATGCACGCATGACACATAGAAACATAAATTGGCTTTAATAAGCTGTTGTTTTCTTAATTTAATTCAAAGAATTTCCATCTGACTGAAACTGAATAATTGCTATTAATGAAATTGATTTTCTTTGTGTATTGACACGAAAACATTAAAAAAAGGAAAGCTAAAATGGTTTCTTGATTTAAAATCAGATTTTTAAAACACGAACTACAACCTAATGGTTATTTTATCCACTAAATGCATTTTTTTTTCTTTTTAACATACAACATTCTAATTGCTCTTAACCCTTTAGTTAAGCTTAGAAAACGGAAAAAAATAATGTTGTTTCCACAATGCAATTTTTACAATATGCTAAAATAAAGTTTATTTCAATATGATATGAATATGTAATTATCCATTTGAAGATAAGTCTTATGAGTATCATGTATATCCGTTACTGTTAAAAAAACAAAACTGGTATGTCTGAATATGACCATTAGATATGTACATGTATACATCATATATAACAGGTTCTTCTCTCGAAATACTACAGTCCTTCCTCCATTCAATGGAATTCAGAATAAAAAAAATTATCTGCTATTCTAAAAAGTGCAAATACGCCTAACAATTCCTAAAGACAGTTTGAAATCGGTTCTATAATGAAAATCTGTTTGGATGAGTAAGAATTAGTCTCTAGTTATTTCTGCTTTGCACCCATTACAGAAACCATAAAGATAGTCCATGTAAAATATTTATTATTATTATTATTTAGAGTTTATTTGGGGTCTCGATTAATTTTCAGAGATCTCACAAAGTTTTCAAAAGCTTCACTTTGTTTTTGAAGAAGGGTGAGAAATTCCCATCCATTATATTCCTCTAATGCGAACCTCGAAATAAGAATACCTCTTTAGATCTAGTGTTTACGATTAAAAATTATTTCGAAAAATTTATTAGATTTTCTTTCTCAAAAATCAGTATCATAGTCTTTATAGAAAAAAAAAAAAAAAAAAAAAAACATTCGTTTTTCCAATATGAGAAGTGACTGACTTCTAAAATAGTCTTAAAATAAAATAATTTTTATGAATAATTTGAACGTTAACAATTTCAATATTAAAGGTATTCGAGAAACTCAAACTTTAACTTTTAATTTTCCGGTCAATACTAATTTTTGTTGGTTGTACACATCGCAATGTAAAATTACTGACGACAGATCATTCATTGTCTAAACGTTTTTTTATGGGCTTTGTCAGGAATTAGATGACGGGCTCTGTCCGTAATTTTACTGCAGTAATTTTAACAGTGTATGTCTAATTGTACATGTCATTATGCACGTACAATTTACTCCAAAAATATTGGAATTCATCTATGATAAAAGGTAATTTTTACAACAATCATTCCTTTTTTTTTTTTTTTTTTTTTTCCTTTTTTCCATTTTCAGTAGAGAAAATGCTGTTTTCTATATAAAATTTTGAAATTGAGTTTTTGAAATAATTAAATTGATTTAGAATTCTTGGAATAAAAATCGGATTTTCACCGGTTGACATGCATGGGTTTCTCTCTCACACTATCTTTACATGTATGTATGTTTCCAATCCTATCTGCGTAGTTTATTAAGAAAACTCAGAAACATACGTTAGAAATAAATTCAGTTTAGTTATTCCAAACCTGTATTACATGGGAAAAATACGTGAAATATTTAATTAGATTTGACAAAAGATTTGCATATAGGGACATATTAAAAAGTTTTTGAAAAAAATATATATATTTCCGAAAAAAAAAAAAAAAAAAAAAAAAAAGGGTACATTGTATTATCCTTACTGCATTAAACATAATAAATTAATCTTATGTATTTTATTTACACGAAATCAGGTATCATACGGACCATGGCATAAATGAGTTGATGCAAAAAATGAGCACTCTAATTCTGTAATGAATTGAGCCAATTTAATTTTAAAAATGAAGTGTATTGTATAAAGCAAACTCAATATATAATAATGATTGCAGTCATTGATTACAGCACATTTGAAATCGTGTACATATTTTTACACAATTAAATGTACACAGAAATGGAGACCAATTTTTATTTGCTATATTTATTTTTCTAGATTTTTGATTGATAAATCAAAAATCTTGCTGCTTTATATTTTTATTATATTTCTTATAATGACATAATATTGAAACGAGAATCCGTTTCTCGAGCATAAGTACACATTTTTGTTTACGTAACGAGTATATATTTCTAAAGAATGCAAAGTAAAACAAACAAACGATTGTTAAATTATTATGGAATTAATATTAAAAACTTGATATTTTGTGTAAAAATATTTAATTAAATTTATAAAGTAATCACAGTGCTCTAAGAAATTAAGTAATGTAGACAAATAATGCCAAATTCGCCGATTAAATGAATAATGTTTTATGGCACGAATTTTAAACCTAGTTAAATGAGCAGATTACAAAAAAAAAAAAAAAAAAAAAAAAAGAAAGAAAGAAAGAAAGAACAATAATAAAATATAAATAAATAAACACATAAAATTGTCATTACAAAAACACTGAACGCACATTATACATATATACATTATATTTAGATACAGAGTAGTCCGAAAAACATGATAGAAAGTAAGCGATCATTGTGGAAAAAAGACAACATGCAAGGACATGAAACATATTCTATTGAATAAAGATATGAATGATATTTAATATACAAGATGCTTAAAATATCTACCGTCCCCAACTATAGTGTTATAAAGCCGGTTCCGAAACTCTGTCATAATGCGTTGGAGTGTGTCGTAATCAAGTGCAACAATCTTACTTCTGATAGCCAATTTTAGGTCCTTCAGTGAATCAGGGCTATTCCTTTAGATTCTAACCTTGATGTAACCCCATAAGAATAAGTCGCACGGATTTGGGTCCGGACTGTATGGGGTCCACTCTATCCCGTGCCCCGTGAATTGCTCTGCATCCAATGCAATCAAACGCTCATCAAACGTCGTTTCAAGCCACGTGAAGATGTCAGAAGTTTTTTGGGGACGATCCCCATCTGGCTTGAACCAGTACCGGCGTGTCCTGTTGAGATGGCCAGTATCAGGGCCAAAGTGACACTCCAGCAACTCTCGATACTTCACTCCTGTGACCACACCATCAATAAATATCGGACCAATTATCTGCTTCGACGATATGACGCATTGTGGATGCGTCCATTGTCCATGACCCTTTGTGGATGCAGTGAAGAGATGGCGCTGAGATGAGTATTTCCCGTACCTCAGTGGCGCCAGATTTGTTTGTTCACGAAACCATTCAACTGAAAATGGGTCTCATCACTGAACCAGATCTTGTATTTACTGATGGAACCATTTTTAAGTTCCTCAATTATGTGGTTTGCGAAATCTCTCCGCTGCACAGTATTCCCCCCCCCTCCCTTTAGCGGCTGTCACATTTGGATCTTGTATGGACAGAATCCTACTGCTTTCATTAGCCTTTGTAATGATGTTTTGGATATGCTTAATTGTTTGGCCGCCTGCCGAGTGGAAGTGGTTGGCTGATCCTCAAAGTATGCGCGGGCAGGCTGTCTGATGTCGTCAGTAACAGCTGCTGATTTTCGTCCCGACGCCTTTCGTTTTGCATCCTAAACACTCCCTGTAGATTCATACCTGTCCATCAACCTGTAAACAATGACAATCAGTGGGAGATTAGGACCATTACATCAGTCATCTGATGGCTTAAAAATCACTGCGACTTTAGAGTGCTATAAATTACTGCTCGATTATCTCTTCACTAAGCGTCCTTTTCTTTTTGAACTGTGAACGACATGCCCGTCGAACGGGGACATTACATCGGTTATTCTCTTACGATATATAATCGATCTTAAAAGGTTTGTGATTCTATATTGCTTATTCTTTATTTCCGGTAATTAAGCATTCAACTGAAATGTCACTATATGTGCTATTATAATATGGAAGAATTATATTTGCATCAATGCATTTGAAATCAGAAACTTAAAATACTTTCTATCATGTTTTTCGGACCACCCTGTACATTATATTTAGAGAATAAAATTATAAAATCATACATAGAAGACAAAATCTGTTATAGATGCTGTTGTTGAAAATTTTGTAAATCGTTGATAAAATACGATTTAATACGTGGTAGCACAGGTTCTTAAAATTATAGAGCACTGCTACTGTAAATTTCTGATTAGCAAGGCTAAAAATTTGTTTCTGGTTGGCCAGAGAAGTTCGTGAATAATATAATTATGTGCCTTCAATTAATCCCAGAAATAAAAATCTATGGCAGTTAAATCATCTGAATGTGGTCACAGTTCTATGGAACCCCAATATTCAATGAAATTTTGACTTAATTCCATGTAATAACCACTCACAGCATACATTTCGTGTTCGTGCATGAATGCATTACTATTCAAAGCGAGTGTGGTAACTGATATGGTTTCATCTACGTGTGACTGATAATGCGCGCATAACCCTTACTTCCATACCTTTAGTTTAGCTTTATATACCAGTGCTACTGATCTTCTCGACTGTTGTATATTTTTGTAGTTCTAGTCTTTGTAGCTTGTATCAATATTCATATATATTCTATGAAGATATACGACCTACAAAATTTATCTATATTATACTAGCTACATAACATAGAAAATATTATTTAATGTATTATTGATATATATGTATATATATATATATATATAAATGTAATAAGCGTTCAATGCAATCTAGAAGTGAATAATAATAATAATAATAATAAAATACAATTTATTTAAATCTTTTTTTTTTTTTTTTTTTTTTTGAAGATGTTTAAAGAAGTTAGTTTGAATTTGTTTCGTTAAATAAATATTTTTAAAAATGCAACAGTTTTAAAAAAAAGAATCTTAGAAATATTAATTATTATTATTATTATTATTATTTAATTTTAAATTTCGCAAAAGCTTTAAATAAATATAATACAAAAGTACAAATATTTCATTTAAAACATATCGTCTGATCATTCCTTAATTTAATTGCATCCTATAAAAATTATTAAGATAATGTTTTTTTTTTCCGCCACCATTCAAAGTTAATTATTAGAATTAATTAAATGTTTACATTATTTTAAACAATGTTAAAAAGAAAGAATTTTATTCTAATTATTTTGCTACATTTATTCTAAATGTATATATATTAACAACAATAACGCAATATTTTTTTTTATTCCAATATGTCACAAAACATCGTAAATGTGTTCCTATTGTTTTTTTTTTTTTTTTTTTTTTTTTTTTTTTTAATTCATGTATGTTATTGAGAAAGTAATCATTATTATATGAGTAATAATATAATTTACTGTAACGATGTTTACGTTTCTGACCCATAATAAATTTGAATGATTTATAATAGAATATATTTCTGAATGGTTTCTTTATGTATAAACGATTACAGAAAATTATATTGAAAAACATATTTTATTTCTGTATGTATTTTGTATACATAGACTGTTATTTAAATTATATATACATTATAATGTAATTTATCATATCTACATTTTGTATAGGTGTATTTTTGTATGATTATACCGATGTTGATATAATACATTTCATTTTCTGTGTGTCATTAGTATTTTACTTGCTACTGCAGTGTAAAATAAAATGTAAAATCACGGGATTTGACCGTATCATTTTACGGGGAAAGGGCCGTTTTGCTAGTTAAACGGTCAAAGACCGCAAATTGATAGTATAGTTAAAGTTTAGTTTTAGAATATTGGCATTTTGTTGCGGGCAAAAGCCGTTAATCTAAATAATTTGCTCAAATCTTCTATTAATATGTATTTTCACGGCCAAATCCCTTCAAATGTGAGTCTCAGTGACGGCATATAAGAATCACTTCGAAAACTTAAATTAAAAATGCAATTGTTGCTTTATTGTTTGAGAAAAATTATTGATACATTTATACAAATTTCGATTAATATAAAAGACAGAAGGACAGCAAGATAAAGTAATTGAAATCATAATTACTCTTAAGCTTTGTTGGAAAATGCTTTACACAAATGGAAATGCAGAATTTAATGTATCTGAATATTTTAATGCGACCCTGTTAATCTGGAGGTTAAGCACATCCTACTATATACTAAATATTGGTTTAGCATTTTAACAATAATTACCAATTTTTTAGGATTTTTGCTGTAAAAATTAATTAAAATGTAATTTATAAAAATGTGTTTCTTAAAGCGCAATTCATTGAAATTTTTTGGGTATCCCTGTACACAAAATATTTGTACAGGTCATTTTAACACCATTTTAAATTGGGAAAATTCCATGATGAACTTCAATAGCATATATCATTAAATATATATATATATATATATATATATATATATATACATTTACGGACACTAGTAACACTGACAGTCGGATCTCTAATTCAAATCACATTCACACTTGAAAATGATAGAAACAGTTAAAATGAATGTAAACAAAATGCAATTCCTGAAAATTGCCAGTAATAACCTTTAATGTAACTAAATATTTTTATGTGGCCATATAAATCTTAGTGATACAATATTCTATAGAAAGCATTCTTTAACATATTTCAATTCAATTAAGCTTGTGTGCAAAGTAATTTTATTAAAATATGGCTTATAGAAATACGTTTCATAAATCGTAATATATTGGAATACTGTCGTGTGTCTATGTATACAAAACTTTATTGGTATTTATTCTATTTTCAGTAGGGAACATCCGATAATGAATTTTAATAATATATTTCAATTTCATTCAGAATTGTGCAAATTAAAGGTATTAAAATACGGTTTACAGAATTACTTCTCATAGGACGCAATGCTTTGAAATACTTTTGGATGACCCTGTACACAAGCAAGTAATATTATTCATTCAATTTTCAATAATCAATTTTCACTTCAATTTTCAATAATTTTCAATATCTGATAGTGAACTTGATTAACGTATATCAGTTTCAAGTATTTTCGTCAATATTGTAAATGTAATGCATTACATAATGCTTCATTGATGCTTTCAAAATTACAGTCTTAAAGTTTTAAAATAAAGAATTTACAATTAATTTAGGCTAGTATTTGTGTGCAGAAAAATGCTATTGTTATTATTCAGTTACATTATAAGAGTATTTAAATGAGGAGCAAACATTCAAACCGTGTTTTCTCCAAAAATAAAAAAAAATGAGTTAGCGATTTTTCTGTGAACTCAACATTAAATAGCACAAAATTATACTATTATTTTAAACCAAAAAATTTTTTATCACATTATAAATGCGCTTAGAAAGTTAGGGTTTCAATCAAACAGTGTTTCCTCCAGAGCCTGTTTTCAGTCAAACTGTGATTTCTCCAGCCGACCAGTCAGTACTGCTCTTTCTGGTCGCGTGACTCGTACATGTACCAGCTTTTTATGTTTGTTTTTTCGTTAGTTCTATCTTGTTTTCTTCATTTTAGAGGAGTGCACTTTATTATTAATATTATTTATTATTTTTTTTTTTTCAAATGGAAGAATTAATAGATGGTGTATTAGTGAGTACTTCTAATTATGGAACTAGAAAAATACAGAGAATTGGTGGAAAAAGAAAAGAAGCGAAAACGATATTCAGCACCTTTAGATAACAACATTTATGCTCCATGCAAACATTCTATTAATAAATACTTTTTCATGCACTGATGTTAGACCTAATGACGATAAGAAGTTTCGGGATAGATTTTAGGAAATTCCGGACAAACAGCGACAAGATTGTATTATAGCCTCATTGGTTGTTACAAAAAATGTAACTCGACGTAGACCTAATAACCCCCCCCCCACCCCCCCCCACCCCCCCCCCCCAAAAAAAAAAAAAAAAAAAAAAAAAAAAAAAAAAAAAAAAAATCGCAATCATCTGGCTTACAGCATGCATTTTCTGCTTCTTATTTTATTACTAGTAGCAGTGGTAGGAGAATTCCTGTGTGTAAAAATAATTTCATGGATATAACTAAAATAGGTCGTACAATGCTAACCAATATTGTTACTAAGGTACATGCTGGTGAACCTATTGAGGAAAAGAGAGCAGGGGATAGAAAAAGCCACTTAAGCATCAATAAAAAAAAAAAAAAAAAAAAAAAAAAAACAAGGTAAGAGAATTCATCTTAAACTTAAAGGCATCAGAATGACATAGACAAACTTTTACAATTGATGTATGGTGAAGAGTGAAAAAATCAGCCTGTTTTTAAATGGTATACAGATATCATTACTAATAACTTTCATGTAGAATATGAAGAAACAGAGGAAGCATGAAATTGCTTAAGTGAAGATATTGGTTTAAAAATTTAAATTTAAAATTGGCTTAAAAATTTTAGTTCTTCCCTACAATTTCCATGATGATTTTTCACTCGTAAATATTTAATTTAACTTATTACTTAACAAAATCTGTTCTGTTAATTACATTAAGAATGTTATTTCATCAATATTTGAGCTACATACTTTTTCATTGAAAAAATGTTTTGTCCACATTGGAAACATTCGAAACATGTTTTCTCCTCTGTGTTTCGGTCAAAACATGCTTTCTCCACATTGGAAACATTCAAAACATGTTTTCTCCTCTGTGTTTCGGTCAAAACATGCTTTCTCCAAATTTCAAATACATTTTTCTAATTAACTCTAAGTTTATTAGGTAAAGTAGGCCTACAGATCTTCCTAGTAACCAATAATACAACTAAACAAATGATAATTAGGGTGTAAGAAGGATTATTTTTTAATTTATCAGTTTTTTGTGTTTTCTGAAAAATTGCATTTGAAGGAGAAAACACGGTTTGAATGTTTGCTCCTCAAATACTTTAGGTAAAATTACTTTTATCAAATTATGCTTTTGAATAAGTTTAATTTGAATCAGAAAATAATTTCATAAATTGATTTCGGTAAAACTGAATAAAAAATAAAGTTTCTTTAACTGTCTATCTAATAAGATCCTGAAATTGCGACTGTCACAAAATATGCTGTATGTATTAAATTATAAGAATTAAATAAATATTTTATTTAACTGTTTATTTTATATTTATTAACTGTTTTTTTTTTTTTTTTTTTTTTTTTGTTTATTTCGCCATTAATGCCGACTGCAGTGAAAACCAATATCTAAAAAATTATCAATAATGTAAAAAGTAAATATTTGTGTAAATGACCGCGATCCTACTAGAACCACTGTGAAGAAAGTTTATGAAATTCCAATAAATTTAAATGCAGAATATTTTTAAAATGTTGGCCAAAACAAGTGTAACCTTAAAAGAAAAATTCAAGAAAATATACGTAATATAAAAGAAGAAAAAGTTCAAACTCAGTACATTTTGTTTAAAATAACCCTCGCGCCACACCAGTGAGGATTATTATTCAAACATTCTCGTACCACCTAACATTCAAGAATTAATTTTATCCGACGTTATTAATATCATAACATATAAATTTATAATTTTTCATAAAAATTTTACTTTCTACCAAAAGTTTGGTAGTGCCGTTTTCAATCCAGCACTTAACTTATCTTTTTTTAATCAGTATACTATTACAAATGAAGAAGTACATGTCAGATCTTAACTGCATTCTGACACCTTCCTCATTCCCCATTTCCAGCGAACTAAATCCAACCCAGTTCTACAAATATCTAAGTCGTTACATGAAGAACGTTTCTGGATCCATGATGCTAGTAAATTATCCCAAAATAAAGTGCATTTATTTTTGGTTCCTATTTTTTATTACGACAAATGTTGTGTTTGAAATCTTCATGTAAGTTCCTCTGCCAGTGTTGCGTCCATGTTAACCTGAAGGTTTCTGCCTCTGAAATCTTAAAGCGTTTTCTCTACAAGTAGTATTTCATGTAGATCTATCTACTAGTGATTTTTCCTTTACATTATTAAGCTTTCTCTTTAACCATAACGAGAAATTCGCTTACATATATATGTATATATATATATATATATATATATATATATATTTGTTGTTGTTGTTAACACGTTCTTATTAGCTTTACCTGTATGTATGTATGAATGTTTGTATGTATGCTTGCATGTTTGTAACCGCTCTGGGAGCAAACAAAAAATCTATATTGTAAAAAAAGACTTTCCCCAAGTGAACACCGTGGCGTTGAGGTATAGCTCCGCGCTATGAACCTAAAGGTCTAGCGTTCGATCCTAGTCGGGGGAGATTTTTTAAAAATGGTTTTTGTTTAATTCTAAATTATTTTAATTAAAGATTTAAATGTATGCAAATATTATGGTGTGTCACTCACACGATTTTCTCTTACCCTGCATTTTAATACTAAGATAGATATTTTGTGTTTTTTAGTTCACATTTCTATAAAAGCGTGTTCTTTAATTTTTTAAAACTGTAATATTATTTAAATAAAAATGAACAAACCAGTTGATTACATCGCGCTAACTGCGGGGAAATTCCGGTTCGTATGCTACTAGCTCTAAACAACCATAATGATTGGTAGCAATTATCCACTTTTGTTCTCAAACGGAAGCTCAATGAACCAGAAATGTCTGTTAGAGGAAATTGGCTTCGCCTACAAATACTGTTATTATAGTTGATTGTATCTTCTAAGCTATACGTATTATTACATGAAGATGTTATGACATGCTATAACAAAATGGTTTGTAAATATAAATATATGTAATAATGTTTTTAATCAATTAAATTATTTGTATATGTTTAAACATAAGTTTTTAATGCAGTCGTCCCAACTTAAACGAGTATTAAAGGTTCCAATAAGTTATGTTCGATTACACGGAAATTTTAATATCCGGGAAAATAAATATACGACTAAAACCTATTACATTGTGATTGAGTAATATATTTTATTATAATAAGAAGGAAATTATCTGCTATTAAAAATTTAACAAAAGACAAAAATGAAAAAAATATATATATATATATACATTCGTATAGACATTTAATTTAGCAAATGAATATATTTAATTTATAATATGTAGACTTATTACTTTGGCTAGAAAAAACTGTGATAGTTGACTGTTTTCTTCACGAAGGTTGAACATACCTGCAATTATATTTTCTATTTATAAAGTATATATACTATAGTCACTTGAACAAGCCATTAAGTGTCAGCGGTGTATAGTATAACACTTTTTTTTTGTTTTTTCAATGATAGAGGTGATTAGATTGGTTTATCATCAGTTTTATTACCATATATTTCTTTGCGAGGATGATATGGTCATTTTTCTCTTGTTTTCTCTTTTTGTCCAAATTTCTATTTTTCCTTCACTTTTCTTAATTTTTACAGCGTTTCTTTTAACGGTAAAAACTTGCGTTTGAGTAATTCGAAACTCTTTTGCAACTTATTTTTTATTTTTTATTTATTTATTTATTTATTTTATATAAATCTAATATTTTACTAGTCACATAAATTCAGATAATTTTATATCATATTCATCGTGCTTACTAGTCAATTTTCCAAAGAAAAAGTCTTCTAGAATGTGACTATGTGCTCACAGAATCACTCATTAACATGAAGACTCAATTCTTCCCCTTCCTTATCACTTCCCAATGTGTAGCTATTGTTTCGACATTAAAACCCATCTGCCTGCTCACCCACACATTAATACACGTACGCCTTCCTCCCTTATTTTCGCAGTAACTAAAGAAGCATGAAGAAGAAAAGAAAGTTACAGTACAATTTACATTTCCTATGCAACGAGCTTCGGCATCAGAAATAAAAGTTTGTGCTTGTTAAAACTCAATGTAAATAAGTGTTTCATAAAACATCGAACCTTTATTGTTTCAAAAATAGTACTTAATTTTTTTCTTATGAAATTGAATCTGGAATTATTCGGTTAAGCATGCCTTTTCAACAAGAACGACTGTTCAGACTTTATTCGAAATACCAAGGGTGCCATATGATAAATATTTGTTAAAGTTGGGAATTTCAATATTGATTATCCATCATTGATTATTGGGAATTATATCATCATTGATTATTGTGAATTATATCATTATTGATTATTGGGAATTATATCATCATTGATTATTGGGATTTTCAGCAGGATTATAGTTCTAACAAATTATATTCGTATAAGCGAGATATTTGATTATCCTTTACCTGATTAATTGAGAAAGACTGTTCATAGGAAAAATGCATTGCCTGGATTCTTTTAGTAGCAAAAATAAAATAAAATAAAAATTACATTAGCTTAATTTAATTGTTTCAGAAATGCATTAATCTAGTTATTTTTACTCAAGAATGTTAACCTAACAGATAGTTTGAAAGCGGAACATACATTAAAATTCGAATCACATCTTTCTTTATATTTCAGTTTCTTAACTTTTAGATATAATGGAAAATTTTACGCATATCTTTAGCCTTCTATTAGAATTCCTTTCTTTTTTTCTTTTATATGTTTGTAGAAAAGAGCATCAGTAAAATGTCAAAATTTTCTTGAGATGAATAAAAGCGTAACAAATGGCACTCAAAGAAAATACTTTCAAACTTTTATCTGCCTTTTTTTTTCTTTAAATATTTTCCTAAAGAATATAAGCCCTACCAGTAATATCATTTCTAAAGTAGAATATTTTCGTTTCACCAAATGTGAACTTTTCTTAAGAAAGCAAGCAGAATACGAAATGAATCATAAAAACCCCTCTCATTTTTTTATTTATTTTTATCTAAAAATCAATATATTTTTTATCTTCTTACATTATTAAAATCTGTACGCGTGTGACTGTGTGTGTGTGTGTGTGTGTGTCTGTGAGAAACGGCTTGACGCAGCAAAAGCTCCGCCGCTAACGGTCGCACTGACTTCGACCAGGTACCGATGGACAGAGAATTTATCGCAGATCTGGGTTATCTAATTTGCTAAACGATGCGACCCTAATTAGCGGAGATATTAATTAAAATGTCGACCATTGTCTAACGAAAAATGACCCAGAATTCATGATTAAATGCTTAAAAAGCGACATTTTTACGGAAAAGGTGGAAAATAAATTAGAAATATCAGTCGTATTGTTACAAACAAGATACCATTGGAAACGGCTTTTTTTTCTTAAACCGTTGGTTTAAACGGCTTATCGATCGGACAATTAGATTTTTTAAAATTAACTAAACTATAAAAAAATATTGGCAACAAATCACAAGAATCTTAGCTTCGCAGACTTTTCGTCTGCAGCAGTCTTCAACGGAAACACATCTGGTATTTAATGAAGTCACGTGTTTCGTACTGCGATTAAAAATTGCAATTTTTTATTTTCTTCAATTTTTCAAATTTTACACATTTTACTTAGTATACAATCGTAACACCACAAAACAAACTTGCAGCTTAAATTTCATCGATTTTGGTCAATAAAAAAAAGATTTACATTTTAATTGCAAATTAAATTTTATCTTTACACGCCTCACATTTTATCTGTCGAAAGAGGATGTCAGTTTCAAAACGACACAAATACACTTGAGGTAAAAATATTTCTTTTTCTATTTACTTCCATTAACCGACTACCGTAGATAATGGAATTCGAAATTTCACCTGACTTGCATGTTTTGAGGTCTCATGGGGCTGTAATAATTTAAAATTTCAATATTTCAGATTCTAATTATGTTTATATTTATTTTATTTTATTTTTTTATTTTTTTTTTAATACGTCATTCGATACACATTTTAAAGTATCTCAGCTACTAATTAAAATAATTTCATAAGTCATGCATCATTGGAAAGCTTTGTTGATTTGGGATCGAACAGTGGAATACAGAAATTTGTACCGCCAGATGGCGCTGTAATACTTTCAAATTTCAATATTTCAATTTCTAATTATGATTAAATTATTTTTAATACATCATTCGAAAGATATTTTAAAGTTCTTTTAAACTATCGAAAATTTTCACAAGATTTATACGTTTTGAGGTCTCCTGAATCAATTTTCTTTTATGAAAGAAATTTTCTTACTAAATTACAGCGATTTTCTTTCGCTGTAATATTTTCAAATTTCAATATTTCAATTTCTAATTATGATTAAATTATTTTTAAAACATCATTCGAAAGATATTTTAAAGTTCTTTTAAATTATCGAAAGTTTTCAACAGATTTTCACGTTTTGAGATGTCCTGAATTCGTTTTGTTTTGTATCTCAGCTACTAATTAAAATAATTTCATAAGTAATACATCATTGGAAAGCTTTTTTGAATTGGAATCGAACAGTGGAATACAGAAATTTGTACCGCCAGATGGCGCTGTAATATTTTCAAATTTCAATATTTCAATTTCTAATTATGATTAAATTATTTTTAATACATCATTCGAAAGATATTTTAAAGTTCTTTTAAATTATCGAAAATTTTCACAAGATTTATACGTTTTGAGGTCTCCTGAATCAATTTTCTTTTATGGCGCTGTAATATTTTCAAATTCCAATATTTCAATTTCTAATTATGATTAAATTATTTTTAAAACATCATTCGAAAGATATTTTAAAGTTCTTTTAAATTATAGAAAGTTTTCAACAGATTTTCACGTTTTGAGATGTCCTGAATTCGTTTTGTTTTGTATCTCAGCTACTAATTAAAATAATTTCATAAGTCATGCATCATTGGAAAGCTTTGTTGATTTGGGATCGAACAGTGGAATACAGAAATTTGTACCGCCAGATGGCGCTGTAATACTTTCAAATTTCAATATTTCAATTTCTAATTATGATTAAATTATTTTTAATACATCATTCGAAAGATATTTTAAAGTTCTTTTAAACTATCGAAAATTTTCACAAGATTTATACGTTTTGAGGTCTCCTGAATCAATTTTCTTTTATGGCGCTGTAATATTTTCAAATTTATATATTTCAATTTCTAATTATGATTAAATTATTTTTAAAACATCATTCGAAAGATATTTTAAAGTTCTTTTAAGTTATCGAAAGTTTTCAACAGATTTTCACGTTTTGAGATGTCCTGAATTCGTTTTGTTTTGTATCTCAGCTACTAATTAAAATAATTTCATAAGTAATACATCATTGGAAAGCTTTTTTGAATTGGAATCGAACAGTGGAATACAGAAATTTGTACCGCCAGATGGCGCTGTAATATTTTCAAATTTCAATATTTCAATTTCTAATTATGATTAAATTATTTTTAATACATCATTCGAAAGATATTTTAAAGTTCTTTTAAATTATCGAAAATTTTCACCAGATTTACACGTTTTGAGGTGTCCTGATTCAATTTTCTTTTATGGCGCTGTAATATTTTCAAATTTAAATATTTCAATTTCTAATTATGATTAAATTATTTTTAATACATGATTCGAAAGATATTTTAAAGTCCTTTTATATTATTCAAAGTTTTCAACAGATTTACACGTTTTGGGGTCTCCTGAATTCATTTTCTTTTGTATCTCAGCTACTAATTAAAAGAATTTCATAAGTAATACATCATTGGAAAGCTTTTTTGAATTGGAATCGAACAGTGGAATACAGAAATTTGTACCGCCAGATGGCGCTGTAATATTTTCAAATTTCAATATTTCAATTTTTTATTATGATTAAATTATTTTTAATACATCATTCGAAAGATATTTTAAAGTTCTTTTAAATTATCGAAAGTTTTCACCAGATTTACACGTTTTCAGGTGTCCTGAATCAAATTTCTTTTATGGCGCTGTAATATTTTCAAATTTCAATATTTCAATTTCTAATTTGGTTTAATTATTTTTAATACATCATTCGAAAGATATTTTAAAGTTCTTTTATATCATTCAAAGATTTCACCAGATTTACACGTTTTGAGGTCTCCTGAATTCGTTTTCTTTTGTATCTCAGCTACTAATTAAAATATTTTCATAAGTAATACATCATTGGAAAGCTTTATTGAATTCGAATCGAACAGTGGAATACAGAAATTTGTACCGCCAGATGGCGCTGTAATATTTTCAAATTTCAAGTTCTAATTATGATTAAATTATTTTTAATACATCATTCGAAAGATATTTTAAAGTTCTTTTAAATTATTGAAGGTTTTCACCTGATTTACATGTTTTGAGGTGTCATGAATCAGTTTTCTTTTATGGCGCTGTAATATGCGCAGAGCGCACGGGGCTGCGCTGCCGAAGGCAGTGGGGACCCGGTGCGAGTTTTTACCCGATGAGAAATGGTTTTTTTTAGGGGGCACGGAGGGTCAGGGAAGGAATACGCGCACGCGAATGCGAGATTCCACCACGACTGCGAGATTCACGCGACTGCGAGATTCCAGTTGGGGACCCAGTGCGAGATTCCACCCTTTTGCGAGGTTCCACCCTTTTCCCGATCAGAAATGATTTTTTTGGGGGGGGGCACGAACGCTCAGGAAAGGAATGTGTATCCTTGAAGTTGTGCGCGCGCATCGCGCACGGGACTGCACTGCCGGAGGCAGTGGGGACACGGCCCGACTTTTTACCCAATCAGAAATGATTTTTTTTTTTTTTAATTCTTTTCTCAACACTAAAAGTTTCTGTTATGGATTCATTAATTTTAGTGATTTATTTGAAAATACTGACCCGCTAGCGGGCGAAGCTCGCTAGTTATTATTATTAATATTCTAAGCTTAGAAACACTTTGCTGTTGCTACGGTTCGAGAAGTCCGTAGTTCGCTTTAAGAAAATATGTTCATAGTTAAAAAAAAAAAAAAAAAAAAAAGCAAAAGAAAGAAAGAAAGAAAAGGCAAGAGCAAATTTAAAAATCTAACCCGCCTATATACAAGGTGTTTCAAAATCCATGGACAAAAATTTAAGGGGCGGTAGAAAACATCTAAACAAGCCATTTTTATCACACAATTCATGGGCGGAGAGCAAGTGGTGACCGCTGTAATGGACGGCCAAAGACCGTCGTGTACACTAATGGTGGATGGTGCACGTAAAATCTGTCGTGGCCATAATGTCCTCCATGTTAGCATAAAAAATTATACCTCTGAGGGTCACCGACGCAAGAGAGCCATCCCTTCCGTGGAGGATAAAATTGCGATGGCATGTCTCCGGACCACCTCTAGGGGTGAGTCCCAGGCCGTCGCCAATTGCCCATATGTGCAGCACTAGTGCGACGTATAACCCAACGAACCAACCCATCATATTTATGTTCTCATAAATTTCTGGTGCGAGACATATTATAACCATGTTAAGAGAAATAAATCTCACCAAAGCTTAACACAGTGACAGAATGAAATCTCCGCCTAATAGGCCATCCACCGTTCACCACGATTTTCCAATGCAATAATCATCAAAACTCCTACTTATATAAAAAATAATTCAATTTCGCCATGTTGATAAAATCAGAAATTACGAATAACTTACGAAATTTTCCTATTACAATATTTATTGTCAATCATGTTCAAAAAAGTACCTTAAATGTTATTTTGAAGTTGTCTATGTATGATCCTCAAAATTGACGTTTATGCTCAATTTTGCCCTCTTCTGCCATGTTAAGTTAATCGTAAATTCCAAATAACTTACGAATTTTTTAAATTGGAAAATTCGTAGTCTATGATATTCATGGCAGTATTCTAAATGATATTTCAAAAGTGGTTTGACATATTTATGATGAAAATATCCCTCAAGATTGACGTTTATGTGAAATTTTGCCCTATTCTGCCATGATAAGAAATTCGTAAATTTCCAATAACATATGAAATTTTTATATAGGAAAATTTATAGTCAGTGATATTCATTCCAGTAAACTAAATAATATTTAAAAAGTGGTCTGACATTTTTACGATGATAATATCCTTCAAAATTGACGTTTGTGTGAAATTTGGCTGTATTCTGCCATGTTAAGAAATTCGTAAATTTCCAATAACTTGCGAAATTCTAAAATTAGCATGTTTATAGTTACTGGTGTTCATTCTGGCATTAAAACTGATATTTTAAAACTGGTCTGTTATTTTTACACAAAACACTTTCTATTTAATGCTCGTTTGAGTGACATTTTTCCGTATTCTCCCATGTTAAGAAAATCATAAATTTCAAATAACTTGCGAAGTTTTTTAATTCGAATGTTGCAAATGCATAGAGTTCATGCCAGTGTCAAAAGTAATATTTTAAAACCAACCTGGCTTCTCTGCGACTACTTTTTCTTGAGATATCGTGTACACGGACTAACAAACTAACGAACTTACTAACGTACTAACAAACTAACAGACAGACACCCTACAGACGAACACTATACAATTTTTTTTTTTTCATTTTCGGATTCCTCACACCTGAAAAAAAAAAAAAAAAAAAAAAAAAAAAAAAACGAGGTCGAAAATTTTCACGATTACCTAAGTTCCCCATACCTATAGTATGGTGTGGAACTGGTGAACAATATATAACCTACACATTAATTCGCAAACATGAAATTTATTTTACATTTTTAGCCTATTTTTTACAATAGGAGAGACTTAAGAATGGTTATCATTCGAAAGATATGGTTAATGTGCGTTGCCAGAAAAAAAAATCTTATATGATGTCAAAAACCTTAATTTTTATACATTTTTTTCACTTTATTCACGTAATATTTTATATTTTAAATTCCTATAGAAAAAGTTGTTAAATCTCCATTTGCAATATCCCCTCTTATTACTTTCCGAACACTATAGTGAAGAAAGTATTGAAATCATGTCAAAAATCCGAATTTGAGATTTTCATGTTTCTATACGTTTCGATGTCCCCTGAGTCCGTTTTCACTATTTTTACGATGATGTATGTGTGTATGTCTGTGAGTGAACACGCTAGCGTCCAAACGCTTTGTTCGAATAAGCTGAAAGTTAGTACGTATATTGTAAGTCACAATAGTACGAACTCTATTGATTTTGGTGAATCTAGCATTTATAGTTCTTTTACAGGGACACCAGGAAAAATTCTTTATCATTATGGCCTATGGAGCCAAATTTTCAAAAGTGCCATAGCGTATAAACACTTTATTAATCTGAGCAAAAAAATTGTACACATGTCATATCTCACAGTTGCACGAACTGTATAGATTTTGGTGAATTTAGCACTTTCAGTTTTTTTACAGGGGCACAAAGAAAAGTCTTTATCATTATGACCTAAGGGGCCAAATTTTTAAAAGTGTGATAGCGTCTAAACGCCTTATTAATCTGAGTAAAAAATGTGTACACATGTTATAGGTCACAGTTGCACCAACTGTATAGATTTTGGTGAATTTAATACTTACAATTTTTTTCAGGGACACAAAGAAATATTCTTTATCATTATGGCCTATAGGACCAAATTTTTAGAAGTGCGATAGCATCTAAATGCCTTATTCAATTGAGCTGAAAATTTATACGGCTATTATAAATCACTGTTGCACTAACTATAAGCATTTTGGTGAATCTAGCATTTATAGGTTTTTACAGAGACACAACGAAAAATACTTTATCATTATGATCTATGGGCTCAAATTTCAGTAGCATTAAATAAAGCATCGTGTAATATAGGGAGAAAAATACTCAAACACTCTATTAGGTTTTCTATCTTTTGTTTGTTTAACAACTACTCTTATTTACTTTATCTACAAAACTGTTAATTACTCAATGTTCGAAAAGTCGAGTGGAGTCACGCCAGATTTTTTCTTTTTTACTGTTTCTATATCACATAGAAAAATATACTGGATTCGTAAAAATTTTCAACTTCTAGTTTTCGATGTATTTACATGGTATGAGAGATCCAGAACGCAATTTGTCCATTTTTATTAATTGTCTGTCTGTCCGTCTGTCTGTGTGTGTAACAGAAATTGTTTGTCGACTGTATCTCAGAACTACTGCAGAGAATTGCATATAAATTTGTATTTTAATATATTGTGACCTAAATTCGCTGTTTTCAAATTTAGTATTAATAACTCAATAGGTGACGCTGCTATACAGTGATTTCCGCAATTTAAGGAAAGACTATATCTCAGGAGCTACCGCACAGAATTGCATATAAATTTATATGTAAATGCACCTTGATATGAACTAAAGCCTGCCGGATTTTGGTACTGATCGCTTAATATGTTGCGCTACTATACAGCGATTTTCGAAATTTAAGGGAATGTTATATATCAGGTCTTATTTAGCTTAATCAAACAAAACTTGAAAAGTAAAAAGGTCATTATGAGATTTTATGCTCATTTTATTTGGATGCATATCGACAAATAGTTGGTGCTACATTACTGCAATTTTTCCTGAGAACGGCAAGGCTTATCTCAACTTCTACAGCATATTACAAAACAATATGATAACTAACCATTATAAATACGCACTTTTTCATAATGTTATTTATAGAGTATAAAACGTCCTTCATGTTATTATTGTTAGTTTTCTCTAAGATGAAAATCGTCTACATTCATTACGGTAGATAAGCTTAATAAACAATACTTTAATAAAGTACGTAGTGAATTTCTATAGAAAAAATAACAGAAAGTCTTGTGGTAACCACAACATACTAGTTTTATTTATTTATTTATTTATTTTTCAAAAATTTTTTATCATTGATATTTTGGCAACAGAAGCGGCGATCATTTACAGTATATATTTATTTTACACCAACGAATGTAGCTAACAAATTAAATGCGCAAACCTTTCATTAAGGCTATCCTATCACTAGTGCAGTAGGGACTGGAACTGCATAGATATTTTCTGTATCACGGGGGGGGGCAGTTAAAGAGCATCTATAGAAATTTAGATACATATAATTTCATTGTAAATTTCACTTATTGAAATAAAGTAATTACAACGTTCACAGGTATGTTTTGATTTTGTCCCATTCAATTTAAAACACTAAGTAAATTATTTAGTGTCCGATTCTCTACTTAGCAATTAATTATAGTTTCTGTGTATAATATTATCAACTCGGAAATGGTATATACTTGCTCAAAATTACGGGATATGAAAAACTTGACTTGTATTAAAAGGAGACTCGACGATTGATAAATAAATAAATAAAAAAGTTTTCAACGTATAAAATTCCAAAGAAAATAATAAAAAATACAGATATATATATATATATATATATATATATATATATATTGGGGGGGGTAGTATTGACCGTATGTTCGTCAGTGCATGAAGAAAGGAAACGAAAGTGCTCATACATATAAAAACGCAACCAGATTCTACAAACTGTTTATCATCTAACAGTATTAAACAGGATTAACCATTTCTAAATTTATTATATGTCAATCATCAACATCCCTCTCGATTCTGTTGAATGACAAACAATCTGTAGAATTCTGTTCCATTCATACATACAGGAGAACTTACAGCTGTCTGTATTTTTCACGATTTCCTTTGGCTTGTAAAACTTGAAGATTATTCCTGTATTTAACTTGCTTTGTAAGTCGAAAAAAAAATTACGTGTTACATTAATACGCAAATCCATAGTATTATCTTAAAAATATGGAAATGAAATTAATTATTATCTAAAATAATTCTTTGATATATTGCAGATAATATATAATTTGTATTTACCGCAAAAATGGCGTTCATATATTATTGTTATATTCTTTCTTATGAAATTATGCATTATTTTTTTAATGTTCGAACCTACTGTAATATGAGAAAAAAAAAAAAACTTCTAGAAAACTCCATTCTTGGAAGGAATAGATAGAATTTTAACCTTCGTTCATTCAGATTTTATGTTTTAATTTGTGTTAGTTTATGAATTACTATTTTCTCCAAAAAGTAATTTAAAAAAAAATTTTGGAAACTTAAAATATAATTCTTGACTTAGGAAGTTCAATAATTTTCTATTTATATATTTTTTCTATTAGATGATATTTATGAATCAGTATAAAATAAATGAAGCTATAATCATTCATAATTTATTTTCTTTCTTTTATTTTCTTACTTTTCTTCTTCTTTTTTTTTTTTTTTTTTTTTTTTTTTTTTGTGTGTGTGTGTGTGAAAATTACTTGCTTTAGTTAAAGGAAGTAAAATTAGCCCACATTTCTCCGATACTGTTGTTGCAATTATAACACATTTAGAATGACTAATTTAATGCTGCACTTCCATAGATCGGTTTTGATTAAATAATCCTGTGCTTTAAGAAAATGTCATTTTAAATTTTTTTTCATTTTTCTTTCCAACGTCATTTTATATTCGCTGAAACAGAAAATAAAAATCGATTTACACCTTTTCTTTCTAACATTTCCAAAAAATATTAAACCTTAATTTTGTTAATGATAATCTCTTTAACTTTTCTTCAGAAAACGATTTACAAGTACATAATATTATTATTATTATTAATTGTTACATACCATTATAAGTATTTCACTAATCTTTTTGCTTTAACCTCTTGATATAACTGTTTTGAAAAATAAGGAAAAAAAATGAGTTACGTTTGTGTATATTATCTTTATTGTTAAGAGCATATAACTAAAATATTCCATAAATAACCAACAAAAATTGATGGTGCAGCGTTTTAAGAAGGTTTTATTTATTTATTTATTTATTGGCTAGATAAATTTTAAAAACAATTGACATTTTTAAATTTATTTTTTAATCCTGTTTATAACTTCCTAAATATTAGGAAAGTTAATTGTAGCGCCTAATACTTTTTTTTTTTAATATATATATATATATATATATATATATATATATATATATATATTATTTTTTATTAATGCTACTAAATAACTCATTTATCTGTATAAAATTGGCACACACACAAAATTTTTTTAAATTATTAGGACGGGGATTTTACTAATAGTAATTCACTTAAAATTTCAGCAATCTGCTCTTTTGTTACCTTATCAGCAATATTTAAGGAAATACATTGCTTTACATTTCATACCATAATAGCATCAATTATTGAAAGGAAAAAAAAAACGATTTTCATAATGCATTCATATTTGAATCATGACAGAAAATTGAATTTCAATTTGTTTTTAAAATTAATTCATTACTATGACATAGTTTCTCTAAAAGGAACTAACATTTGTATATAAAAATTAAATCAGCATATATTAACTAAAGTAACCGAAAACTAATGTATATTAAACATCAAAATTTGGTTTATTAAAACGTGTTAACTGTTCTTAAAAAATGATATAATTGTTAAAAAAATTATGCATATACTTTCTAATTGCAACGCTCAAAACATACTTGTAATGTTAATAATATACTTTTTTTTTATTATTAAACAAAATACAGAGAATATGAAAATGTCACTTAATTATTTTAAAATATTCATATGTGCTATTCCTGAATTTTCTCATGAAAAAGTTATAATCATCTAAGTACTTTTAAGAATCAATAAAATATAGAGAGTAATAATTTAAAAATAAATTATGCAGAAATTTGTACGACAAATCAAGATTCATGCTTTTTGATGTAAAACATATTCTTCGAAAGTTTGAGTAACTTTTGCACCATCGCCATTTGAGACTGATAACAAATTTGTGAACTGTTTTATTTATAAATTTATGACATTCAAAAAGTTCAGATAGCTTTCTATTTTCGAATTTAAGTTAAAGACAGTGTGTCCGTGATTCCATTTTCCCAGGACTTACAGAAACCCTTGCAGCGGATAGCTGCTCGAATCATTAGGCTCAAAGATTAATCTATAAGAAGTGTGAAAGAAATTGAACATATATTTGCCATGTCACCTAAGGGGCACATATATATCATATATAGACTCTTGGGTAACTTTAGTTTCACTGTAAATTTGATTTCAAATGAAGGTAACTATAGCGTTCACGAAATTATTTTCTATTTTTTTTTTCCATTCAATATAAAATGCACTGTACTGCAAGTTCACCAGCATATTTATTTTTGTGAGTTGTTTTTGTTTTAAAGATATATTTGCTGCCTTTATTATTTAATCTTCAACTTTATGAAGCAGTAAAATTTAGATTTCTTCCAGAAACCTTCAATCTTTCTCTTTCTCCTCCCCCCCCCCCTCTTAGTTTCTCTTTTTCCATTTAAAATAAGGAACATTAAGAAGTTTTAATTTTACTTGCTTAAGTAAAGCAGTTGTGGTGGAAAAGGTATGGATTTTTAAATAACTTATGTTTAATTCAATATGTATGACATGCACAGTATTTTATTCTAATGTAAACTGTAACTGACACTAAATTCTACATTCCTTCCCAATTAATTACTACTTCTTTTTTCTTTCTCTCTTTCTTTTCTTTTTCTTTTTCTCTTTTTTTTTTTTTTTTTTTTTTTTTTTCAGGACTGAGGGCCTATTAGTCTCAATCTAGGATTTTTGCATTGTCGATTTCGATAGTTGGACATTTGTCGAAATCTAAAATTTATCGAAAATATAATTGAATAAATTGAAAGCGATGTTATAATTTGAAAAAAGAAAAAAAAAAAAAAAAAAACTAATAGTCCTCCGTTATAAACTAAAATTTTTTTTTCCAGAATTTCATCAAAATCTTTATTATTATTATTATTATTATTGAAAGAAAAAGAAAAGAAAATTAATAATAATCAGTATTGTTACAAGCGATATCGAAAAAGTTTTTTTTAATAATTTTGAATTAGGAAATAAAAAGTGCGCGTGAAATAATATGAAATAAAAATAAGTAAAAAAATGAATTTAATGATTTAATGTTTTTGTTTTTCGGGGGCTGCTCATGCATATAAAAATGCGTATTAAAACGAGTCGAAGAAGGAAGCGAAATATGTATTGAGTTATATTACGATAAATACGATATATAATATGATACGATATATTAGACCTATCGTCCAGGGTTAGTAGGCATTTTCATTGAAAGAAATAGCTTTTTTCGTTCGGTGCAACTTGCACATTAGTCCCGTGAGGTACAACTTTCACATTAGTCCCGTCAGGTACAACTTGTACATTAGTCCCCTTTAAATATAGTGACCAGCGAAGCTGGCAAAGCATTCGTTTATTCACTACCTCTATTGATTTTTTTTTTTCTATATTTCTACTTTTTATGAAGTAGCATATATATATTGGCTCAAAATAAGAAACAGGTAATATTTTTCGACAAAACATTTAAAAAAAAAATATATTAAAGAAACTTTTTTTTGCTTTTAATGTGACATATACTGCGGCGAAATGTAACATTTTCAACAACATATATGTGTAGTTTTAAATGATACAAAATGTTATTAAAAATATGTTAATGAAATATACCTATTGCATTAAAATAAAATAGGATTCGAATGAAATATTTAACTTTCAAAATTTCTTCCGAATGTTATTCTTAATAACATCTTCAATCTCTTTAAAGAAAGAGCCATTTTTGAATTTTAGTGTTGCCAGGAGAAAAAACACTAAAATGTTGATAAAATGGAATCATTAAGTTTTTGTAATAATAGCGTAATAAAAATAACTCCAAAACCTCCGAAAGGAATATTAATAAAATGCCTTTTAGTGTGAGGGTTACATGTAATTACTCATATATATATATATATATATATATATATATATATATATATAGATAGATAGATAGATAGATAGATAGATAGATCTTCCGTTACTTGTTATAAGTTACAAACTTTTATTTTTATTTACATTTTTGCCTTATGTATACTTCGTATTTATTCAGTAATTACAGTTTAATATTTATATTGTATTTATTATTATTTCTTTATTTTTTAATAATTTTCTATATAAATTAAAGCTTAATTTACTTATTATATTCCAATTTTCTAAGTTACAATTTCTAAAATGTTTCTATTCCAAGAAATACAATCCCGTTTTTTATTTTATTTTATTTTTTTTTTTTTTTAACTGGACAAGCATCAAAACATTCCTTTGAATAAAATACTTTTATCTAGCGCAATAAAAGCAAAATTATGTTTCTGTGTTTCATTTATATTTCAGTAGTAATTTTTCAAAGGGTATTCTAATTGTTAACCACTGTAATTACGTTGTTCAAAGTCACAAGATATTTGTGAAAACCACCCAAAAGTCACAATAATTTATTTTGTTAATTATGTCAGATTTTGACAAATAAGGCATTTGCTATATACTTCTTTATATATACGTAATTTTAATATGTACATATAAACAAACATTTGTGCAAGAATTACGAGTCCCTTACCTAAAATATGTATTTTACCCGAAGAATATTTATAATTGGAGGACTATTTCTATGATAACGTGATTTAAAGGGAAATCGCTCTAGCATTTTTATAAGGATCACTTGCTATAATTTACCATATATTAATAAAACAAATAAATAATATAATTAAAATTTCTTTTCTTAGAATGATGTATAGTGTAAGTATTTTAATATCTGGATTGTGTATGTTTTATATATTTTCATTTTCATGCATTCTAGTGTTATTTCGATGATTTTACTCTCCTAAATATATCTCTTCGTAAAATTAAAATAATTAAAGAAAAGAAAAATGTTGATACATCATGTTAATAATTGCTATTAAAGATAGATTTGCTGTTCCAGCAAACAATAAAATATTCTTTCCGCTCTAAATAGATCAGTAACATATTCAGAAAATATCCCCATTATTTTGTGCATATGTAGTAATGAATTATTAATGCAATTAGAAACAAATTAGCGAATTATTGATGTAGAAAAAATATTTTTGCTTAGTTCTTCTAAAAGTTTGTTGGAGGAATTTTATTAAACATTTTAATTTATTAGAATTTCTGAATAACTTAGAAAAACATTATTATTGTAACAAAATTATTATTAATATTATTATTATTATTTGCGTCCAAATATTTTTTCAATTAACTTTCCTTCGATTTGGAAGCAATTAATGAAAGTAGTGGAACATTTTTTTGTAAAGAAATGTTATAAAATCATGGTTGGACGAAAGTTTTGTACTTATAACACAGCACTATATATTGTAGTCATAACATATGTGTTACAATGCACCACAAGTCAATTACTTTTGCAAATTTGTTTAATTTCTTATAAATTTTTCATTAAAGTAAAATTTTCAAATTAGTTATTGTATTTTTGAATTATATTAACAATTCTTTCTAATACAACAAGAAATGCGTACACAAAATTAAGTAATAACCATCTTTCAAGCCTTCTTTATCACATTATATACATGCATATAATATATATATATATATATATATACATAATATCAATAATTGTAAAATACACGATAGCAGATTATAAATTACTTCATAATTCACTAGAACCAATAAATAAACAAATAAATAAAGTAATATATAAATAACCAATAATGTCTTTATTTAAGATATAGAAATCCGGGCTTGTTAGATATATATATATATATATATATATATATTAGCAGATCTGTCCGACGTTGTCCAGACTGATACCGTGTTTGTAGAATTTTGAAATAAATTAAAGAACTAAATAAAGGATTAAAATGGAAAGAGAAATGTATGAAACATTTCACAAAGTATTTAGTAGAAAATATTACAAATAAGTAAATACAAAAGTCACCGCTTTAGTATAGTATTCATTTGGCATTTGGCGAAGTAAAATTTTTTTTGCCATTTTTGTGATGCATTGAAATGGATATTGCAGTTGCGTAACTAAAGGCCTTTGCGATAAACGTCCGATCTACTTCGGTGCCAAATTTAAAACTTATCCAAAGGTGCTACTAAAACATTACCATACAAAAAAAAAAAAAAAAAAAAAAAAACGTTTACAGTTTTATGATATTTTTCCTCCCGATAAAAAAGAAATGTTAATTGAATCAAATTATAACTATTTAAAATTAAAGTGAGAACATAAAACAACCTCATTAGTTATACATAAAGTATAAAAAAAAAGTTTTATTGTAGAAAAGAAAAGTACTTAATTAAATAAAAATTCCAAACTCATGCCGAATATTTTTATGCAATACTTCATTTACACGCGAATTCCTGATTTAAAAAAAATCATGGAAGATAGAGTAATTTTTATTAGATATAGTAATTTTTATATATTGTAACGTTTTATTGCTGTAGCTATGATTTTCGTATAGTAGAAGCTTCTTTATTTCTAAATTTTATTACTATTCACCCGAAATTAAAAATAATTTATTTCACTTCCGGAAAAAAAAAAAAAATAAAATAAAATAAAATAAAATAAACATGCATTGTATTTGTTTATTTTGACATCAAATTCTTTTTAATCATTTTGAAGTTAAAATATGTTTTTTTTTTTTTTATTTTTTTTTTTTTATATATATGTTTTGATCGAATGATCAGATAGAACTAAAATAATCTTTTGTGTCACTCACACGACTTTCTCTTACCCTGAAATTTAATACTATGAGGTGAGGGGGCAACCGCCCCCCTCACCCCCCCGTTTCATTAATGCACCTACATTTATGTAGAATTCAATTCGGTTATTGAAAAATAATTTATTAAAATTATTATTTAAAAAATTATATTTTATGATAATACAGACGAATTTCATATTAGAGAAGTAGTATAAGACTAAATATCTATAAAAAAAAGTTGAATTTATTCTCAATATTACATATATATATACCGGGTGACCCAAAAGTCAGGACAAATTTTAAAAATGAATAATTCGAAAACGAATCAAGATACAAAGATACGGTTTGCACCAAACGGATGAAAAAGAAACCGGGTTTTGTGTTGCAAAGGAAAATATATAGTTCTGTTGGCGACCAACAGATGGCGCTATAGTGTTCTATTTCACCAAAAGATGCTTTGCAAATGAAAAAAAAATGTTGACAACTTACAAGTCAGCTTAATTACAGTTAATTAGTACTACTACAGTAACTGTTCAATATCCATCATTCAGAATTACAGCTGTGATATGATTCACCACATCGTTCACAGCATTTAGTAGCATTTCTTGCGTTATGGCAGACACATTTTGGCGGATGGCATCTTTCAGTGCTGCTAGTGATGCCGGTTGGTCGCGGTACACTTTTGACTTCCAAGAATCCCCACAGCCAAAAGTCACAGGGTGTCAGATCGGGAGATCTTGGAGGCCATGCGTGATTAAAGTAGCGACTGAGAATGCGATATTTCGATGCATATAAGCTTCGACTATCATTACTTGCTGTAGTTGTTCCTTTTTATATCGTTTGTTGCTTTGCATAATCCTACATCAGAAATACGACAGCGCCATTTGTTGGTCGCCAACATAACTATTTTTTTCTTTGTCACACAAAAGCCGGCTTCTTTTCCATCCGTTTGGTGCAAACCGTATCTTTGTATCTTGATTCGTTTTCGAATTATTCATTTTTAAAGTTTGTCCTGACTTTTGTATCACCCGGTATATATATATATTGTTAAAAATGAAAAAAAAATCGATAGCTTTATTTTAAATTATCGCAGATCGATGGTTTAACTATTCGTTTTTAAGGTATTGGTGAGCTCTTTTGAAAGATACCCATCATGAAAATTTTCTCCCCTCGAGGGGGGACTTCTCCTCTATGGGGAAGGCGAGGCTCCTACATACACCAAAAAAAGAAAAATTCCCTGTTGACCCTCGCTATTACAAAAAGTATATATTCGTTTAATTTGGTTTAGTGCAGTCTATAGATGTTAAACTCCACCCATCTGCAATTTTTCCCATAGACGTAATGTATTTGAATACTTTTGAGTGTCCCTATACACGAACCATTTACTTCATCTCAACGAAAAGCTTACAGTAGCATCCCTATATGATACATATTTAGAATACTGAGTTTGGAATTTCTGCTACTATTTGTTCTTGAGATGTGCTAATAATAGACACACAAGCGGACCATTTTCTAAAAACATGATTTTTGTATTCAGGGGACCTCAGAACGTGTAAATATAACAAAAACTCACGTTCGAAAATTTGACCCTAAAACAGTACTTTCTCGACCCTATATGTAAGAGAAAGTTGAAATACGGCATTAGCTATATTTTGTGCTGATTAATAAGTATATCACTTTCTACATCGGTCCGTAGAACAATGTAGCATACGAATGTTGTATAGCGAATTAAAAATCCGGGAAACAAGCAATCGGTTTTATATATATACTAGCAAAACTACCGGCGTTGCCCAGGTTAACTCAATGAAATAAGTAAAGGAAATTGTAAAATGGAAAGAAAAATGCATGAAACATTTCCTGAAATCATTAATAGTAAACATTACAAATAAATAATCAAATAAATACAAAAGGTACAACTTTAAATGGAAAGCCCTTGGTGACTTTAAATATTTTTGGCCATTTTTCTGTTGAATTAAAATGACTATCGCAATTGCGTTAGTAAAATGTCTTGGCGAGAATCGTCCGAGGTACGTCGATGCCAAATTTTAAATTTTGCCAAAAATATCAGAAAGCTGTTCCATTAAAAAAAAAAAAAAAAAAAAAAATCTTTATAAAATTTTAAGTATGACTGTTTACAATTAAGGTGAGAACATAAAAGATCCTCATAAATTAGATATAAAATATCCATAAAAATAAAGAAATATCGTTTCACTGTAGAAAAGTAAAATACTACTTAATTAAATGAAAATTTTAAGCTAATACCAAATATCTCTCTGAAAATTATTCACACGCAAATTCCTGATATTAAAGTACGCACCAACTTTCGTAACGTAACTAATTTTTATGAATTGTAAAGATTCAGAAAGAAAAGGAATCGTTAGATATTTTTTCATGCATCATAATCTATGTGCTTTATTTTACCGATATCAAGAATCAATCTTTTTTTTTTTTTATCTACTTATAATCAAATGTATTTAGTACACTAATTAAGATCGAATATTTGTGGATATGATCTGTTATGACAGAAAAAATAATGAAATATGTAAAGGAATCAAGCATATTACGCAATTCAGTTCGTGATATTTTCATGAAAACTTTTCGAAGTACAGAAGAATGTATTTTCAACAAATATTTCCCATGAATGTTATAATGAGCGAATTATGTTAATTAAACTGATATGTTTTAAAACTGATAGTTAAAAAACAAGTTTATGCGTCTGAGTTTATGCCATTCAAGCACAATTTATGTCTCAATTTTTAAGACATATTTTCTAGGAAAATTGAGTGAACCGAGGTATTTATCCAATGGTGTAGAAAGAAATGCCAATTGACTACACTAGGTTCCTAGTTCTAAAAGTATTGCCTATCGTAAGCGAGATTCTTAGAAGTCCTAGCCCCTATTTTTGAGAAAATCACGGAAATCTCAGAACGGACAATCCGACGAGTTCGACATCAGATTAGTCCTGGCACTTGCAGAGCTGCCAACCTAATCCGGCAAATTGTTAGTACCGCCCCTTTTTCTGCACCGCTTAATTTTTAAAGTAATTTCTTTAAATATATTTGCGATGAACTAAGAAGAAAAAAACTCTAAA
The DNA here is from genome assembly GCA_963930645.1 of Salticus scenicus. Classification (NCBI taxonomy): domain Eukaryota; kingdom Metazoa; phylum Arthropoda; class Arachnida; order Araneae; family Salticidae; genus Salticus; species Salticus scenicus. Next base: position 213,714,562 of record OZ005649.1, read on the forward strand.
AAATGACTGGTGTAGTAAAAGGGGCGGTACTAACAATTTGCCGGATTAGGTTGGCAGCTCTGCACTTGTCATCTATAAGACACGATAACAGAACCTCTCGGCCATTAGTAAGACCAATGAAACTATGGACATAATATGTGCATGCTCATGTTTTCAGTATCGATATATTACGTATTTTGTATGTGTCTAAGTGCATATTCCTGATGCGCATAATATGTCAATTAAATATAGGTAAGAGGTTTGTAATAAAAAGTACCAATTTATTCATTTATTATAATTGTTTAATTTGTATAAAAAAAATCGAAATATGTCAAAATAATACAGCAGCTAAAATATTAATATAATTAAAAATAATTAATAATTTTTTGTTTTATTTATAATAGTTAAAATTTCATTTAAAATCTGATACGGTTTTTCAGTATGCATTATTATTATTATTATTTATATAAGGACGATGTTTGATTTAAAATTTTATATAAACTCAAATTTAACATAAAATATACTTTATTAATATATATATATATATATATATATATATATATATATATATATATATATATATATTCCATTGCTTATTTTAAAATCAAAGACTACATTATTTCAAAAAATAAATCAGAAAATAATAATTTATATTTAATGCTAGAAATATATTCTGCCTTAATAACATTTTTAGTTATTCTAGTTATTCTATAAATATATTATTTGTAAAAATATAGATTAATATATATATATATATATATATATATATATATATATATATATATTTGTTAAATAGCACGTTTGACAGTTTTATTATAGTAATAAGAAAAATACTCCGAAGATATATCTGATGAATAATTAAATTTTATTATATTAGAATATATCCAAAATATACACTATGCAATTATAACTTTTAATCTTTTCAATTAATTAAATACGTAAATAAAATTTGACGCATGCCATAAACATTATTACTTGAACGTTCATATTTTTAAATTAAAGAAAAAAGAAAGTAGTGGCGGGGGAGTTTATGGAATGCACTGGATGTCAAAACAATAAAGTTAAGTATTTATATTTGGTAAAATATCAAATTGTTTAGTTATTTAAAGGAATATATTTTTCAATGAATTTAAATATGCTTCGATCAAATAGTTTTTCATACATTTTAAAAGCATACATTAATATTTACTTCTGAAATATATCCCTTAAACTTCAATTTAATTAATCTTGAGGACTTTGTTGGGATACTATTATATTCTTGATGTTTAAGAGAGAACAAAGTGTGTTTGTGTAAGTTATCACAAAAAACAATTTTTAGAAGACTGATCTTTAATTTGTTTTCTATTTTACAAGTTTTTAATAATATTATTAATTTTTATTTATTTATCCAATTTTTATCTATTTGTTGAATAAACATTTTCGATTTTAGCATACTGAGATGCAAATAAATACCGGTAACATAAGTAGGAAAGAATATAGAATTTATAGATAGGTGACAAAATAATATATTTAAATTCAATGAAATGCTTAAAAATGAAATGTTTTACCCAACCGACCATTTTTATTTATTATATATAATTAAAATAATTATATATATATGATTAACTAGCATATATTAGCTAATCATAACTAGCATATGACTAATATGCCTATATATGATTAACTAGCTACATAAACAAAGTCGTTTCTGAGGGGGCTGTCGCCCCCTCAACCCCCGTTGTATTTGCCTGTATATATGTGTATACATACACATATTTCCTTGTAACTCATAGCCTTGTGCTAACTCCTAGTAACTCATGAATACTTCTACCAAATTTCATGACAAATGATTGCATAATAAATTAGAGTTATTTTGTATTGCTTTATAAAAGAATTACCAAATCTATGCCTACCATTTTTTTTTTTTTTTTTTTTTTACAGAAACCATGCTTTGAACATTCTAATAACGTATGTTTATTTCATTATGTTTAATGGGATGCAGCCTTGTTGAAATGCACTTATTAGAAATAACGTTTATAGAAATATATGTTCGTATATACATTTATATATACGAAATTATTATATGTGCCCTGTACACGAGCCACAATAATTATATACACCATTAAAAACTATAAAACTAATCCATTGTAACTCATTAATATTGACACCAAATATAACATCACTTGGATGATTACAGAATGTCTTCGGAATTCTTGCGTATGATCCTGTAAATAAAATATTTGATCAATATATTCCTTCTGTATAAAGGAAATATGCTTTTAAGAATCTTACTAGTGTATGATAATTCTAGAATGTAGCATAACGAAATTTGACATAATTTGGATGATTACTTGGCATTATCGGAAGACTTTTACAAGGTTCTGTGCATTAATTTCTGTCTAAGCACATATATTTTTATAGAGCATCTTAATAATGTACGTAAATTTTATTTTGTTAAATACAGTGTAACCATGCTAAAATGTGTTTCAATGAAAATTTGCCCATCTGCCATAATGATTTAAAAAACCTCTGATGTGTCCGTGTACACGAAGAATAAATAATATGTACAGTCGGGAAAAAAAAAATAAAACGCAGCATCCGATGTAACTGCGTTGCAAGTCAATACACAAAAATGCAACAGGCATCATTCGACTGAGAATTGTTAGTACTTTCAGAAAAAGAAGTGAAATTTTGAATTGGGGGTTGCCTACATATTAAAATGTGCACCAACTTTTATTTTTCCATGGTAACATCCTATTTTTATTTTATATTTGAATTTCTGGGGTCGCAACAATGCGAAAAAGTATATTGGTTGTATATTTTAATTATTTTTTTTATAGAGTTATAAGCGTTCAAAGTTTGAAGGTGCTACTGTTAAATTCATGTTTCAAACTTTTATTAATATCTTCACTGAAAATAATTTGATCGATATATATATATATATATATATATATATTACGAGATACAGTGAAGAAACCCAAACATAATCCATCATAACTTTTGATTCTGAAAAATATTTTTAATTTTGAAAAATATTAATAAATTCATATTCATAAAAAATGTGAATTATGACTTATATTAATTTTTCATAAAATGAATCCTAATGCTGAAAAATATGGGTGTGCAAATTTGCAGCTCATTCTATTATTTAACCACATTTCTTGCGACCATGGAAGCCTCTGCGCAAGTTCGGATTGAACGAGTCCAGTGTTAAAATAGGGGTGACTGAGAGAAAACAAGCGATAAGGGAACACCGAATAACTGGATGTTTGCCAAATAACTATCTCTCGGCCAATTTTGCATCTCTCTAAACTTTTGGACTCGGCCTCACTGCTAGTCGTAGGAAATGTGGTCGCACTATAGTTATTAGTTTACGAGATATAAATAAATCTTTATTTTGGAGTGGTTTAGGGGGGGGGGGGCGTCTCTTATAAAGTTTTGGATTAGATAACGAAGCAAATCTTAAAAAATAACAGAGAAATTTCAACAAAATATTTTTATTTTTTATTTACGGGTGAAATTATATAACAAAAACGTCAAACACAAAGAAATGAAACAAAAATAATGATTTTTAGACATTAGTGTTAGCATCACGAATTAGCATCACCTGTTTTCTAAAGACCCGCCTTTTATCGTTCTTCAAAAGAAAAGAGTACTTAAAAGAAAAGTAAAGGTGACTTTGAGTATTCGTGTTAAACCCCTTATTTTACGTTGACAAAAATATACACAAGTTATATTTACTTCATCGATTACTGGTGATAATTTTTGAATCCTTTTAACGAAGACTAGCATAATTGCCAACATCCTCATTAATATTCCGTAGTGTTGCAGGTCCCGCCCTTTTATTTCCCACCATTAAATTTGTAGCGTAATATTATCCAAATGCAATTACGATCAAATAAGACGAAAAGCACTCTAAATTAATACTCATGTAAAAAAAAAGAAAAAAAAGGCATGGCTTACGGAATATTAATTAGGTTGTTAACAAGTATGCACTAAAAGAAAAAAAATTATCTTAATAGGCGGGGTTTACTATTTAAAATAGAAAAATAGGTTGAATGTAAAAATTGTCAAAAAGAAAAAAAAGAATGGAATTGGAATACAAGACAGACTTGTAAAATCGTTTCTTAACTGCCGTCATAGTTAAATGCTTAATCTTTTACTTCATATTTTGCTTCATTTTATTTTATTTTTTATTTATTTATTTATTTATTTGTAAGGGGGAGGACTGCTATTTTAAGGATACTTTAGTCTTTAAAATTTTATAAATATGTTTTAACTTTATATATTTTTTAAAATATACTTTAACTTTTATAAATATATATTAACACTTTTGCGACCGCAGGATTTTGTCTTTTTGACAGTACAGTTCGCCTACAAGCGTTATTCTCTCAAAATAGAATATTTCAGAACAAATTTTCTGTATTCACAATTATATTACAAATGGATATACATTGTAATTATATTCTTTCTAAACAATATATTTCTAACCATAGTATATTTTATTGCAAAAATATGAACACTTTGTACACACTTAAGAAATATGTAACACACAAATTACGAAAGAAACGCCCACTGACAGAATTACAGATTTTCAAATGAAATGAATCTACGTCAGCAGTTGTGAAAGGGTTAATTAAGAAATTATATTTTTATAGAAATTATAAAAGGAATCGTACAGTTCCAAAGAGTACAACAGACCCAAAACTGGTAAGTGCGATAAAATTTTTTTTAATATTTACTTCATCAACCCTTACAATAATTTATCCGAAAAGATTTAGTTTATGAATTTGTGTATATATATTATATTATTTCATTTCGTATATTATGTTACACCTACGAAAGAAAATTTAAGCTTTATTGGTGATCAGTACAGTCATATAGACACTTTTACTTAAAAAATATTGCACTTTTTTCAAAGAGCAATTTCTGAACCAATCAGAAAAGTAATGTATTTAAATAGATTTAAAATTATCTAAAAAAGTACTGAAGAGTATACGAATATAAAAAACTGAATTCAATATAATTAACTAGCTGGAAAAGAGTCAATGTTTTTATTAAATTTTATATTTATTTTTTTTCCTGAAAGACTTCAGGTGTAAAACATTAAAATTTTGTCAATTTCTTATAGGATCTTAATTTTATTCTCCTACATTTACACATAACCCCTAACACATATTTCATTATAACTCTATAAATACTAAAGATAAAGTATGCAAATAGTATACTTTTCCGCACTGCCAGACTCTCAGAAATTCGAATATGAAGTCAAAATTAGGAGTTGCTATTGAAAAAAAATCAAAGTTTGTGCTCTTCAATATGTAGATAACCCCTAATTAAAAATTCGACAATATTTTCAAAAGTGCATTTAATTTCCTGTTGAATGGTGTCTATTAAATTTTTCTGCGTCAATTAATAACAAAATTACTGCGAGTGCTGCGTTTTTTTTTTTTTTTTTTCCCGACTGTGCATCAAAAATTACACAGTTATTTCTGTATAGCTCCTAAACATGTGTACTATTTTGCAAGTAAATTTCGGGATTTTTTCAGCCCCTATGGAAATAGATACAAATTCTCTCCATAGGCCGCAACGATAAGAAAAACTTTGGTTTGTTCCTGTACTTGAACTATAAATAAAATACACACCAAAACTATACTGCAGCTAATTTTGTGTGGTTCATGAACATGTGTACCAAATTGTAAGTCAATAGGGTGATTTATGCAGAGGACAAACGGACAAAAGCATTTTGAGTCCTTACTCGCCACATGAAGGCCTCCGCTGACGGTTCGGAAATTAAATCTCTTATTACACTTCATTTCCATGAAGTGTATTGAGAGCGAAACCGTGGAATTTTGCAAAAACTAGAGTGGGGAAATTTAGTTTAATAGTTACACGGAGCTAGACAAAATAATTGTTAAAATTTATGTATTTTGAATATTAACTATCAAATGTGCGTTTTAGATATGTTAAGCATACAAAATATCTATGTTAGATTAATTTTATTGAACGTATTGTACCGCTGATCCAAAGGTTTAAAAAATGCAGTTTGTAGAACGAAATGTGTTAAACATTCCTAAAGAATTCGGATAGTTCCATACTATCGTTAAAATATATGCACGGAATTTTCTTCAGTCAGATAATTACATAAACGTTTCAAAATACGCCTGTATAGCATCGTTAACTAATTATTACTTCTATGCCTACCAAATTGTACAGACATTGTTCATTTATATATTTTATTACATATGTTAATTTAATAACGTTGAATAAAAAGTGACGGTTTTAAAATTATTTTAATGAAATGTAGTCTCAATCTAAGTGTATCGATTTTTTTTTTTTTTTTTTTTTTTTTTTTTTGTGTGTGTGTGTGTGTTTGTGTGTGTGTGTCCTTGCACATAATCTACAAGCATTATATTCTACCGAAATTACACAATTAATTTCACCCATTTCATAATTATCTTTACAAAATTTCAGTAAATTAGAAGTTAAAGAATGTATCAAGAATATTGTGCAGAACGTTCATCTAATTGCATTTGATATGACTAACATTTTCCATAGAAACTATGATTTTAAGCATTCTAATAAGTTAATTTCAGTTTGTTGAATGAAATGCAATCCTGTTAAAATTTACTTAAAAGAAATATCGTCCATAAAAGCTAATACTACAATATTTTTTTTGTTTTTCACTATACACAAGACGCAAGCTCTATAAATGCTAAGAAAACTATACGGCTGATAAAATTCAACTCTTAAGTACTTGCAAAATATAAGACGTTAAAGAGCAATTGCGCAACGCATCTCAGTTCTTTGTGTAGCCAGTTTTAACTAATTAGTAAATCTATATCTACAATTTTCTACAGATTCTGTGACTTTTTGTATTTAAATAATCCGGTGCGTCACTCACACGACTTTCTTTTACCCAGAAATTTTATACTATAAATATTAGTTTGAGATTAAGAGATAAGTTAACGAGAACTTATATGTAAACCAATGTTAAAATAATTCAAATTAGGCTTCCGAAGTGTTTTATATAATAATTAATGAGGGGGGGAGGGGGGTACAGCTCCCTCAACTCCCCGTTTCCTTAATATACCTACTCTTATATAGAATTTAAATCTGTTTTTAAAATTAAGAGTTCACTTAAAATTATTCCGACAACTTTCAAATGCAATATTCATTGAAACTTATCAGTCTTGATGAAACTGTTCCAGCAAAAAATGTATATTAATTTGAAAACACAACTTTTGGATCTCCTGAATTATTCGTTTTTAAGTTACTCTAACAGACACAGACAGAGATTTTATGTTAAAAATTTGACTTCGGTATTCAAAGAGCCTCAAAACGGGTAATTATAGCAAAACAAGTGATGAATATTTAGCTTTAAAACATATATTATTTACGTATGTTTATGAGGAATTCATTTTAATTCCTGGGCAGTTTTCCAGGACATGATAAAATATTATAATTAAGCACTTCCAGTAATATTAAAAAAGAATATTATGGCTTAAATATTGGCAGCCCTGAATATCTTCTGAAAGTTATGTACATTGTACACGTCACATGGTGCATATAAATTTAATCCTATATTAATAACATACGGCACAACATGAAATACACTTCCATCAATTATCAAGTATTGTCGCACTATAATCTTGTTCTTTTGTGTAGCCCTGTAAATAAAAAGTGAATGACTTTCCAACCATATTCTACATGAGGCATGTTTTTATGCATATAAAAAATATATATTCATTTCAATTGTTTACTGCAGTATTTAGCTACTAAACTCTACATACGTGCAATTTTGCCCTTAGACGTAATGTATTTGAATTCTCTTGGGTGTCCCTTCACACGAACTTTTTGCTTCATCTCACGAAAAGATTTGTGTAGAATCCCTATATCATACTCATTTATAACACCAAGATTGGCCTTTCTGCTACCATTCGTTCTTGAGATATGCTGAAAACAGACAGACACATACACACACACACACACACAGACAGTCACAATTGCAGGCAGTCAGAATTATAGACAGACACACAGACCAACCGCTAAAAACATGGTTTTGGGATTCAGGGGAACTCAAAACATGTAAATATAACAAAAACTCGCTTTCGAAAATTTGACCCAAAAACAATACTTTCTCTACCTCATCGGTAAGAGAAAGTAAAAATGTATGTTAATTATATTAAATTCAGCGTAGTTCTTTTTAAATGCACTAAAAAGTAAATGCCATCCCCAAGACGTAATTATATATGGAATTTTCAAAGAATCTGTTCCTCGTTACACGAATAAAAACAAGATATAAACAAAATATAATGCTGTAATTCTGTATAACTCATATATGTTTGCGTCACAAGTAACTTAATTTGAACTATGATTTTTTTTTTTTTTTTTTTTTTTTTTAATTCTTCAAATTATTTTGTTTTTTCTACACCCACCATTTAAACATTTTTTTAAGTATTTTAATGATTTACGTAACTTTCTTTATGTGTCGTATTCAAATGTACTTTGCAAAGATTCTGCACACAACTCGTAAAGAGTTGAAATAATTCAGTGTTTCTCTGTGCTCGAACTATAGACATTATATACATATTACATACAACTAATACCATGCGGCGCAGGACGATTTGTATCCATTTCGCTATAAATTGGATGTTTTGCGTCTGAACACACACAGACATACAAAATAAAACCGTTTTTGACTTTCAACGGGGAGACCTTCATGAACTTTTTAACAATTGCAGTATTTTTACCTTAAATGTGTTATTATTCTTTTAAGAGACATTATTGCTAAAATTAAGTGTAAATAAAACTTTTTCTTGAAGCAAAAAATAATGCCGATAAATATATCTTCTTCTTCTTCTTCTTCTTCTTCTTTTTTTTTTTTTTTTTTTTTAATGCGAAAGTACAGGAAAATTGAATGTAAAAATTATTTATTTTTTATTTTAAAAAAAATGGTTTGTTCTTAGGTAAATTATTTTTTGTATTTATAGAAACTGTGAAAATTTTTAAATGTTTCAGTTTTAAATTATTTTGAAGATACGGAAAACATGCTAATATTAGGTCTAATAACATAAATAATTTTAGCAATAATGTTATTTAGTTATTGTTCGAATACTTTACTCGAATAACTCTTCCAAATAAAATATTTTTTCTTTTCTGTAAAATATCTCTTGATATATCTCATTTGCTATCAGGTACCTTGCAAAAAAATTCAAGTGAACAAGAAGATAAAACTTAAAGAAACCTTCACATGAAATGGTAAAGTTTATCTGTTGATAAATGATTGATGGAGAAAATACCTGAGGGTAAAATACTCGGTAAACTTGATTCGATGTATTGATATGGATGCGTTTTGCAAACACATGACAGTGACTGATGACATTCGATCTTTGCCAGATGATAAGTTTCAAAACACCTTCAATATATAGTCCATTATTTTTTATAAGAGGTTTAAAATAATATTTTAATTTTCTGAGAAATTAATTGATCCCATTTCCTGTATGTACATTGTATTCAATAAAAAAAAAAAAAAATTGTACTTAAAATGTATATATATATGTAAAATCTTGGCTGGGCGTCTAGGGGTGGGGCAATGATGAGATGCGACTTAGATAACGAAGACATTTATTACGTAACATACACAACACAGATTAAATATAAGGATTAATATAATAGCAGACTTTCTATCATTAACCATTTGCTGGTTTCGAGGCTTAGCACACATAACAAGCTCTCTTCATCATTAGAACTAACACAAGGTAACATATGAGCACTTTCTCGCTACTATAATTCACATTAGTACCTACACGTACTATTTTAAATGTGTGAGATTGTGGTATAGAGCTCTCCATGGCTCTACACAACTATTACGAGCACTACAAGCACTAATTAGAAGAAAATGACCATATCAGCCTTTGCGCTGACGGTCTCAACATCTCTTCATTACAGGCAGATCTCAACTGACTTCCGTTCGTCATGTCGTCGAAAGATGAGCATCAGAGGCAGCGCCATCTGTTGTCTGTACATGGAATGCGTCCCACATAGCTTTCCACATAACTTCCTACAACGCTCTGCTATCCTGATGTACGGTGACCTCACCGTCGAACCAGCCTGGGGTACTAAAGGATATCTGCAAAATACAATTTAAAAAAAAAAAAAAAAAAAAAAAACAGACATTAAAAAAAATTATGTACATTAAAAGCATAAATATCAGTCTTTTTTTTTTCAAAGTTCTGGGATTTTTGACTAGTCCGTAATCCACAATTTCATGTTGTCTGCAGAAGTACTAGTGTGAATAGGTCCTTCGTGATCACCTATCTTCTCGACTTCATATCTGTTTTTGGTCTTTATTCGCTCAACTTTATAAGCACCTAAGAATTTTGGTCTGAGTTTCATGCCGGTTCCAAACTGAGTTCGCTGGATGGCAACTAGATCATTAATTTTATACAGATGGGCTTTCTTTCTCTTCTTGTTGTAACATCTGCGATTTTCTTCTTGAATCTTAAGAATGTTTTTTCTTGCTTCTTCACGAATGGTGTTAAGATTATCAAGCATGGAATTTATCCTTTCCTCTTCGAGGAGTTCTAGTATTCTCTTATCTTCTTTCCTTCTCATTGTTACACCAGTGAGTAATTCAAACGGAGTTCTTTTGGTACTTCTTGATACGGTGGAATTAATAGTTCTCTGGACAGCCTCAACAAACTTGTACCACTTGTTCGGATCATCTATAGATAACTTGGATAATACAGGTATGATTGTCCGGTGGAGTCTCTCTATTTGACCGTTTCCTCTTGGGATTCCAGTTGTGATGGTGTCATGTTCGATTCCCTCTGATTCACAGTAATCTGCAAATTCCTTCGATATGAACGCAGGTCCACGATCATATATTATTCTTGCGGGGTTACCAAAAATAGCAGCTTGCTGTTTTAATTTTTGCAAGGCGTCTGCTGAAGAAGTTGATTTCACCGGATATAGCCACGAAAATTTACTAAATCCGTCGATGACAGGGAAAATGTGATTATAGTTTTTATTAGTAGTCGGTAATGGACCCACAAATTCGATGTGATAAGTAGATAATGGTATATCTCCTTTAGGGATAGGGTTCAAAAAACCTTCTCCTTTTCCCTGTTTCTTATTTACGAGTATACATTCTACACAACTTTTTACAACATTATCTACGCATTTTTTCATATTAGAAAAGTAATAGTCGCGTTCAGTAGAAAAGTAATAGTCACGGATACTAACTCTTCAGTTTTATTAGCCGAAAAATGTCCTAAGGCATGACATTTCTTTACGACCTCAATTTGCATGGTCTCTGGGACAATTAGTACATCTCTATCATTCAACACTTTATATAAAATATTATTTTTTAACACATATTCTTCATTTTGGTTCTGTTGTAAAAGAGATTTCATAGTGTTGATAAACCCGTCGTTTTCCTGAGCAGTAGCAATGCGATGAGTGAGGGTATCAGTATTTACAGCCATTACAGGGTGTCTGCTAAGAGCGTCAACATGCTGCATTTGTTTACCAGGACGATGTTCTACTTCGTAATCGAATTCATGTAGCAGGAAAGACCACCTGGCTACCTTAGGGGTCAATTCACGTTTATCTAAAGTTTTAGAGAACGCTTGACAGTCAGTATAGATTTTAAATTTACTACCTAATAAATAGTTCCTAAATTTTTTAAGGGCTTCTACTATGGCTAACATTTCTAACTCATAACTACAGTATTTTTCTTCTTGTACCGAGGTCTTTTTACTCATATAATGGATTGGATAGTACTGTCCATCGTCATCTTGTTGTAATAAGATTGCACCGAATCCTAATTTAGATGCATCTGTATGGACTTCTAATTTATGACCTTGTTTGAAAAGATATAACACAGGTGTATTCGATAAAATGTCTTTCAGCTTTTGAAAAGCCAATTTCAGCTCTTGCTCGAATTTAAATGGATTGGAAGCACGTAATAAGTCACTAAGTGGTCTTGCTATGTTGGCATATGAACGAATAAATTTTCTAAAGTAACCCGTTAAACCTAAGAAACTCTGCACTTCCCTAGCATTACGGGTTCTGGGAAATTTTGGACTGCAAGAGTTTTTTCTACTGAGGGTTTAATCGTGCCATTCTCAATTATGTGACCTAAGAAATCGACCTTTCGTTTCAAAAAATGACATTTCTTTAAATTTAACTCTAGACCAAATTTTGATGCCGTTTCTAACACATGTTTTAATTTATCTAACCCTTCATTCTCATCCTTAGATGGAATAATTATATCATCTAAATAAATAATTACAGTACCATCTTTTAATAGGTCTTTAAACACATAATTTACATATCTTTGAAATACTAAGGGACTATTACATAATCCATAGGGAACTTTTAGAAACTCATACTGGGCATTATCGGTCACAAAAGCTGTATATTTCCTACTTTTTTCCTCTACATCAACTTGTAAAAACGCATTCTTTAAATCTAGTGTCGAAAAAACTTTACCCTCCCCTAATCTATCAAATAAATCCTCAATATTTGGCAATGGGTATTTATCTTTAATAATTTTCTTATTTAAAGCACGATAATCACAGCATAACCTTATTCCTCCATCTTTTTTCCTACACACCACTATTGGCGAAGCGTAATTTGACGTACTTTCTCTAATTATACCATCTTTTAACCACTGGTCAATTTGTTTATCCACCTCTGATTTCTCTACAAATGATAATCTGCGAGAGCGTAAACATACTGGTGTATCATCAGATAAAATAATGGACATTTTTAAATCAGTACTTTTTGTTTTAACTGGCTTATAACTTTTTATTAACTCGCTTAATCTCTCTTTTAACGATTTATCTAAAATGTGAGTGACATCGAATTTTGTTTCTTCTGAAAAATTGCACATATTCGAAAAAAAAAGAATCTATCTCATTTTCCCTTCGATCGAATAAAGAAAAAGAACACTCACTTGCTTCATCGAAATCGCTTTCCTCCGAACTCAGAAATTTTTTCCCCCCTATGTCGGTGGAATTCGAAACATCTGTTTCCTCCTTATTTTGTGGTTTCAGAATATGAAAGATATTACCAGGCAGAATTACGTCGCATGACTAATTGTTGCATAAAGCTCCGATTATGTTTACTGAATCATGATTAGGCAAAGATATTTTAAATTCAGTTAGAATTGCATCTTTCTTTTCATTAAAACAGCTAACTAGAGTGGTTGAAGAAATAACATTTTTAGTCTGTGGAATGCTGTTTTTATTTACGACTAGAATCGGAGAACCTGTATCTTTTAACCCTTTAAGTGGAATGTCATCCACTAAAATATCAACATATTCGAGCTCATTAACAATTAGGTTAATCGGACTTGTTTCGGATTGAACTACTGAATTCGTTGGAAGATTTTCACGGAATTCTTTTTTCTCTGAAACACGTTTTGGACAGACTCTAGCGAAATGAAATGTTTTCCCTTTTGCACCACAAATGTAACACATTCTTTCATGCTTTTCGTGAGTTTGGTTAGATACCGAATTACGTATTATGGGATCTTTATTATTATAATGTGCCTTTCTAAAAGGAGTTTTGTTTACAAACCACTTATTCTCTGAAATTTCGTTTCGCGTATTATTATTAGTTTCAATTAACGATTTACCTCTAGAAGAGTAGAATAAATCATACTCCCGACCTAATTCGTTGGGTTTAAACCAATTTTGACCTTCTCGAACACTAATATGTTCCCTAGTTCTAGAATCCAACGTTTCATATAATTTATCAGAAACTATAAGATCACACAATTGTTTAACTTCGTTAACCCCTCTCAATCTACAATAGTAATCAAAAGAAGCGCTTAGACGGGAAGAAAACTGGAATTGATATTCTGACGGATTACGCAGCGCATTTTTAAAATTACTTAAACATTCACGCGGCGTTGGTTGAAATTGTCTTAAAATTAATTCCTTAACTTTTTCATAATCGTTAATTTCTTCCGTGGTTACGTACGCAAGAACCTGATTACATTTATCTCCCAATAAATTAATCAATATTTCCGATTTAAATTTAGAAGGTACATTTTTAGAAATGAATGCTTTTTCAAGGGATTGAAAAAATAAGTGCAAAGCTTCCGTTTTTTCAGGTACTGAAATTCTTAAAGTTTGAATAATTCTAATTAAATTTTCTAATGATTGTGAAGTAGTTTCCGAATTTGATTGCTCAACATTATTACTAGAGTTATTTGCTGCAGCCAGTAACTTTAAATTCTGTAACTCTATTTCTTTTTCTAACTGGGATAATTTAATTCTTTCTATCTCAATTTTAGTTTGTTCTTCTAAAGATTTCAACTTTTGCTCTTCTACTAACATTTTAATAACACCTCTAACAAATTCTAAATCATTTTTATGAATATCAGAACTCTCAATCAAAGTTTTGATTTCAACTACCTTAGCTTCTTCCGGAACATCTAGGCCTAATTCTTCAGCAATTGTTTTTAAATCGGCTTTTCTAATACCTTGTAACACGTTTTGGGCCATTATAACTCTAAATAATTACTTATACCAAAAGGTATTTCAATATTTCTACCAAATTAATATCATACTTAAATAGAAACAAAATAATATGAGTACATTTTTCTTAAATGTGCTTCTGTGGGTTTTGTTCTCAAATCGAAATTATCATGATTTTTAAATAACCACATTCAGAACAATTTATTTTACTCAATAGAATATTTAGAACAATTTATATATTTCTCAGTTATTATTATATACACATATTTCATATAATATCACCATTATCATTATTCTTTCTTTAATTATTGTTTTCACTTTCGTTTTAAAATAATATTGTTAAAAAAATATTGCAAACAATAATAAGCAAAATACTAAAAGATTATTCAGAATATTTTTTCAATCATAATTCTTATTTCTATTCATTTTTCTCAAGTGATATATTTATTTTATCTTAAACATACAAATCGAAACCAGAACTGATGTTTTTAAAAATATTTCTCCATTAATTTCTAATTCAAAACTGTACTAAAATCTTTTTGCTCAATTTATGCATTACTCATTATTGTTTATTATCAAACAGAATGATAAATATATAACAGTTACCTTTTATAACCTGTTGGTGTTGCCATAATATCCCGGTCGAACCCCCACTTGTAGAATCTTGGCTGGGCGTCTAGGGGTGGGGCAATGATGAGATGCGACTTAGATAACGAAGACATTTATTACGTAACATACACAACACAGATTAAATATAAGTATTAATATAATAGCAGACTTTCTATCATTAACCATTTGCTGGTTTCGAGGCTTAGCACACATAACAAGCTCTCTTCATCATTACAACTAACACAAGGTAACATATGAGCACTTTCTCGCTACTATAATTCACATTAGTACCTACACGTACTATTTTAAATATGTGAGATTGTGGTATAGAGCTCTCCATGGCTCTACACAACTATTACGAGCACTACATGCTCTTATTAGAAGAAAATGACCATATCAGCCCTCGCGCTGACGGTCTCATCATATCTTCATTACAGGCAGATCTCAACTGACTTCCGTTCGTCATGTCGTCGAAAGATGAGCATCAGAGGCAGCGCCATCTGTTGTCTGTACATGGAATGCGTCCCACATAGCTTTCCACATAACTTCCTATATATATATATATATATATATATATAATATTATCAATGCAAACATTTGAAATTTAAAGATGATTTAATTTCAGTATTCAAACAATTATTCTGATCAAAAACGAAGACCACCCAAATCAAACCAAAAAAATAAAATAAATAAATAAACAAAGTAAAATCTAAATATATATAAATTTTATTGTTTCATCCATAGGTTTAAATATACAAATAGCAAACTCTTGGCTGCTGAAGTTACATAATAAAATGATAACATTATCATAAGGTTGCAATGCCGGAATTACTCAGGTAAAATATGTAGCATAAAAACCTTTTGGGACTTCCTATAATATTTTACAGGCATTTTAAAGGTATCCTTAGGTATTTCGCAGAAAAATAAAAAACAGCACGTTACCTTAAAAACATATATATATATATATATATATATTTTAACTTTCATATACGTTTACTCGAAATTCCGGTGTGGAACCTTTAAATGTTCGAAAAATCTGCAGGCTTGCTGAAGTTTACTTTTACATTTATTTTTTCCATTTACTATCATGGTTCATCATATATTAACTATATATTTAAACATATCAATGAAGTAAACTAAATTCTGTGTTCGTTATCAGGTTTTCAAAATAAATATTCCAACCACACAATGTACATGACCGTCATTGCAACAAAGTTAGTTTAAAAAAAGGGATATTTAGAACAAATTTTCTAAATCATTGATACATATTTATCGCATTAATTCTGACTTATAAGTGATTAGCAAATTGAAATCAATGATATTCTAGCGAAAACATTTCTCTACAATAACCAAGGGAATCACTATTACATATATACATACTAGCAGGCTTTGTCCGCTTCGCTGAACATTATACTTAAATACAAAACCCCATATCATTATTAATAACTTAAGTTTCCGCTGAGTTCGGTAGAAGTTTGTCTCTCTCGCAACGTGTGTAGTCCGGGTTCCCTCTGCCTTTAGCAGAACTTACCAGCGTCTTACTTCCCCTTACCCAGTGGATAAATTCGAAGTTTTGCGAAATCCCACTTAAGTACATAATGCGCACTCTTAATCAGTATTCACACACCAAAATTTGCTATTCTAAGATAATCTAAGTCAAATTCAAAGAGGAAAACGTGTTTTTACACCTGTTTATTGGGTAAGAGGGGGTAATTCGTAAAATCCCGTTACAATAAGTGTCGGATACATATAAAAAAATTACCCACGAAATTTCGTATACGCAGATACCATAGATTTCCCAACACAAATTTAGCAAATTTTCTCCTTACACCCCTGCCCCCCCCCCCCAAAAAAAAAAGTGTTTTGGTAATATCTAGAGAAGACACATGGCTGTTTCAAAACCTTTCTACAATTTTTAGTAATGTTCTACTATAAAAAAATCAGAATATCTGAAATTTCCCCCCCCCCTCCCCCCCCCGAAAAAAAAACATTCTTCCCCTCCCACCTGTAAAAAACAAGAATTCGAAAATCGTACATAATGTTTTGATTGCACTCAAGTCTAATTTCCTCATGTGCAATTTCTTCACCGTGAAGTAATTTGGGGACGTGTTATGCTTACAAACTATTTTTTTATCTTCCTGTCACCCAGGGGGAAAGCGAGGAACATTTCGATATATTCCATTACTTTAAGTGTCGGATACATTTAAACAAACCAAGCACAAAATTTTGTGACCGCAGGTCTCATAAATTTCCCAAAACAAATTTAGCGCTAAAAGGGGTGCCTCGAATTTGCCCTTTGTAATACATACCACATCCCCCCCACCCACACACGCACCAAAAAAAAAAAAAAAAAAATTGCAGATCCCAAAAAATCAAAAACTTATTTTGAAAATATCTTAAAAAAGACGCAGGGTTGTTTTTAACATTTTCGTTCCATTTTTGGTAGAGCTCTGAGGAAAAATACGGAATTTGAAATATTTCCCGTCAAAAAGTTATCCCCCCCCCGTCTCCTTAAAAATCGGAATTTCGTATATTGTAGATACTGTTTGTTTTATTTGTACTCATGTCTAGTCTCATCGTGTGCAATTTCTTCACTGTGAAACAATTTGGAGCCGAGTTATGCTTACTAATGTGTTTTTGCCTTCTATTTTCCCCCGAAGGGGGGAACGGGGGAAATTTCAAGAAATCCCATTACTTCAGGTATCGATATATGTAATCAATCCAAGAACCGAAATTCGTGACCGGCTCTCATATATTTTTCAGGACAAATTTAGCGCTGAAAGGTGTTTCTCTGTTTTGCTTCCTCGTAACCCCCCCCCCCCAAAAAAAAAAAAAAAAAAAAAAAAAAAATATTAAAATGTGTTTTTGGAAATATTCTACGAAAGTCGGATAGCTTTATTCAACATCTTTGTTTCATTTTTGGTAGAATTCTATTAAAAAATCTGAAATTTACGAAATTCCCCGCCAAAAATCAATTTTTCCCTATCTCCCTTATAATAAAAAATTTTCAAATATCAGATAGTATTCGTTTTTTATTCATGTCTAGTCACCCCTTGTGCAATTTCTTAACTGTGAAGTAATTTGGAGCCGAGTTATGATTACAAAAGTGTTTTTGACTTTTGCTCCCTAGGGGGGGGGGGAGCGTAGGGGAATTTAAGAAATATTGATAGATATAATTTTAATTTGTTTAAAGATGGAAGTTTCTGCCAAGCGCCGTTGAATTCCGATCAGCCGTGCTCAAGTGATGCCCGGACAAAAGTGTTTTTGTCCGGCAAAGGCCCAGCCAAGGGGAAGGGGGAACGCTGGGGAATATCGAAAAAGTTGACAGATAAAATTTTAAGTTGGATAATGTCCTAAATTCCTTCCAAGTGCCGTTGAATTTCGTCTAGTCGTTCTCAAATGTTGCCCGGACAAAAATAGCGTTACAGACATGCGGACACTATGACACACACACATGCAAAAAATTTTGAAGTAATTTTCAACTTTCATGGTGTAGGAAACGTGATGATATCGCAAAATTTTTAAGTTGTGACAAATTTACAGACAAAAGTCTGATTTTATTAATACAGATATATAATGCTACAAGATTGTAGATAGCAACAGAAACATAATATTAAACACCAAAATTATTCATGAGGACAAATTTAAATATAATCAGAAATATTTAAAAGAAATATATAAACCTACACAATACTCATTCAATAACGAACTATAAATACCCATAGTAGCCAACAAAGAACATAACTAAAAGGAAACTGACAGCAAAAAGGATTGCACGACCATAAAGAAAACTTTAATAACGAAAAAAAAAAAAAAAAAAAAAAATACAATTTTCTTCTAAAACCTTATCAATCGTTTTCAATTCATTTTTCGCCAAGCAGATTTAAGTTTTATTTTATTTCTTCAAAATTATTATTATTATTATTATTTTCTTTTTTTTTTTCAAAGGTAAATTAAGAGAGATTGCGGACATAGGGGATCGGCAGGGCGGATTACGATGGGAGCTCTGTAGTTATTTTGTCTCGTTTTCAAAAATGTTTGCTTAAATTTTCAAAACTCTATCTAGGAATTTTTATAGAATGGTAGTATTACAAAATATTTTTAAATTAAACGATTTCCCATGGACTCGTTTATAAATTTTACTTGTGTCAGGTGGTTGGATGAAAGTTGCATAATTTATAACAACGAGTGCAACCATTATAGACAACGACAGATTAGGTCAACAATCAAGAATCCATTCAAACTGAAAATGAATTTTATTAAATTTTAGTTAAATATATTACTTAGTAACTAAATGTTGCTTTTTATTATCTAGTTTTTTTTTTTTTTTTTTTTAATCTGCTTCTTTAATTTATTTTCTTCAAATAAAAATTTTAATCCTTTTTATTTTATTTTTTTAATTATTAAATTGAAGTACCTACATGTAATACAAAAATATTTGTTCACAAAAACCTTATACGAATGTCATTTAAGTGCAATTATCATTGTTAACATTTCAATTGTACTTAAAATTAAGAGTAATCTCTCCTACCCTTTCACAAAATCTCTCTTACACTATAAGGAGCGATTGCACAAAATAGCTCTCTCGGTTTTACAGCGGCTGCTACTTTAAATCATAGTATACAACAAAATAGTAATGGAAATGCATAGAAGAAGGATCACAAAAATTTTAAATTTAGATTTTTTATAACGTTTTGTTGGGTTGTGCGCAAACTCTCCTAGCTTTACCTAATATATACATAAAATAAATTTATATTTTAAAGCTAGAAGATTTTGCGCACAATTCAAAAGAACATCCTAAAAAAATCCAAATATTAGTTTTTTGCTAAACAATTAGTGCATGATTTTAAATTGATTCTTCTTCTATGCATTTTCTTTAGTATTTTGTTTTTCTGTTATAATTTAAAACAACAGCTGTAATAAAAACAAGAAAGCTATTTTGTTTATGGTATTAGCGGCCCGCGTATGGCGCTTCCGCAGGCACCGGGGTCACAAGGCAGTGTTTCGTTCTGTTCAAGGTTTTTTTTTTTTTTTTTGTTACAGCTGATTATTTTTTTCGTGATGCTTTCATTTAAAAACAGAAATTCAAACTAAATCGAATTAAAGGTATAAAATCATACAAATTTATGGTTTATTTAAGGTATCATGGGTCCGGGCAACACCGAGTGGGTTCGTTGGGTTCCATGTTAATTTTTGGGAATATTTTTATGTTATTAGCGGCCGGCGTATGCGCTATCGAAGGCACCAAGGTCACAAGGCAGAGTTTCGTTTGGTTCGAGGTAATTTTTTTGGTTACAGCTGATTATTTTTTCACGATGCTTTTATTTAAAAATAGAAATTCAAACAAAATTGAGTTAAAGATGTAAAACCATACAAATTTAAGGTTCATTTAAGGTTATTTCCATGGGCCCGGGAAACGCCGGACGGGTCAGCTAACATGTAGTCTTAGTATTAAACGAAATAGAAAATGAAAGATAGGAACTGTTTATTTGGAGTCAGTTTGACGTCACATTGACTGTACTTTGTTGAAAGTGATATCATATATAGTTTTTCTATGTATTTATAAGCATTTTTCTGACTTTTTTTTTTTTTAAGTGAAATGTCGTAAATTATATTAGATGTTTTAACTTCAAATACATTTAAATAATGATGCGATGTTTTTTGAAACATTACGGTCAATAAAATGATCGTCGAATTCGACGGGTTCCAGCTAGTTCAATAATTAAAAGAAAACAGAAAAATAAAAGAAGTTTAAAAGGAATTAAAAAGTATTATTTAAAGAATAATTATTATGAAATAGAAAAAAGAAAAAAGACCAGATAAAGATTGTAAAATAACATTAAGTTACTAAAAAACACGTTTAACTTAAAATTAATACATTTCTTTTCAGGTTGAATGGTTACTTGTTTTCTGACTGAATGTCTTGTTATCCACAATCGTTGTACTTACGTTGTGAAGTTACCATACAGCACCTGCCACAAGTGAGCCTGTTCGAGACGGATTTCACACATTTTCGAGCAAAAAAAAAAAAAAAAAAGTTGCACACTCCGTGTGTAAAATGATATATGACCAGTTCCGAATCTGCGCGCTGTTAACTGTTTATGAAACTTTTTATTTTTTTCTTAAAATCTTACGCACAAAAATGTTGAAAATATAAAACCTAAATTTCACTTGGTTTGAAAATGTCTTGTTTCAACTTAAAAATCTTTTACATTTACTTAATTTATTTTATTTTATTAAAGTTTAGACGATTGCAGTTCTTAATAAGAAGTTTGAGGGGCTGATAATTTTTTCTTGCATTAGGTTTTATCGCTTCAATTTAAGCGGCCGAAAGCTACATAAAACTTGAGCATCATACTTGAACCTATTGTAAAACTAAACAGATATATAGTAACATTTAAATACTTTGCGATAAATTTCTCCTAGGCTAATATTAGCATTCGAGAGGTAACTCCCACCAGAGGTGTGAATTTTGTCGATCGCGCCAGACCTGAATAATGTTCAATTTCCGATTCTGGGGAAAGTCGCCAAAAAGGTGCACCGTCTCGAATAGGATGAACTAGTCTAGTAACTTGTCGAAGTTATTTCCTGGTTCAGTTCTAGACGTTCAACAAGCTCATCCTAATTTTCTTGCCATTGCTAATAAGCTACGAAATCTCTATTAGTATATAATTTTATGAAAATCAATGCGCAATCTCTCCCATTTTATTAGGAGAAATTACGCAGACTTTTATTAAATAATTATTTGCTTTTAGAGAAAATCGTGGTGCTTGTACCCTTAGTGTAGGTTAGTAGCTTATGAGATATCGTTTGAATTAAAAATATTTTTTACTATTAACATTGTATTGAAATTCCTAAGAAGGGTTATGAAAATTCAAGTATTTATTTTTGAAACCAAATTGACCACGTTTTATCTTAGACTCTTGATGCAATCCACATGGACAATCAAGTCAGCATTTCACTATTGTACAACTTCCTGAAATCCCATCTAGCCCACTCTACATATTCCCTGTGGTACCCTATGTGAGTAATCTCTCCTACCTTTAACTTACGCGCGCAGCTTATCGTGTTATAACATAAACTGTAAAATAACCTCTAAAGCAAATTTAATAATTAAAAATAAAAATATCGAATTTAGATGACTTTTCTCATCGTATAAAAATAGTTCAAAAACTTTCCTTGAATGGTAATTTACTGTCTCTCTTGAACGGTTTTGTATATGTTTCTGCAAAAATATGTTTTTGAACTATTTTAAATAGATTTGTAAAACAGAAAAATATTAGAAAAAAAAATCTAAAAATTAGTAAATTGATTTTTTTTTCCAAAAAAGAAAAGGGAAAATAAAAAGAAAATTGGAGAAAAGGAAAGAAAAGAAAAAGAACTTATAAAATGAATTTTAAAACATAAAAAGTGAAATATAAATTTATCTGCTTATAAACGAAAAAAATAAATTATTTTAAGTAAACTGGTGAAATGATTACAATAATGGTATAGACAATATCCGTGGTAAGAAGTAGTACATTGCAACTTCAAAAAATTTACAAAATAATAAAATAATTGTTTGCAAACAATTTTCATTGGGATACAGTACCGTATATATATGGTTAAAATCTCGTAAAACTACATGTTTGAATATTGTGGGTACATACGAAAATATTTAAGGTTGTTTTTAAATAATAAATAAATAAATAAATAAATAAAGAAGAAGATTCTATATAAGATACAGATTTTTAGCACAGACTACTCAGCAAAAATTTTTTACTAATTTAAATATATTGACTCTCGGTACTAAAAATATTATTTAATGCATAAAAATCTAACACAATGTTAAAAACGCGTAATATAATTTGCACGCTATGTAATTTTCAATTACATAATTGGTATATACGAATAGTTTTGTCGGAATAGTAGGATTAAAGTAAATGCAAGCCATATATTATTCTATATAGAATATAGCTTTGTATATATAAACATAGAGTAATTTAAATTTCTTTACTTAGACTAAAAATTTAAAAACTTACCAACGAGATTTTTCACCTATTTGAAATTAATTTTAATTTGTGTCTGTACTTGTGTCCGATATAAATTTTCAAGAAATATCTTTATAAAATATCGTTAGTTTAGTGAACAGATTAGACATAAAGTTTGCGTTTGAAATCGTTTAGCTGAAAACAAAACATTTAATTGGACTTTTCTAAAGAGATTTAAAAACAGGATTCCAATTTTAGAAAAATCATAAATTGACTTTTTTTTTTTTTTTTTTACTCAGTTTAAAAAGTAAATAATTGAATTGGAAGTTACACAAAAACACTTCATTTATTTTTTAACTACGTCTATTATATTCTGGCTAGAGATAGAGGTGAAGCTCTGAAATAATCTCAAAAGGAACATTCTTCTTAATTCAATATTTTGACACGAAAATTAAATGAAGTTCTCTGTTATTTTCTAAATCTTTGAGAAAATCAGTTAAGCAATTTGGCAAAATTCATCAAAAAATTACCAAAATGAAAAAGCACCATGATTTCATAATTTGAAAATTAATTAATTGGAAATATATCACCACACCAACCTAATTTCAAAGATGCCAGTAAAAAGTTAGATCTTTATAGTGACAAGAAAGCTACACTTTTGCCCTGTTCAATAGTATCTTAAAAAAAGAAAGTCTCTTAATTTATTGTGTCTTGTATGTTTTCTTAGCTTAAAACAAAAAAGCATAAAAAAAACACGCAATTTGACAGTTTTGTACAAAAATGTGTGATAAAAATTTTGAAACAAATCATTTAGAGGACAAAGCATTATTTTAGGAGATATATTTAATATTGAAGTAGGATAAAATATTTCAGTTATAAAAGTTTTATAGATTTAAAAACTATTCATGGAAATCTTATCAGATTTTGCTAAGATATACATTAGCTGTTTGTTGTGTATATATTGTATACATATTTTTTTCTTTGATTTTTTATGGGGGTTGTTTGTACATGATTTTTGCGTTTTTTACGACATTTTTCTTTGAGTTGTAATTTCAAGAAGATGCCATAAAAAATAAAATGTGTACACCTTTTCATTTTATTTACTTATTTATTTATTTAATTTTCATAAAAAGAAACATTTTCAGTTACGTTGATAAAAAATGAAAAGTTAAACATGTATAATTAAAAATTTCTGATGAAACTGACGTCATAATATATTTAAAAATTTGATTTTGATTTATTTAGTATTTTATATTAATTTCTATTAATCAAACGATTTTACATTTTATTTTATTTTATTTTTATTAATTGTATTGTCTGCAAACTAATATGAATGCATATTTAGTTTCTTTAAAATTAACAGTGTTTCTTTTCAATATAATCAAACACAATTAATTAAATTTCATTTACATTTCATTAACTGTTGTATATAGCGGGATGAATTGTTGAAAATGATTGACAATCGATATATATATATATATTTAAATGTTTGAATTGTTATTTTTTTTTTTTTTAGATATTGTAACCACGGAAGCAGAAAGGCCCTGTACGTAAGCAGCCACGGTCGTTGGTGAGCGAAGCAAGCAGCGAGCAGAGTACATTATATAGTCTGTTAAATAGAAATAGAACTTAAGTCATAATGCTAAATGTCGACTTCTCTACCCAATTATAGATATATTTGTGAATATTAAATATCATATGATTATTTACTCAGGGTCCCAGTGCAAATAAGGATACATCTACAAGTTTTAATACCTTTTTAAGCAGTTTCGTTTCAGTTGGTAATGGAAAATTGTCCCATTTCAAGTATTTAGTGTGAAAAGAGTTTTTGGATATCCCCTTTTCATGCAGTGTATTTAAAGGTTATCATAACTGAATTACAAGCGTGCACACCTGTAGCCTTTGTGTGCTTCGAAAGTTCTAGAAAGTGCTTCGAAAATAGTTTTCGGTGATAGCACGTTTTACTGCTGCCCGACAAAATTTTGCCCGAGTCTATAGTTTGCACCTTGATATTGGCAAAACTCGATAATTGACAAACATTGTTCCCTAGATTTGGGCATTTCTTTCGGATAAAAACTGAAATATTTAATTTTTTTTTTCCTTTCTCGGAAAAAAAAAATATATATATATATTCATCGAGAAACTCAGAATTGATTAAGAGGTCGCTCTATCGAACGCTGAAAAAAAGGCTTTCTTCAATTAAATTCAAAGAATACAATTTCCATTATAATAAGAGTTTAGACATGAAGGTGCAAAATATATAGAAGCTAATTAGCGAATACAAGAATAAAGAAGAAATAAAGTCTTTTGTAAAAAAAAAATAAAAAAAATCTACTCTTTATCAAGTTAAAATTATGTTAAGTTAAACTAAAACTAGAATTAAAACAGACAACTATAAATATATCGTATCAATAGACTTTCACCAACAATTTATTCCGATCAGAAATATATTAAAGAAATACAATTATAACCTAGCATTTAAAACACAAATATTACAAAATCTATTAAAAATTAAACATCAGATTAACCCTCCCCAAAAAGGCATCTATGAAATACCCATTAAAACTGAGAATAGCATGGTTAATTATATACGGAAAACAAAAAGATAACTTAAAAACCGCATTTCTTAACATCAATATTGATTACGCTCTCCGTACGGTAATACAGCCCTTTAAGGAAATAAAAAAGCAAAAACCTTATGGAATCAAGCTAAAAGAATAGCAACCCTCTCTAGTCTGATTAAACTTGAAATTCAAGAAAAATTACAAATAATTAAACATGATAAACGCGCAATTAATTACACACACTCTAGAGACTTGACGAAAATTTGGCAACCTATTCTACACTTATTAAATAATCATGACGCTAACATTCCGAGAACTAAACCTGAAGAAGTCCATGAGCAACAATGCTAGGACGAAACGTTGTGATGTTCTTTTATCTTTTATATTGTAAACTTTTAAAATAAGTCTTTTGACTTACGATTTTAACGTGTAAAGTACTGTGTTCTATATATTTTATTATTTCAATTTGTACACGTGTGGAAACAATTACTCATCTAAAAATTTTACGAAATTTAGGCAGCGAATAATCGCACATAATAACCTATGTTATGTTAAAAAGTTTTAAAATTGTAGTAATATATGAAGCGAAAACTGCATGATTAATATATATATAAATATATATATATATGTTTTAATAATTATCATAAAAGATGCACGAACCTCATTACAATTATATATATATATATATAATTGTAATGACGTTCGTGCATCTTTTATGATAATTATGTTTTAAATAAATAACAATTTTTAGTATCATAATCATCGACTATTTTAAAAATAATTATGAAAATGTATCAATTTGGTTTAATTATAAAATAATTAATAAAAAAAAAAACTGCGAGGTATCGTTTAGTAAATTGTATTTAACTTTGCATAATATATTGTACAGTTCTCGTTCTTTTTCTTTTTTCTTTTTTTTTTCATTCAAAGATACAAAGTGTACATCTAAGCAATTTAAGTATATCTTTATTTGTTGATATGACTAAGGTATAAGAATTTAACTTTGCGTGACACTGGAGCAAACATTTTGAGATTAATGAAAATATGATATTAGTATGAATGATGGTGCCAAGAATGAGACAAAAATGATATTGGTATTTCAACGATTGTGCTTCATATTGTTTATGAATAAAATCTTGAACATTTTAAAGAGTATGTTTTCAATAAAAAAGTTTACTCCTTGGCTGCCTATGTTAGTAGATTAAAATATTTGATTAACTAAATTATAAAATTTCGGGTATTCTTTGCACCGATAACGTATGGATAATTTTAAAGTATTTATTTAGTAAAACCATCTAATACAGATATCTATTTTCATTATTTTTATTTATAATTTAATTAATTAATTAATTAATTATTATTATTATTATTATTATTATTTATGGTTGTATGATTTTTCATTATTAGATAAATAAAAAATAATCACAGCTGAAATGTTAAATTTCAATCTATATTGTCAATCTTTTTATACGGTATTTCTTTTATTTTAAACGGTATTTATTTTATTTAAATACATTTTTTTAAATAATTTACTTTAGGAGATGAACTAATTTATTTTCTAATCTACTTGACTTTCTCAACTAAAGTAAACAACATGTTATCTCAAAAACTATCAGAATGAAAACGTAATTATTTTTGTAAGGTCACTTCATTTTTAATTGAATTGCTTACAAAAATAAAATAAAGAAAGAATTAAAGAAAATCGGAATAAGTAATATTGATAAAAGATATCTTCACAGATACAGTTCAATATGTTCGTCTAATAGCGGCATAAGTCTAATAGTGTCTAATATTGTACATAATAAATCTAATATCGTCTAATAGCGGCATTGGTCGGTGTGGGCTGAAGTGAAATTATGTTGTAAGCTGTTGAATTGTTTTGTAACAAGCCCTGTGTGAAAAATAATGGTTGAAATATTTGTTATCAGAACAGCCATCTCTCTCTCTTTTTTTTTTTTTTTTTTTTTTTTTTTAATTGAATAAATTTGTTAGTACCTGCCTTTATTTTATACCATTTCTTTTTAGAAACAATTTCCTCCTAATATGATCGTAGTGTGATATTAGAGAAAAATAATACACAACGAAACTAGTGTAAAAAAAGGTGTTTACTAATAATGCAACGGAATACATTAAAACAAGTCCAGTTTTACTAAATAAATACTATAAAATTCCCGATACGTGTCGGTGAAAAAAATACCAGAATTTTTATAATTTAGATACAATAAATTTTAAAGAATTACATATATTACCATAAAGGGCTGAATTTAAAAAATTACATAATGTTCCATATGTTTATTTTTATTTTTATTTTTATTTATTTTTTTTTTTTTTGCAGGGTAGGAAAATAACAATCTGCCAGATACAGTGTCACAGGTAATGTAAAATGACACTTTTTTCAAGTTTTCTAAACAAAGTTCTTATCAAATGATATACCAGAGATAAAGTAATTACATGGGAAAACGGTTTAATGTGATAAGTTTATATGTGACAATTAAAATGTGTATTTTAAAGTAAATGCGCAAAAAGAACCAGTTATAAGAAAACAAATTACTACCAATATATGCAACAAATCGCTTTAAAGACACACACACATAAATTCTCGATAGAATGTGCATATTAATATAAACGATAACGTTTTAAGTTCGTTAAATTTCATGAATTTATTCAGTATTGCATTTAATAAATCATTATATATAAAGAGTTTTTAATTAAGAAAATAACGCTTTTAACTTTAACAAGACGATATTAATATCTTCGGTAGTATGAAATTAATTTTCTTTATTTTAAAAATATCCATGAATTCTTGTTCTTGAAAAAAAAAAAAAAAAAAAGTAATTCTTTTTTAGATAAAAGTTCTTTTGTTTTGGAATTCTTTCTGAAATGTTTTGGACGTGATGCAATTTAGAAAAAAAATAACAACACGCTTATCAATGAAATAAATGATTTGAAATGAACCTATTAGATAAATTTTATTTTATTTCAATATAAGAAATTGTTATAGTTCTTAAAAAGAGGTGCTTTCGGCATTTTCAAAACGACACACGTACTATGGAAGAAAGATACAACATTATTTACTTGAAAATTCTTAGAAAGTTATCTTTATATTTTTTCATTCATGAAAAAATTTATTTCACTTAATTGATTTCATGTAAAACATCTTTTATTTCTTTAGATGTTTGTACATAAACATTACAGAAAAAAAAATCCGGATAATAAAAAGTTAAATATATATAAATACCCACAATATTTTTATAACAATATTTATATATATATATATATATATATATATATATTAATCATTGTAATTTTTTTCTTATTGGTGCTCTATTTCAACCTTTCTGAAAGAAAAACAAAAAGAAAAATATATGTGATAAAAGTTTTTAAAAGGTGTCCTGTCAATTCTGAGATTTTGTTGTATATGCATTAACCGAAATAAAAATGGTTTTTACGTTATAATTTTTCCCTTTTTTTCATGTAACTTAATATTATATTAATTAAGAATTAAAATATAAATGGCCGTTGCAATATGATTATTTTAAATTTAAATGTAGGCCTGAATTCTGTAGAAGTTAATAGTCATTATTGTTAATTTTATATTTTTTCTCAAATGAAGTTTAAAATACTAGTAAAAGCTATTCAATATATTTAAAATGTTTAATATTTTTTCCCAAAACACAAAATAAAACCACACTATGAAAATTAATTTTTACTGCGATCAAGATAATAGTTTAAAAAATGCTGCTTGACGCGTTTTAAAAATTCTATACTTTCTAAAAATTGCAGCATCCCAGAGATTACACAATAAAGCGAATTTGTTAGCAAATAACAACAACAATAATAATAATAATGAAAAGTAAAACTTTGAGTTGAACTCAATTGGCTTAACGTCGAACAATAACTAAGTTGAAGGTAACTGTCTACAGTCACGGATCTACCCCTAGTGTAAATCTGGAGATATAACATCCCAGTTTTGGGTATTCTGTCCAAATACAATAAAAAAATAAAAAATAAAAAAAATCAGTTGAAGAGCACCAAATCATAATGAAACAGAGATAACAAAATAAAAGAAGTTGAACGAAAATTTAACAAACAAAAGTCACTTAGAATATCAATTGCCAAATAAAGAAATTGCTAAAAGGGACAGGATGGAATGGATTTTTGCACTAAAGGTATGTATGGGAAATGCAATTCGAGACGTTCTGGAATTCACTCCTAGGGGTAATACGCTTTAAAAAATATGAAAATAGACAAACTAGCAATCAGAGTTCCCATTGTTTGAATTTCGTTCATAGATAACCTATATGAACATTACTATATATACAATCTTATCGTACATGAAACGCAGAAAAACATAAAAATAGACAGCACAACGTTTGGTGTTTGTATATTAATCCGCTGAGATTGGCATACTTTCCTATTTGGGACAATAAGCCTCTCCTTCATGTGTTCCTCTAAAACATTATATTGTGCAGCCAATGAGTTTTACGTATTCGCATTTAAACCATATAAATTTTATCTTCAACAGTTAATGCTACAGACGTACATATACGTCGGCGGCGAATAAAATGTTAAACACGAAAAATCTGCCGAGGAAACTGCTTTGATAAAATATCTGTGAGAAGCTACGAAGACAAAAGAGCCTCGACAAAATTGCAAGCTGTACAAATAAATCCAAAAAATTGGCATTAGCAGTATATATAGAGATAAAGATAGATAGATTATATATATATATATATATATATATATACATATACTTATTTAAAAAATTATAAATAATATAAACTAGTTTATTACAGAACAAGACTTTACAAATACGTAAAGAGAAAAAGTATATGGCAAACTTAGATCTCCGGTACTTAATTCTATTCTGTCCAGCGAAGATTTTTTTTTGTTGTTGTTGTTGTTGTTTGTCTGTTTGTAGATTCCAATGTGCTGCCATTAGGTATGTCTATCCTGTGACAGAATAAGTTGAATTATGCCCAAAACGAAAGAAAAAGGAATATGATCTGTTATATGTTTACACTAGGGTGTATATATTGTTAGTGGTCACAATACTAATATTTTTATTTATTTACTTATTAAGATTGTTTTATTTTACCGTTACCACAGTTTTCAAATTTGCTTGGAGGTTTCAATGCTACAATATAGCACAATAACCATCAAGAAAAATGTCTTTTTAAAAATTGTGATGGCAGTAAAATAAAATAATAGTAAAATAAGTAGGAGCAATGTGACCCCTGATATTCTTTATGATATTCTAGAACGTATGTTCGAAAATATACTAATTAATTATGCTTAAAAAAATCTCTTCCACAACTGCATCGACGATTAATGAGGGCCTTACAATATACACACATATATATATATATATATATATATATATATATATATATACATAAATGAGTAATATGGAAAGCAATATTATATGGGTACACCAAGAGTATAATACATTAATATTTTATCATTAAAAATATATTATTTGCAATATACGAATAATCAGACATTATATAAATGTGTATAAATAAAATATATTAAAATCATTAATATAAAATCAGAATTGGGGACAGAGTAATTTTATATTTATTGTCAAAATCATTCATTAGGATTTTCAGTTTGGTATATTTCAAAATAATATCTTTTCTAAATTAGAAATTTTTTTTTTCTTAATACCATTTACTCGTAAATAATCCAATTTGTCGTTAAAAAAATTTTGTAGAATTTTTATTTCTTTTTCAGTAGATTACTTTTAAAACGTAATTTAACGTATAACAATATTTGAAAAAAAAAAAAAAAAAAAAAAAAAAAACTGTGGAAAATCCAACACTAATAAGTTAATAATTTTCCTAAAATACATTTGTTCTTATTATTTTTAGATAATTTAATTCCGTATTTCTCGAACTTAATCCTAAGTTGGTATAACAATATATATATATATATATATATATATATATATATATATATATATATATATATATATATATATATATATATATATATATAAAGGCACTAAAACCATTGATTTCATCTGAAGGAGATGCAATTTTGCTGCGAAATTCTATATGAACTATATTTAAACATGTCGAAACCTTAATGGTCTGGTGTTATTAGATTTCCTCGTTAGAAACATAATATTTTTAAAAAGTGTAAAATTTCCTTATTTCATAAACGGTGTGTTTTTCAGGTTTTCTATTTCTATTTCGTACTTTCTTTTTGAGTTTTCATTTTCTTTTTATACATAAAATGTAAATTGACAAAAATAAATAAATAAATCTACACGATTACAATTATATAAATTACAAAAAAATAATAATAATAATAATAATAACCTTTAAAGTAATATAATATATTTGTATAATCTAACTGTAATATGAGATCGAAAGATGTTGTACAAAGATGTTGTATATGTTATTAAGAAAACGTCTATTTATTTTAATACAATTAACTATTAAGACAACAAATGTTCCACTAGAATTATAATTTTATATTGAAATTTAGTTTTTAAATTTTAATTACATTAATGCTTAGCATTTTTTATGCTTCATAAGTATATATATATTGACATGGGAAATGTATTGCTGAATTTTAGCCATATTTCAGAAGGACATATAATGTATTTCAAATTGTGTGATTGTTTATTTATTTATTTAATTTAATTTAATTTAATTTTTATCTTATTTGATTTAAACACATATTTTGATAATCTGAGAAAATACCTAAATTATAGAATAAAAAAATAATTAATTATGAAGTTATTTATTATAGACTATAAAACATATATACCTAATGATAGCTACGCAATAATTGGGAATTTATAAGATATAATTTTATTTGGTCTCTTAATTATAATAAGTCTTCTTATAATTTTTAACTACAATATTCGAAGCTCAATTTAACAGAAAATGAAGAAATAAAAGCTACTTTTTAGATCTTAATATTGACATTGTAATCACATGCACAGGCATTTTTGAAAAAACTAAAAAATTAAACATAATAATAAATAATAAAGTAATTAAAATATAACATCGTATTTCAATCATACGTATCTGAATACTTAGAAACATGTTATCGAATCAAAAGTTTATAATAAAAAAACATATAATAGTTAATATGATGAAAAATAAACACATAAAGTAATTATATATGCAGCCTTTTAAAGTAATGTACTATAGACTATTTAAATCGGCATTTTGAGAATATTTCTGTAACGATAAGTTTAAAGGATTTAAGTGCATATTCTCGATTTTTCAAGAGACGAAAAATAAAGTTAAATTAACTAAAAACTAATGAGCAGAATCGATTAGGAAAAACGGATTATGTTAGTATATACGCTTTATACCATTCAGCGATTGACAATCTTCATTTAATAAAGGGAAAAATTGATTTAAATATTTTATACCAAAGATTAATGCTAAATTTCTGACTTGAATATTTTTTTACCAATGTATTTTCTCAAAGACTAAATGATATGGATTTAAATCCTTTATACGAATTGATAGAGAAATGTTTTCTAAGTCTGACTATCTACTTAACTCAAAATCGACATTTTTGCACTTAAATTCTTTATATTTATCAGTACAGATTTATGTACATAAATCTAGAAAATTTAAACAAGGTGAATAGAAGCATACTAAGTACTGGTATAGTGGTAAAATTAAAAAATTCTAACACAATTTTTAATGACAGCATACATGATAAACCACATATATATAATTCATCGTTAATATTATAAATATAATAAATAATTTAATTTGGATTTGGATTTTTCTTTGTTTCTTATGCTATTAATAGCAAGGTTGTAATACAGAGTACGTGAGACTACATGCGAATTGTAATTATTGAATAACAGGTTTTAACACAACTACAGTCGCGAGTACACACGATACGATATACATATTATATATATATATATATATATATATATATATATATATATATATATATATTTATTTATTTATATATATATATATATATATATATATATATATATTTATTTATTTATTTATTTATTTATTTATATATATATATATATATAATATGTATTACAATGGAAATTTTTGAGGATAATTAAATTGTTAAATTTTTATTGGTTTAAAAAGGTATAGTATATTTTACAATCACAGTGCTCGTTATAATTGCATTTACAATATTTACATAATAAAATATATGTGTTTTCAGAATTGTATGTATATATATATATAACCTCTTTTTACGTTTTTTAATGGTTATAATAAATAAAGATTCTTTTTAAAAATTTTATATCGAAGAATTATAAATAAAAGTATGCAAAATTAAAAAATAAATAAATTATAAATAATAGTATGTAAAAGTAAAAAATAAATAAATCCAATTTATGTCATTATCAAAGCACTAAGGAATCTTTTCTTTACATAAAAATTTTGAAAATTACTTGTAAATGACATATTTTCATTTTATTCACTTAAAATGCATTTTTAGATTGCTTGTGGGACAGTTTACTCCTTTAGATTTTATTAAAAATCGCAAGAATGGGATAAAAATAATCTGGTGTGTCACTCACACGACTTTCTCTTACCGTGAAATTTAATACTATAAATACAGGTTTTAGATTAAGAGGTAAGATAACGAGTACTGTTATGTAAACCTATGTTAAACAATTCATATTAGGCTTCGGAATAGTTTTATATGATAATTAGTTCTGTGTGAGGGGGGGGGGGTGGCTACCACCCCCCTCATTCCCCCGTTTCATTAATACACCTACAGTTACATTCAATTTAATTCGGTTATTAAAAAATAATTCTGTTTTTAAAAAATAATTTATCAACATTATTATTAAAAAAAAATATGATAATGCAGACGATTTCCATACTAGAAAAGTAGTATAAGATTAAATATCTAAAAAAAGTTGAATTTATTTACAATATTACATTTAAAAAATATTTTTGTTAAAAATGAAAAAAAAAAAAGATAACTTTATTTTAAATTATCGAAGATCGATGGTTCAACCATTCGTTTTAAAGGTATTGATGAGCTCTTTTGAAAGATACCCATCATGAAAATTTACTCCCCTCGAGGGGGACGTCCCCCCAGTGGGGGAGGCGAGGCTCCTACATACACAATATTTTTTCCGAGTTGACTATCTCTATTACAAAAAATATATATTCGTTTCATTTGGTTTAGTGCAGTCTATAGATGTTAAACTCTACTTACCTGTAATTTCCCCCCATAGACGTAATGTATTTGGATACTTTTGAGTGTCCCTGTACACGAACCATTTGCTTCATCTCAACGAAAAGCTTACTGTAGCATCTTTATATGATATACATTTAGAATACTGAGTTTGGAATTTCTGCTACTATTTGTTCTTGAGATATGCTGATAACAGACACACAGACAGACAGACACAGATCATTCGTTAAAAACATGATTTTCGTACTCAGGGGCCCTCAGAACATGTAACAAAAACCCACGTTTGAAAAATTGACCCTAAAACAAAACTTTTTAGACCCTATGGGTAAGAGAAAGTAAAAATTCAGGTATAAGAGAAAAAATGAAAAATTAAATAATAAACATTAAGCATTAAATTTGTTTATTTGCTGTGTAGTTTATTGTAAAATACAAAACCAAATTTGAATTAGCTAAATCCGGATCATTTAAAACGTATTATATTATTCTGTTCTTTTCTCTTTCTGTCTTTCCCTCTCTCTTTTTTTTTTTCGGCTAATTTGAAAATAAAAGAAAAATGAAATAAATAAAATAAAATAACAGGGCAATACTTATTAGTCCCATTAACATACGATTACTATTTTTAGCACCTCATCACCTTAACAAATGCTTTTTACAAAAACATATAATGTTAGGTCAGTGAGAAATTACCAATTTCTTGAATATGTGCTTGTAATAGCTATTTGTACTTTACAGGTGCTTAACATTCAAAGAAAAACTCTTAAGTGCTCCAGGAAGCAAATTATGGGGCATTAATTTGTCTTCGCATTTACTTAAATACCCTTCGAGGCATACGATTACGTTTCGTGGACTGTAATTATTTTCACATAAAGTTTTTTTTAAGCATTATTTTAACAGATTGAAATCGTACATCTGTCTTTCAATACTTCTTTTAAAAAAAATGTTACTATTTTTTTAATAGAATGATAAATGTAGTTCCTTATTCAATACGTCAGTTATTTTTTTTAATTTAAAGTTTTATTAATTTCTTGAATTATTCAATCTAAAGTTGTATCATAATTTATTGCTAAAAAAATATTTTTAATCAATTCTTTACATCAATTTTTAAATGGATTCTTAAAATTTTGTTATTTCCTACAAATTCGTTATTAAGAAATATAAGAAAGATTTCATAAATTATTACAACTCAATGTTTTCTGTGAATACTCACTTGGCAATTTATTTATTAAAACTAAAGTTTATTAAATTCTTGAATTCTTGAATATAGTGTTATATCAAAGCTCGTGGTATTTCACTGTATCTACTGAACTAATGGACGAGTTTTATAAATATTAAGTATTTGGTAATTCTTGCTTTAAACATTGGTGTTGATTATCTTTTAAAATATGTCCCCCAACATGTGGCGCTATTATGCAGGGGTTTCTTAAATTTGAAAGAAGGTTGTAACCCAGTATCCATTGTGTAAAAGTGCACCACGACATGGTAAGATGTATATTATAAAAAATTCTGCTAATTCAATTTTGTTACATATCAGCCGACAAATGGCACTACTATGCTGAAATTTAATCTAATTTTCGGGAGGGCTAAATCAAATATTCTATGTTATAAAAATACACCAAACTAGTTATGGGAAATGTAAATTATAAATACTATTTATTCTCATTCATATTACGTATATATCGGCGAAAATGTGGCGTTAATATTTCTATTTTAACTAAAAACAATTTAAACATGAATTTTAATGCAATTTTTACTAAGGGAAGCTCGGGCACAACTATTTATAAAATCACAGAAAGCAATAGCTGCACCACCTGTTTCTTCGATGCGCACCCGAATTTAATCAGCATAATTTTTCCTAATGCATGTCCTTTATAGCAAGTTTGTTGCATACATATGAAATAGACGCTGAGACGTAGACATTCCGTAAAATTGCAGTGTAGAAGTGCCGCCATTCTTTCGGTTTGCACCTAGCTTGAATCAGCATGGTTTTACATATGATCCGTCACACATAAAAGGTTTGGTGTATTTATATATCATACAATATGATATATTGCCTTTTTTTATACGGAATTTGATTGCAGCACATTAACGCCACCAGTCGGTCGATGTGCACTCAAATTAAATTAGCATAGTGTAACATAACATCCATGTCGTATATCATGTTTGGTCCGCTTATGAGTTGTAGAAGTTGAGAAATTCATTTCAATTAAATGGGATGACTAAAAATATAGCAGCGATACATATTGGGTGCTATATTTTAAAGGCTAATCAGCGCCGATTTAAATTAAGGTTTAACCAATTATTAATCATTTTTAAATTAGACCCATTCTTTAATAAAACATAAAACATTGCTAAAACACGATATACGCATAAACCCAAAGAGTCATTTTGCAAAATGGGCGAATCATGTTTAAGACTTCTCAAAACATGTACAGTCGGGGAAAAAAAATCGCAGCACTCGCTGTAAATTCATTATTAATTGACGCAGAAAAAATTAATAGATACCATTCAACAGGAAATTAAATGCACTTTTTGACAATGTTATCTAATTTTCAATTAGGGGTTATCTACACATTAAAATGAGCGCTAACTTTGATTTTTTCAATGGCAACACCCAATTTTGGCTTCATATTCCATTTTCTGAGAGTCTGGGAGTGCAAAAAAGAATACTCTTTGTATACTTTATATTTAGTATTTATAGAGTTATGATAAAAAATGTGTTAGGGGTTTATCTGTAAATGTAGAAAAATAAAATTAAAATCATGTAAGAAAAAGGTAAAATTTTAATGTTTTACACCGGAAATCTTTCAGGAAAATACGAATTATAAAAATTAATAAAAAGATTGACACTTTCCGTCCCTTAATTATCCTGAATTCAGGTTCTTAGATTTGTATATACTTCAGTACTTTTTAAAATAATTTTAGGTCTATTTAAATGCATTACACTTGCGATTTGTCTAGACTGTACTCTTTGAAAAAAGTGCAATACTTTTAAAGTAAAAGTGACTGTTATGGCTGTACTGATCACCAATAAAGCTTAAATTTTCTTTCGTAGGTGTAACATAAAATATGAAATGAAATAATATACATACATATATATATATATATATATATATATGCAACAACGCATAAACTAAATCTTTTCGGAAACATTATTGTAAGGGTTCATGAAGTAAATGTTAAACAATTTTAATCGCAGTTACCAGTTTTGTGTCAGTTGAAATCTCTGGATCTGCACGATTTGTTTTATAATTTCTATGAAAATATAATTTCTTAATTAATCCTTTCGCGACTGCTGACGTAGATTCACGTCATTTGAAAATCTGTAACTCTCTGAGTGGGCGTTTCTTCCGTAATTTGTGTGTTACTTATTTCTTAAGTGTGTACCCAGTGTTCATATTTTTGTAATAAAATATACTATGGATAGAAATATCTTGATTAGAAAGAAGGTATATCCATTTGTAATATAATTGTGAATACAGAAAAAAAAATTCTGAAATATTTTATTTTGAGAGAATAATGCCCTTAGGCGGATCTTACTGTCAAAATTACAAAATCCTGCGGTCGCAAAGAAAGTTAAAATATATTTATAAAAGTAAAAGTATATTTTAAAAAATGTATAAAGTTAAAATATATGATTAAAATTTTAAAGACTAGAGTATCCTTAAGATAATAATCCTCCCCCCTACAAAATAAATAAATAAATAAAAATAAAGCAATATATGAAGCAAACAATTAAACCTTTGACTATGACGGTAGTTAAGAAACGATTTTACAAGCCTGTCTTGCATTCCAATCCCATTCGTTTCTTTTTTTTTTTTTTTTTTTTTTTTTTTTTATTGACTATTTTTACATTTACCTATTTTTCTATTCAGACAAAACATTTTTTGCTGCTGATGGAGATTTTTTCGAAGTTGCTGGTTTAGATAAGGAAGACTGTGCGGAGGTAGACTTGGTATGATTTGGAGATTTGAGGAACTGATTTATATTGTTTCCACTGGATCACTGTCGGAGTTGAGGCATTCTGTTTGTGCAGTCATAGTTTGAAACGATTTTTTGGTGGAAGTAACAGAGGCATATGTTTTACCAATGGTCGGCGTTCTTGATTCTATGATCTTTCTAGCTTCAGGATATGAGATGTTTTCCTTTGTTTTCACAGTCTGGATCTCTTTTTCAAATTTCCACTTTTCACAAGCCTTCGAATAAGATGGGAGATCTTTCTTAAAGTTCACGCAACAGGCAGGTGATTCGCAGTTTTGATTGTCATGTCCCACTGCACCGTAGCGGGCAATGCTATTTTTCCACGGCATGAAGTTTTGGAATGACCAAAAACTTGGCAATTAAAGCAGCGTAGAGGGTTTGGAATGTACTGTCTAATGGGGCATTCAAGATAACCAGCTTTTATTGATTGCGGAAGTTTGGGGGAGTCTAATGT
Source organism: Salticus scenicus (assembly GCA_963930645.1). Lineage (NCBI taxonomy): Eukaryota > Metazoa > Arthropoda > Arachnida > Araneae > Salticidae > Salticus > Salticus scenicus. The sequence goes on from OZ005649.1 coordinate 213,753,755, forward strand.
ATGAATTATGTGTTTTGTTGGTACAGGTTTATTATCACGAAATATTGTAATGCGTTTGACAGCTATAACTTTCTGATCTTTGAGGTTCTCAAGTATTTCACTCTCTGGAATAAAATGAAGGTCGGCTTCAGATATGACACCACGACAAATACTTAATGTTCTGTGTGCACTTATGATAACTGGGACATTCGCAAATTGGGTACAATTTTTTAAATTCTTAGCTTGCTTAGTATTATCAACCTCAATAAGTAGCTCTCCTGATCTTAGCTTTTTTACAGATTTTGGATCACCCATTATTGACTGTAAAGCCTTCTGAATCAAGAAAGGAGAATCAAGAAAGAATCAAGAAAGTCTTTAAAAAATCTCCCTCCTTTCTTTTCACCACAAAGAAACGTGCTTCGCAATTCACAAAAATATTACTTCCACTAATAGTAGAAGAAAATTCTTCCATCCTGTCTGCCCATGACTTAGAATTTGAGCTTTTATTAGCTTGGCCCGAGCCAGACGCATTATTCGAAATTCCCATGTTTGTAGTCATAATAAGAGAAAAGGAGAAAAGGGGTGAGTGTTTCTTGCAACACACAAACGCAAAGGGTTTTTAAGAATCCTCTCTGGGACACCCATAACCACTCACAAGCTACCAGGTCGCCGACCCAGTTCAGGCACCACATGTGGCAGTCGTGTTAGTCCGGTGTTTCTCGTTCGAATAGTCACCGTTGTCTCACCTTCACCAAGGGCACCAGTCTCCCAGTGTGACCCCAAGGCTAGACTACCGTGATACCCTCACCAAAATCTTTGCCCCGATAGCCAGCGCCACACCTTCACCAGACTAAACTTAATTAGTGGGTTAGCAGTTAATGTACTTCTTTTTTTTTTTTTTTTTTTTTTTTTTTTTATTATTATTATCATTTTTTATTTTTTTTTTTTTTTTATTTTTTTTATTTATTTATTTATTTATTTTTACAGTTTTTTTTTTTTTTTTTTTTTTTTTTTTTTTTAATAAACAAGCAACGCAGAAACAAAAGAGGTAAGTTAAAAAACAAAACAAAAAAGGTAAGTAGAACATTGTTAGTGTTTCCATATTTTTGTGTTTTCCAATTTATTTATTTATTTATTTATTTATTTATTTAAGAATAGAACTCGAACAAAAACAGACCAAGAACTTATTGGCAGTACAAAAAAAGTCCAAGTACTTGTTGGCAGTACAAAACAAACAAAAAACATACCAAAAACTTATTGGCAGTACAAAACAAAGAAAACAGACCAAGAACTTATTGCCAAATGAAAAAAGTGAACAACACAAAATATAATAAAAAAAAAAAAAATAAAAAAAAAAAAAAAGAAGAAGAAAAGAAAAGATCACTTGGACCCGGGGTTCGTGACACCTCCTGAATACCTGAAGAAGGTACCCCCCCCCCCTCCGGGGGAAACTTGAGAAGGAAAAAATTAAGAGACGGAAAGTAGAAAAAATTTGGTTTAAAAAAGGATTTTGCGAAAAGCAAGAAACCAAAGCATACGAAGAAAAAGAAAGTATTAAAAATGGTTCAATATTCGTCCTTATCTGACTGTGATATGTATATAAAGATTCAAGAAACAAGTTATGACGTAGATGAATTTGTAGAAGATTGGAACGAAAAGGAATGTGTGGGATGCAGTAAATATTACTATGAGACAAAACAAAATGTAGATTGGATACAGTGTGTATCTTGTTTGCGTTGGCTTCACGAAGGATGTCCACGGTTTGAAGTAATATGCGATTATTGTGGGAAAAAATTAAATAGCAAGAAATAGTGACTGCAAAACAGTCTTAACTCATAGTGTATAAAAATATTTTCATATAGTGTAAGAATTCAATAAGAATTTGAGAAAAAAATTAACAACTTAAGTTTGATACATAATAAAAGTCAAATAGTAATACATGTAAACTTAATATTAAGTAATTTACTTGTAAGTTAATTTGATTCTCATGTAATGAAAATAAACACTTATGAATATAATACATGTGCAATTATTTTATTATTTTACTGTGGTCCGTCTCTCCCACCCGAAGTAGTCCGGATGAGATGGACCGCATAGCAAAAGTTTTAAAAAATCCTAACAGGAATTCCTTTAAAGATTTGACCTTCTACATTAGAATTTTTATAAGAAACATCATAAACTTCTAGGCTCTGCCAGTTAAGCATTTGTACAATACTTGTACTGTCTCTGTTCGTCAACTTCTTCTCTTCTTCGAGCAGCTTCCTTTATAGCGGGTTCCTGACGCCAAGCTTGTGCCAATTTTTTACTTTTCCTTTGTAATTTCGGCAGAAATATTATTGAAGCCCACATCCACATCCACATTTTTATTTATTTATTTATTTATTTTTTACTAACTTTTATTACGGAATTACTTTTACATAACAGCACATAGATTAAGATCATGACTCAACAAACATTTGCTTAACAAAACAGTATTAGGTGCAAATATTTTAATTACGGGTACAAATGATTGCTAGCGCTTCATTAATTTTGCTGCCGAATGTATTATAATCACAGTCCGCTGATCATCTGTACGATACATGACATGACTCTGTTCAGCAATTTCGTCTCGTTTTTTAGCCAACTGCATTTGAGAATATTCCTGATGCAAGACTTGTGCATACTTTTTACGTGTTTCTTGTGTTCTAGCCGTTGTCGATTGAGCATATTCACAAAGCGTAGCGTACCGGCGTTTGTCAGTTTAGTAGTCATTATAAATATTATATAAAATCCTTTTTGAATTTCTGAATTTACAGTATTTTTTCTGATTATAATAATTTATAAATACATTACTGAACATTCATAATACGATAAAAACTTCAACATATACATTATCATTCATTATCATGGAAAAGAAAAAATAATTTCTTTAAAATCATTCATCAATTTATTTAGCATTTAACTGCTATGTAAGTATAATTAAAGAATATGCCAAATAATCATGAAATGATTAAAAAATTAGTGATCGATAAAACTATGAATTAAAATACATCACAAGCAAAAAGTATTAATATCAAATTTAATTAAAAAAATCATTAACAAATTTTAAATTAAATATTTTAATTTTTCAGATTATCATAAAAAAAATAAAAAATAAAAAGTTTTTTTTTTTTTTTTTTTCATTAAGCTAAGTTTTTTATTTAAGTTTTTGGGCTAATGGAATAAAAATCGAATTTCAATCAGATTCTGTCAAGCTTCTTACATTAAATGCAAAAGTTCAATATTTCAATCTAAAGAGAAAAAAGTGGTATCTACAGCTTTGATTAAAAATATGTTGTACGATCTGTAGCAAATTAGGAATATCGATTATGAATGAAAGTCATTAGCAAAAGGTATGCGAGGGAAAAAAAAAAAAAAGTTTTTTTTTTTTTTTTTTTTTTTTTCAAAATATTTTTTTTAGTATCGATTTTTTTTTTTTTTTTTTAATTAGAACTTAATATTTAGAAGTTTCATAATACACTGAAAATAAGGTGAAACTCGTGTAGGATTTTTGTGAATTAAATTTGATATTTATACTGGGTAAAGTAAAATATTTTTATCGGTGTTTGGATTAAGGCTAATTACCTACACTAGGGACCTAGACCTAAAGAAGGATGTTTTCCATGTACGATCATTTCAAGTGATTCTAGCATGTATTCACGCAAATTTCGGAGAGAACCACGGGAAACTCCGAATTTCTATTTCGCAAGTGCGAACTGAGAACGAACCCGGTATTGCCCGTCTTCATCCAGCTTCCAAAGCATTACTTCTCGGCTACTATTAGGCTATATTTATATCGAATCTATTACAAAAATATATGAATCTTTATGAGGATTTTTCCATACTTATAATTTTTAATATTCAATGCAAATCTTCCGAAAAAAAAAAGTATTATTAAAGCTAAAAGATATTCCATTTTTTATCACTCTAAATTTAAAATGCATTTTTAGTACACAACTAGTTAAAAATAAAATAAACAAACAACAAATAATGTATTTTTTTCATATACGTTATTAATTTTACTCTAATCTCATTTATCAAAATATTTAAAATGCAATAATCTGTGTTAAAAATGTTATCTGAGGGAAAAAAAAAAAAAAAAAAAAAGCAAATGGGCATTTTTCTGAAAAATCCTTTTTGGTGTTTATTTAAAAGAAAATAAATACGATTTTACGCGCTGTAAGATATGAAATTCGGGGGAGTACTTTATAATGATATATGATTTCAAATAACATAACTGTAAGTATACGTTTATTTAAGGACTCTGATTACAAACTGATAAAATATGACCTTTTTTAAATAATGTTAAAAAAATGTCGTTATGCTTGTTTAAATTGGATACTTCATTTAATGTTTTCTACTAGTAAACAAATAATCAAAATATAATGATCAGCGGTAATCTCATTTATGTGAAAAATGTATAACCGAACAACACATTATGATATAAAATATAATATTGATTGTTATTCTCACAAATAGTTACGAAAGGTACTTAAGGCTTTATCGCAAAGGAAAGATAACATTAAAAAAAAAAAAAAAAAAAAAAAAAAAAAGTATAATGATGTGAAAATAGAATTTCCACTTACCAAAAATGATTTTATATTTTGCTATCGCTCTGTAATTCCTTTCTAAGTCTTAGATATATCGAGGAAAACATTTGGCATTTTTAAAAACAACATCTTAAAAATACTTTCAATTGTATTTTCAATCTATTTTATTTATTTATTACTATTTTTTTATGATTTACCATTATTCTATTTTTTAACTGTACCATTAGTGAAATGAACTCAAAATGTAGTTTATAATATGTTATAAACGAAATATACACTCGAAATATACATACATACACACGAAATATACATTCACGTAGATATTTCGTGTTCAAAATGTATAAAATGCTTTTTATATGCATTGTTGTTGTTGTTGTCGCAGGCCACTTTTAAATTCCGAGCCCCGGTAGTGGAACTATTCGGATTTAAGTCAAGAGGGGTGCGCCTTCCGTTTTTAGGAGCGCCACATAGGGAGGAAAAACGACTTTAGCTCCAGAAGCTGGTGAAAGATGGCAGCACCAGCCAAACAACAGGAACTCGAATTTTAATCCGGATCAGGGCCGAGTTAAACCCATGTTCCGGTACCCACAGAGGTATAATTTTTTACGGGAACTTGGGGGACATTGCGATCACGACGGAATTTAACGTGCACCAGTCGCCATTAGCCTACACGACGGTCTTCGACCGGCTCGAGGACCGGACCCGCAACCTTTCGATCACGAACTCGCTGCTCTTACCGACCAGGCTACCGCGGCCATTCATATGCATTATATGCATTTATCGGTTTAAATATAACTTTAAAGATATTAAATCTTGTAAACTGGCTTAAGGCGATACCATTCTTAAAAAACTTAAAAAGAAATATAATATTTACAAACTGCAGTTTAAGTCACTTAAAGCATACCAACGTCAGTGCAGAAAAACAAGGGCGATTCAGTCCTCTTAAAATTTTTGAGTAAGCTGAATATAGAGGTGGACTAATAAGACAGTATATAAATAAGGATTATATAATTTAAGTTTGAGTGGGTATAATGTCACACTAGATCTACGAAGTGAACAATCGGTAAGGATCGGGTGTTCACTCTTAAGGGTTATTCGGAATAAGCTAATAAAATTGCATGTGTCTTGTTTTTGTCTCCAAGGTAGTGCCTGAAGAAGAAATACCACGTCCTTTGAAACAGGTAATGCTTCCTTTTATTTTATGGTGTGTGGAATTTTTTTTATGTTTAATTAGTTAAAATTACATATTACAAAATCACCACTAACGATTTTTTTTTAATAATTTTTTTAAATTATGAAAAGCTTTAAGAAGCATCATCTTCTTTATAAATGTCAGAGATACATTGTTAATAGTGACTATTAACGTGGTATTCCCTATATCTGTTTATTTTCTGTAATATTGATATAATGTTTTATTAGAATCGTGTTTAAAATAAAATTATAATACATCCACAAATGAGAAAACAGCGTGTGATAAATTCAATATTAAAAAGCAAATCATAATTTATAATTAACTGAATGACGAATAAAACAAATAATATAAACACTATGTATGTTTTAAAATTTTAACTATAATGACTGGTTTTTATTTTATTTTATTTTCGTTTTGTATCAGGCAAAACATACTATCATATTTGGTTTAAAAAATAAACTACAAAGACTACTGACACGCAAAAGAAAAATAAAACTTAGTTTAAAAAAAAAAAAAAAAAAAAAAAAAAAAACTACTGTATTTCTATGTAAAACACTTTAACATTAAACATATTTTTATAGTATTTAGTTATTAATGTTGTGATCGAACCTTACCTTTCTTTCGCAACTAACACTTTAGATTCAAGTTAAAGTATGGATGCTTCTGTTATGTTTATATGTATGGATAACAACAATTTTGTGTGTAAAAGAGAAAGGAAAAGAAAAAATAATCGCAAATAAAATTTGTCAAGGATAAAAATCCGGTCAGTTAAAAAAAAAAGTATCTGCATTTGATATGGATCAAAGGCATTACTTTACTGTAAAATGTGCTAAAAAGAACAACTGCTCAGAGGCCCGCTTTTGGGGTAGAAAGAAGCCTCTTTTGAGGTAATGGAAAAAAGAAAAATAAGCCTTCTTCGAAATGAAAACTATTCAAAGCTGAAAGAAGTTGATCTTATCTGCACGCTTGCTGTCTTGCCAGGTGGTCGAGCGATGACTAAGTGCTTTACTGGAACGAAAACACGTCATTGAGTTTTTCTGTTTAGAAAATTTTCGTAGGTGGTGAATAAGGTTATTAAATTTATTACACATAGCTAGTCACTCATTTCTCTGTTTGAAAATAGAAAAGCTAGTTTTAGATGTGTTCATGAATGGCGAATTTGGGACAATAAAATTTTATTGGGCCCTCAAGTAATATTTGTTTGTGTATCTCATGGGAAAACAGTGATCGTGATTTTTCTTGGAAGCAGGGAGGGGAGAATTGTAAAAGTAAACGGAAAGGCTAAAAACCGTGCTCTATCCTCTCAGGAGTGAGGAAGGCGGGGATTGCGGAAAGCGCCAAGTAAGTTGATTGGCTCAGCTCCTCTCCCTGATCTGGGGGGAGAGGAGAAGCAGAAAGGGAGAGCAGGCAGTGGGAACGTGAGTACGATGGAGGGTCTGATGAGGGAAGTTGTGCAAAAAATGGAGATATATAAAAGAAAATTGCAAAGGGAATTCAATCATTCGTGGAGCGTGCGGGAGGAAGAGTCAAAAATCTTTTTTTGGAGCCCTGGCCGCCCCCTTTTTGGAAGAAATGGAGTAAAATTTGCAGGCTCTGAGCAAGGTGGCTCGAAAAGAGCACGGGGTTTCGAGGGATAGTCATCAAAATAAAATATCAAAGTTCTTGAGCCAGCCAGGTTTAGCTAGGCTTTAGGAGCTGTCATGTGGCATCCCCAATGAAATGAAAGAGTGTCGTCTCAGATAATTCCAGGATGATGAGCTACAATCCAGAATTTTCAGAATGACGTCCATATGGAGACCATTTCCGCCTTGCCTAGCTCCCTTTAGTACCTGTAAGTCATCGTAGTGGTGAAGAATACTGCTTAAAGAAGCCTCCAATACACCCGAAGATAAGTACAAATTATTGTTGCTTTCCCAAATACTAAATTAAGACTAGTTTCCTTTTAATTGTACTATTAAATATTTGTGAATGCAGTTATTTTTAAACCAATGTCTAATTTTTTCTTATAGCTTGTGTATAGCCGGAGTTCTTGTTCCGTTTACCATTAAGTATAAAAATTTATTTGTTACCAGATTAGTATACCTCTAGTAACAATTGAATGATAAATATATGTAATAAAAAAAAAATATGTTAATAAAAAGTAAATTGGTAGCTTTAATTATAAGTGTTAATCTTATTAGAGTAGGATGGGTCTTTAATGTAATATTAAGTATGGACATTACAGGAAATTTCGAATTAATTTCCATCTCATTTATTTTTATTTAATTAACTTTTATAATTAAATCTTTAAGTTACCTGGGTTAGTTTTTTTTTTGCTTAAAGTGGGAAATTTTTAGTTTTGATGAGTGATGCAATCAAGAGGATTTTTAAAATAAAAAAAAATAAGTAAATTGGTCTTGCACTAATGGAAAGGTAAAGAGCATTAGTGGAATATTAATCCTATTTTGTTGTAAAAAGATAAAATAAAACTCTAAGTAAGGGTTATTAAATTAGAGAAGAAGAGAAATGTAAGGTTTCTATTTGTGAAAGACCAGTTTAAAATACTCTAATTATTTAGTATGGTTACTCTAAAGTATTGAAAACCTGTCTATTTTACATTGGCCGTGGAGATTGTTGATTATGTAGCTTATGTGAAATAGACTTGTTAGTTGACTGTTAGAGTGGCATTCCAGCTAGCAATTTTATAGTACTCGTTAATTAATGAGCCATACATATGTAGAATAAACAAATTGAGCTGAAAAATCTTAAGTAAAGTTAAACAGTGAAATTAAAAGGGAAAGTTTAGTTAAGAGTAATTTATGTTATGCATCACTCACTAAGTAAAATTTAGGAACACAACGCATGTTATAATTAAAAATTTAAATTAAAATAAAAACTAAGTTAAGTTAAAAATTTAAGCAAGAAAAGAATGCGATAACTGGCGCCGTGTAGGTTTAAAAATAAATTGAGATAGAAAAAAAAAAGTAGGACTTACTAATGAAAATTTTTTTCTCCTCTTGTTTATATTTTGTTTTTCAACTTTTATAAAAATGTAATACGTAACATCTGTCTTTGCCAAATCACTTACTTCCATTTAATATTCCAGAATATTGCAATGGAAAACAGTGGAAAAATAAACTTACCCCACCCCATTATGTAATGCAGTGGACTCAGGAAAACCAGTAAAGAACCATATCTGGGTATGTTTATTTGTTTATTTTACATAATGACATGTTGCATGTCTCGCTCTGCTCCACAATTGTTTTAATCATTAATTACTGTGATATAAACCTAAAAGGATTTTTTTTGTGTGTTTTTTTATATGAGTAAAGTAAAATAAAATTATAAAATAATAATAATAATAATAATAATAATAATAGTATTAATAATAAATAAATAGTTAAATAAATTGAGGGAAAAGAAAATCCTTCTTGTTTATTTCTTCGTATTATCTCTTCGTATTATCTATCGTACACACTTGCCGTATAATTTTTGCATATCAGTTGGTTACTATGGTGTATTTTATGATCATCCCTGAAATATGTCATGTACTTTGTTGAGTGGTACTTATTGGTAAACACCACTAGGAAACAATTAAAAAAAAAAGAACTAATTAAAGATGCCTGTTTAAACTTACATCTATTTTTTTTTGGCAGAATTTATAATGGGACTCTATATCTTTGGAGGCAATACAAATGTCGTCGATGTAAATTAAAATATTTAAATTCTGTAGGTCACTAATTACGACATTCATAAACCTCTGAAACGCCGCGGGGGAAGATTTTAGGCCAAACGGGCTCCTAGTCCACTGTAAAAGTTTGTTATGGGTTATTATGGCTGTAAGGTGTTGCTGTTCTTCGGGAATTTTTTGCTGGAAAAATCCACTGGTTAAATCCAATGTGGAAAAATATTTAGCTCCCGCCAAAGAGTCAATTGTTTCTGCAATGTTAGGAATGGGATAGTTGTCACTTATAATTTTTTTATTTAATTTTCTAAAATCACATGCTAATCGAAATGAGCCGTCTGCCTTTTTTACTAATATTATTGGGGAAGCATACGGGGAGTTTGATGGGACTAAAATTTTAGATTCAATCAAAGTATTAATTTGACTGTCCATCTCGTCTCTTAAATTATAAGGTACCCTGTATGCACTGCTCCTAACCGGTGAATTGCCAGTAACGCGAATGTTGTGCATTACCGTGTCGCAGCCTGGCAAATCTCGCACTGAGGCCGCAAAAACATCTGCATTTTTATTCAGAAATTGCTCGACTTCACTTTTTAGATGTTGAACAGGATATTGCTCGAATTCCATCACTTCGACTTCCTGATATGTCAAAAGAGTTCATTTTGTATACAGATTGTTCAGCAGTGGCTATGGGTGCTGTTTTATGCCAATATGATGAGTCGGGTTTCCCTCATCCTGTGGCATTCGCAAGTCGTAAACTTAAGGACGTGGAAAGACGCTATTCAGCAACCGAAAGAGAACTATTAGCCTTTGTCTGGGCCACCCAGTATTTCAAGTGTTATATTTTTCACAGAAAATTTACAATTTTTACTGATCATGCAGCTCTCACTTACGCCCTAAAACTTAAAGATCCTACTTCCAGAATTGCAAGGTGGTTGTGCTCCCTTAGTGAATTTGAGTTTCAAGCAAGGTATATTAAAGGTAAATGTAACTCGGTAGCAGACTTTCTATCCAGATTTATTGAACACGATTTACAATTTGAGGATGAGACCGTAATGTGTAATGCACTAGAAACTGTTCCGCAGCAAACTTCTTTTGTAAATAGTAATGAATTAATTGATGAAATTAAATGCGCTCAGAATAACGACAAGTTTTGTAAATATATTTTAAGGCGGTTATGTAAAGATCTTAGTATCCGACCAAAATCTTTTAATTTTTCCGTTGTAGATGATATCATTATGTGCAAAAAAGTAAATTCTAGTTCAAAAAGGGAAGAGGGTGAAAAAATTGTGTTGCCAAGGTCTTTAATCCCAAAAATTTTTGAATTAACCCATGAGTCACCTATGTCGTGTCATGCTGGTTTTTATAAAACTTTGAACAGAATTAAAAAACATTATTTTTGGCAGGGTATGTACAGGGATGTTAAACGACTTGTCGCGTCTTGCCAGTCGTGTTTAGAGTTCCGGGCACACAAACCAAAATGCTTAGCAGAATTACAGAGATTGGAAGTTCCGGTAGCCCCTTTTACCACTATACATTCGGATATCTGTGGACCTTATCCCACCACTGAGAAGGGCAACAAATTTATTATTTCATATATCGATAGTTTTACCAAATGGCCCGAGGCTTTTGCAGTACCTAACATAACAACTGACACAGTCGCTGAAACGCTAGCTGAGTTTGTGTGCAGACATGGCACACCAGAAAAATTCATTACGGATAAAGGAAAAAACTACATGAGCCCTGATAGGTCAGGTGTATGAAAAATTCGGCGCTAAACACATCCACACATCGAGTTACCATCCCGCCCCTAATTCTCAAATTGAGAGAAACCACTCAACCATGAATAATGCACTGGCTCACCTTGTCAACAACCACCACAATGACTGGGACGATAAATTGAAATTTGTTTTGTTGGCAATGCGAACTGCAATACATTCCACTATTAATGACTCTCCATTTTTTATTACCCATGTTAGAGATATACGCTTACCTTATAATACTTTAACCACCCATAATACTGTAAATTACAATGATTGCCCAACTTATTGCGAAAGCTTGATCCCGACTCTGAGACAGGTTTTTACTCAGACCAAAGTTTTGTTAGAAGAAGCTGCGGCTAAGCAGGAAGGAATTAGAAAGAAGATTGCTATTGATAAATACTTAAAAGTTGGGAATTTGGTAATGTTATACACTCCTGTAGTAAAACCTGGTTTATGTAAAAAATTTACTAAATTTAATCGTGGCCCTTTCCGAATAATTAGGCAAGTCTCCAAAGTAAATTTCGAAATACAAGAGCTTAAAAATTCAAAAAACATTCAAATTGTACACGTTGATAGACTTTCTAAAATTATAGACAAACCAATTTTTCCTGTATTAGAGAATACGGATCAAGCTGTCGACAATGAAAATCCAGTTTGTCCACACGAGGGTAGTGTAACTCAGTTGGAGAATTCCGAGGATCCCTGGGTAACCTTTGGTAAGTTAAGGCGCGAAAAACGGAAACGAGCTCGTGGGTTTAATTTGGGGTGTACTTATGTAACCAACAACAGGCTGCATACGGCTGTGCAGGAGCCGAATAATGGGGTTGTACATTCAGGTAGTGTGCATGACAATGTTCCAGATGAAACTAGTATTGATGAACTCACGGATTTCCACACCGCCGCCTGTTCTGCCAACCAAACCCAAAACTTTTCACCTACGGTTAGTGAGGCAGAGAATGAGGACCACGAGGATGTACCGTCATGCAACCAGGTTACCAAAAACCAAAGAAACAATAGGTCAGACAATAAGGCATCTCATAAGTATTCATTGAGACCAAGCACAAAGTTGTAAATTTTTTTTTACTTAGTTGTATATATTTTTTTCTTCTTCTCTCTACGAGGTTGTAAAATTTTTTTGGGGGGGATTGTATTATTTGTGTCAGGTTCATTTTTTCTCACGTAAACATTCAAATGGGTTTGTTGGGAAATTTTTCTTTTGTTTGTGTGTTACTAAGATAGAATAAAGCATGCAAATACAGTTATTTCAGTGTTAGTAATAAATAAATGTGTATGTGAACATACATTGTGGGAAGAAGTAAATTTTTTTTTGTTGTTTTGTTTGAAACTTATGTTAGTATGCATTTTCGTACCCTAGTTCTAAGCTGATCTGTGCCGCATAGGGACATACATTGTTATGCAAGGAAAATTTTATACTGCTAAATACATGTGTTTTGTTATAGAGGAATCTCAGGTTGTAATCAGTCGAACAAAGAAGAATTCAGTATATTTATATCAAATTTGTGTACTGGACGGCCTGGCACCAGGTCAGCAGGTGCTAGAGTTAAGTTATACCTAAACACACTTTGAGTACCCTAGAAGGATCTTGTGTGAATCAACAAATCAGGCGATTGATTTGTGTTAGTGTCTAGGAGTCCATGTTATGTTCAGGTTCATTCGGTGTTTAGTCCTGTATTTAGCAGCACACCTTGTTTTAGAAAATGTATTAGTACACTTATAATGTAAATAATGTACATATTCCTTTTACTCAATTACTGGGTTTGTTTACTACAATATGAAATTTCTTTTTATTGTTACAGTTTTGCGTTTTGCTTTTCCCCTCCCTTGTTTTTTTTAGTGTTTGTTGTTTTGTCCGAATAAAAGTTATGAGTAGTAGGCATTTTTTTGGGGGAAATCAGTGGTCTTACCTGCGGTCTCTCGAGTTAATATACATGTGAAGTCTAGGGAAGATAAATATACGACATTTCACCTACATAAGTGGTGTGCAAGGAAATTTTTTTTTGTGTGTTGTGAAAATTTTTTTTTCACACATTGAGTGGAGTCTGAATAGTGTGTCCTATACCTTCGTACGAAATTAAAAAATTTTTCCCTTTTCTTTTCAAATTAAAAAACAAAAAATTATTTTTCTTTTACTATGCTGTATATCGGGTTAGGGCCAGTTTCTCCCATATTGACTATTGCCTGCTTCGGGATAAAAAATTAATTTAGGGTAAATTGCTAAAATTCTAGTTTCAGAGAAACAACCATATAATGTAATGTACTGTAATGTTTTTACTTAATATATTTGGAGCAGACAGCTTTGTTGCAATGAAAAAAAAAATGCTTGAGACATGTAGCATGTTGGGGTAACTTTTCAGGTTCCTTCTGTCTGCGTCCACTGCACAAACTTAAAATAGTGCTATAAGTACATGTAAAAGACTTTTCATAGCATTCAGCAAGCAATATATTGCATGTAGCATTGTCAAAGTGTCTTGGTGGAGCACTGCAGTCACCTGTTAAATGATCACTTCAATCAAAAAAATGTTGGACTGTATATATCATAAACTACGATGCTTGTACTCATCACCCCTGGAAGTGATAAATGTTGATTGTGAATATAAATTATGTATGTAATCAAGGAATTGCAATATAATTATGTCAAGTAATTGTATACTGTATTGGTGTTTGTTTTTGTCTGTTTGTACGGTACAGTTGTTCTCAACTGTGTGAGATATTGATGTACATGTAACTGTCACTTGTGTATTTATCTCGTCACATATCATGGTGTACCTCATATATACTTTGATTATCTCATTTTTGTGTCATAGCCCAGAATTTATATGTATGTAATATGTGAACTGAGGCATTCCCGTCACAAACTCGACTTCAGCAATGAGCAAAATTTGTCTTAATTTGGGAAAGCTACCTATTAATTCTGCCCCAGTGGTCTTGTTAACAGTAAGACATGCTAAGCAGAAACATTAGTGGACAAAAGTCCCATACTATGGAAGGACAAATACTATGTCCCTTTGAGTCGAGTTTGACTCATCCCTTTAGGCGAGGGTAGATTGTTTCTTTTCGAATGAATTGGCGTCAGCGTATTGGCCTCTCTTGTAAAAAAAAAAAAAAAAAAAAAAAAATGGAAAAATTGTAACAATTTGAGGTAGTCTCATGAGTGATGGCCAAACTCAGGACTCGCGCAGGGGCTTTAGTGGCTAGTCTTGCCTCTCATGTGGAGTCGACGTTGGACTTATATGAGGGTGCAGATTTCTGCTTGGTCTTTGGCCTTTAACAAAAAAAAAAAAAAAAGTGAAAAATTTCGTATCGTTACCTAAATATCCTATTCATGGCAAACAGCCAGGATATGAGGGGAGGTCAGACACCTGACACCAGTTCTTAATATATATATTTTTTTTAGCTCACACGGAGGGTATTTTGTTATGTTTATATGTATGGATAACAACAATTTTGTGTGTAAAAGAGAAAGGAAAAGAAAAAATAATCGCAAATAAAATTTGTCAAGGATAAAAATCCGGTCAGTTAAAAAAAAAGTATCTTTGCATTTGATATGGATCAAAGGCATTACTTTACTGTATAATGTGCTAAAAAGAACAACTGCTCAGAGGCCCGCTTTTGGGGTAGAAAGAGGCCTCTTTTGAGGTAATGGAAAGGAGAAAAATAAGCCTTCTTCGAAATGAAAGCTATTCAAAGCTGAAAGAAGTTGATCTTATCTGCATGCTTGCTGTCTTGCCAGGTGGTCGAGCGATGACTAAGTGCTTTACTGGAACGAAAACACGTCATTGAGTTTTTCTGTTTAGAAAATTTTCGTAAGTGGTGAATAAGGTTATTAAATTTATTACACAAAGCTAGTCACTCATTTCTCTGTTTGAAAATAGAAAAGCTAGTTTTAGATGTGTTCATGAATGGCGAATTTGGGACAATAAAATTTTATTGGGCCCTCAAGTAATATTTGTTTGTGTATCTCATGGGAAAACAGTGATCGTGATTTTTCTTGGAAGCAGGGAGGGGAGAATTGTAAAAGTAAACGGAAAGGCTAAAAACCGTGCTCTATCCTCTCAGGAGTGAGGAAGGCGGGGACTGCGGAAAGCGCAATGTAAGTTGATTGGCTCAGCTCCTCTCCCTGATCTGGGGGGAGGGGAGAAGCAGAAAGGGAGAGCAGGCAGTGGGAACGTGAGTATGATGGAGGGTCTGATGAGGGAAGTTGTGCAAAAAATGGAGATATATTTAAAAAAAATTGCAATGGGCATTCAATCATTCGTGGAGCGTGCGGGAGGAAGAGTCAAAAATCTTTTTTTGGAGCCCTGGCCGCCCCCTTTTTGGAAGAAATGGAGTAAAATTTGCAGGCTCTGAGCAAGGTGGCTCGAAAAGATCACGGGGGTTTCGAGGGATAGTCATCAAAATAAAATATCAAAGTTCTTGAGCCAGCCAGGTTTAGCTAGGCTTTAGGAGCTGTCATGTGGCATCCCCAATGAAATGAAAGAGTGTCGTCTCAGATAATTCCAGGATGATGAGCTACAATCCAGAATTTTCAGAATGACGTCCATATGGAGACCATTTCCGCCTTGCCTAGCTCCCTTTAGTACCTGTAAGTCATCGTAGTGTTGAAGAATACTGCTTAAGGAAGCCTCCATTACACCCGAAGATAAGTACAAATTATTGTTGCTTTCCTAAATACTAAATTAAGACTAGTTTCCTTTTAATTGTACTATTAAATATTTGTGAATGCAGTTATTTTTAAACCAATGTCTAATTTTGTCTTATAGCTTGTGTATTGAGCTTGTGTATAGCCGGAGTTCTTGTTCCGTTTACCATTAAGTATAAAAATTTATTTGTTACCAGATTAGTATACCTCTAGTAACAAATGAATGATAAATATATGTAATAATAATAAAAAAAATATGTTAATAAAAAGTAAATTGGTAGCTTTAATTATAAGTGTTAATCTTATTAGAGTAGGATGGGTCTTTAATGTAATATTAAGTATGGACATTACAGGAAATTTCGAATTAATTTTTATCTCATTTATTTTTATTTAATTAACTTTTATAATTGAATCTTTAAGTTACCTGGGTTAGTTATTTTTTTTGCTTAAAGTGGGAAATTTTTAGTTTTTATGAGTGATGCAATCAAGAGGATTTAAAAAAAAAAAAAAAAAAAAAAAAAAAAGTAAATTGGTCTTGCACTAATGGAAAGGTAAAGAGCATTAGTGGAATATTAATCCTATTTTGTTGTAAAAAGATAAAATAAAACTCTAAGTAAGGGTTATTAAATTAGAGAAGAAGAGAAATGTAAGGTTTCTATTATGCCGACTCCTCAGAACCTTGGCGAAAAGACATAATCGGGCTTTGGCGAGCGAGCGCGAGTCGCGATGACAAACACAAGGGTTGCATCTGAATCGATCTGAATGTGAATGTTGATGACGATTGACGAAACGAACGTCAGAGTTCATCATATATCAGCAATAGAAATTTGTTTAATACTTTACAAAATATGTGTATAAATTTTAGATGCTTTTATCTCCTGATTTGGATACTTTGAAGTATGATTTAAAACATTTATTTGGTAATTGAATAGATATTTTTGTTTTCTATACAAGCTTTTCCGGGTTTTAAAATGGAAATGTTCACAGGTAGGTAATTGGAAACATCTTACATGTACACTAAACATAAAATTGTCGTGTTTATATTATGCATAGATAAACGTGAAAAGAGATTGACGTATATTTATTTTATATTTTGCCGATGTATGTTATTATTTCACATCTGCATTTAAATGAATAATTAATTAATAGTGCTGGAATTCAAATGTTCTATTTTGTGTGTGTGTGTGAACAACTTGTTGCAAGATGCAAAGTATGTACGTAAACACAAGTTTCAATGGTTTTATAATTGTTAAAGTTGAATTTAATGTCTGTAAGTTGTATAAGTGCCTAGAATTAATATATATATATATTTTTTAATTAAAAGTAATATTGTGTATATTATTGCTATAACTTATTGGAATGTTAGTATCTAGATAGCTTATCTTACATCAAGTTATTTGTTTAGACATTTGACTTAAAATTGTGATATAATAGTGATCATTCTCCTTTTAATTAGTATATTAGTTGGATATTTATTTTGTTAAATATCACCCTTTGAAATGAAATCAATCATTTTCATAATGATAATTTCAATAAATTTATTTATTACACATTACATTTTGAATAGTATAGTAAGATATATTTACATAGAATAGATTGCATTATGTGGACTGTTGATTAAGTTGTACACATACTTTCTGAGTGATGTTAATTTAAATTTATAAAAACAAGAACTAATATTTGTTAATTGTGGATAATAATACAGTTTATGATATGACTTAGTGTTTTTAATAAATAAATAACTTGACACAATTTTACTATTATCCTTGAGATTTACAAACTTTTAGGAAAGTTTATCAAAGAATGCCTTACTCAGAATGGTAGAAAATAAAATTGCTTCAAAATACATTTTAAAAGAAAAATTTAAATGCATAAAGTACAATTAAAAAAAAATTCAGTTGAAAAGCTCAAAATTATAAACAATCACAGTTTAAAGAAAATCGAAGAGAAAGGAAGGAGCAGTGTTTCTTGTTAAGTCCTCTAGTTATGAAGTCTGCATCCTATGCCAGCTGGACCATATCTTCAGTGCACAAAATTGCTTTTGTGCCTGTAGACGTGGGCTTGCTAGCGATTTTATTAATATCAACATCAGATAGAAGAAAGAGGAGGATAAGCTTATTGAAGACAGCCAGTTCTTTGTGACATGCTGTAAATAAATCTAAAAATAATAACATTTAAATTTGTCATTTGATTTTCTTGTATCCTTTTCAGTTGTTTGCCATTCAAACTTTTGTGTGTGTTTTTTAATTTTATGGTGTTTGTTTATAAAATTTTTTAGTTGTATTTCCTTTTTAAAAATGTTATTTATTGCAGACATAGCCTCAACTAACGAATTTGTAATAAGCAATTTCAGTGTATATATCTATAGTTTAAAAAAATTACACATTATCCTTAAATATTAAAATATATATTTTATATAGATAATGTTTAAAAAAAGAGTGAAGAAGAAAAGACGGAGCAGTTTTCCCCAGAAAGTTCTCCAATTATGAAGTCTTTGCATCCTATGCCAGCTGGAACATATCTTCAGTGCACAAAATTATTTTTGTGCCTGTAGACGTGGGCTTGCTAGCGATTTTATTAATATCAACATCCGATAGAAGAAAGAGGAGGATAAGCTTATTGAAGACAGCCAGTTCTTTGTGACATGGTGTAAATAAATCTAAAAATAATAACATTTAAATTTGTCATTTGATTTTCTTGTATCCTTTTCAGTTGTTTGCCATTCAAACTTTTGTGTGTGTTTTTTAATTTTATGGTGTTTGTTTATAAAATTTTTTAGTTGTATTTCCTTTTTAAAAATTTTATTTATTGCAGACATAGCCTCAACTAACGAATTTGTAATAAGCAATTTCAGTGTATATATCTATAGTTTAAAAAAATTACACATTATCCTTAAATATTAAAATATATATTTTATATAGATAATGTTTAAAAAAAGAGTGAAGAAGAAAAGACGGAGCAGTTTTCCCCAGAAAGTTCTCCATTTATGAAGTCTTTGCATCCTATGCCAGCTGGAACATATCTTCAGTGCACAAAATTATTTTTGTGCCTGTAGATATGGGCTTGCTAGCTCATTTCATTAACACCGATGTCAGATGGAAGAAAAGGAAGGAAAAGTTTATTGAAGAAAGAATGTTTGTTCATCATGGCGTGCAGTAAAGAAAACTTTTCTTAAAATAGATAAACATTTAATATTTTACTTTCTTGTATTGTTCAATTGTTTTCCATTTGAACTTTTGCATGCTTTTGAATTTTATGGTGCTTTTTAATTTGGTATTACTTAATTTTCATGGTATTATTCAACTCTTTCAATCAAATCGAACATAAGTTTGGTCAATTCAGCTTTAATCCAAAGAAAAAACATATTTTTCATTAATTGGGCAACTCACCGCTTTCACTTCCTGATCCAAAATTTTACATATTTCTCAGAAACTACTTAAATTTAATAAGATAAAATTTTTAAAATTGCTCCATGCAAAATAATTTTTAATTCTTCTGCTAAGACCTTTGTCATGAGAGACTTGTAGATTTAATCACTACGCTCCCAAAATTTTACAAATTTCTTGAAAATTTTTAAGTTATACTTCATTTTTAACAAATTGTTTTTTCAGACTTAGCCTCATCTAGTAAATTTGAAAATTGCAGTTTAAGTGTATAAATTTATAATTATTATTACTATGGAAAGAGAAAGAGAGAAAAAAAAGCATATCATATCATCCTAAAACGTTTAAACAGTTGCAGTTTAAGGAAGACTAAAAAGAAAAGGAAGGACAGTTTCCCTCGGTAAGTCCTCCAGTTGTGCAGTTTTTGCATCCTATGCTAACTGGAACATATCTTCATTGCACAAGATAGCTTTTGTACCTGCAGCTATGGGTCTGCTAGCATATTTCACAAATATCATGAAACGGAAGAAAACAGAAGAGAAGATAATAAGAAAGCACCACAAAACAGTAAATTCACAGTTTTAAAGTAATAAGTACAAAACTTTGAATAAACACCATAAAATGCAATAAACTTGTAATAATTGTTTTATGTCGAAAGAACACACGACCCTTTGTCAGGCGAACAAAGTAAGCACCAGTGCTGCATGAAAGTGGCAACGGACGCTGCTGCTTTGATTTCAGCACATATGCTTCCTGACAGTGGCACCATCTACTTAAAGAGAGAGTAAGAGACAAAAGAAAATATCCACTAGCGATAGCATAGACCACGAGGAATTAAGCTGATGAAGGAGCCCCCCCCCCCCCCCCCCTCATGAGAGCAGCTATTCAGATTTTTACGAACCTGTAATGTAAGGTTTTTTCTTATTATTTACAAATTTTTCAGCAAATCGCTAAAATTGATGCAAATACCAACATATGTGTTGGCTACAAACTTGGCAGCTTGGTGAAATTAGCGATCAAATTTGGCAGCAAATATTGTTTCAGGATAGCCAAAATTAGTAAACCTTACTTCTCAATTTTAACAGAGTTATTTGTTTTGGTAAAATGCATCATTTCTTACCACTAATTTTTGCCAAAGAGAACAAAAGTATTCCATCTGTACTTGAATGATTTTCATTGAACACTAAGCTATGTTTAATAGTTAAAAACTTCTTCACATACCATAAAATTAATGAAAGCACTACCAGTTTCGAAGAGATGTGGCTTTTCTTTTTCAGGTGCAAAACACTTGCTATTACCTTGGAGAAAAAAGCAAGACTTGTGTTTTTTGTACTTGAAGAAGAAAGGTCACGTCCTTTCGAAACTGGTAGTGCTTTCATTAATTTTATGGTGTGGGAGAAAGTGTTTTAAATTTAAATAGCCATTGTACACCAGTTATTTATTTTTTACTGTCTAAGCTAAATATTTGCAAATGGTATTTTCTGTAATAAGACATGAAGTATTATTTATAAAAAATTTACTATAGGTGGTATATATAATCCTATCATAAAGACTATTGTGGTTGGAGTAGCAGTTTTTTTTTTTTTTAAGAGGTTGATTTCTTTAGAAATCGACCTATTGCAATCTCTTCGTTTATCTGTATTATATATCTATTTATCTGTCTATAATGAAAATTTTGTTATCATGATAACCCCCGAAATAATACTCCAAATTGAACCAAATTTGGACAGTGAACTTATCTTATAAATATCTTGGACAAGTTTGTTAACCAAGTTGTTTCGTTTTCTTTTTTGTTTTCAAGTGGTGGCCACTTGAAAATTTCAAATTCACATAAAAAGTACCGATGAACCGATGTGCTTAAAACCCTATATGTACATAGCCCAAATCAGTATTTCTACCAAGTCCATTAATAATTTACAGCCGCCATTGTTTTACAATGGCGGCTACTTCATAAAAAGAGAAATCAACCTACCCTTCCTAATGAACTAGGACTTTTTTTTTTTTGGCTTATTTTCAGGAATGTTTGTGGACATGTATATTCCAATGGCCCCCATGTGAGATTTTTTTTTTTTTTAATGCTAGCTAAGTGAGCATACATGTATGTATGGTACCATGACCACTGCTCAGTGGCGGATCCAGAACTTAACTTTGGGGGGGGGGGGGGGCTAAGGGTTTTCAAGATGTTATTCCAGATCAATGAAAATTTTACAATTGTAACATTCAATTGTGAATGTCAGTGCTTTTTTTGGGGGGGGGGAGGGTTCAGCCCCCTAGATCTGCTACTGCTACACAGATTTTCATGCAAAATGAATAAGCTATATCCAGTATTCCTTTTTGTTCTTTTGGATTTAATGGTTGCAGAGTGAGCACACATGTATGGTAGTGATCGCTGCTGTACAGATTTCTATGCATAGTGAAGTAATTCAATTTTAAATATTTGTTTTATTAATCTTAAAAATAGGCTTCCATATTAAGGAATGTACGTGTATTAAAAAATATATATGCACAACTGTATTAAAATATAGCTATAATTTATTAAAATGTATGTACGTGTAACATGGTTAAGGCAATTAATTCTTCATTTAATAATGATTTTCTTTTTCATGTTTAAATTATTAAAACAAACATGGCTGCAATCTTGACAGGTAAGTTATGGTAGAGTATCTTGATAGAAAGAATGATAACATACAAAGAACTAACTATGAATAGTCAAAGTTTCTATTTTACCAAATCTATAACAAAAAAAAAAAAAATAATAATAATAAATGGTCAATTATACTTTGAAAATTAAGTGAATGACAGTATATTTTACTTTTTAAATTCCTGTTTTTGAATAGTAAAATGCATTATTTATTAATAACTACAAATCTTTGAATAAACACAATAAAAGCAGACACTTGCAACAATTGTTTCAGGTCAAAATGAAAACACGACCCTTTTTCAGGCGAACAAAGTAGACACGAGTGCTGCAAAAAAAACAGCAACAACACGCTGTTGCAGGTTGCACTGTGTTGCTGCTTTGTGTACAGCACTCTACTTTGTTCACCTGACGAAGGGCTAGGTTTTCTTTTGACCCGAAACAACTGTTGCGAGTTCTTGCTTTTATGGTGTTTATTCAAAGTTTTGTATTTATTACTTTTAAGTGCCATTTCTTTTATGCTTTTTTATAATGTATTATTTATTGTTAGACTAAGTTATTTTGGTGAATTCATCTCAATTGATACTTATATCAACGTTTTTATTAGAGTAAAAATATGAAGTACACTTCGAAAATTAAGTGGATATCCTTAATTACTGTAAATTTTACTTTTTAACTTCATGTTTTTAGATAGCAAAATTTAACATTTATTGTTAAAAGAAGTTATTTTGATGAATGCATTTAAATTACCACTGATATCAATGTTTTTCTTACAGTGAATTATGATTAAAATTTCGATGAATAACATATATATATATTTTTTTTTTGTAACATTTTCATTAAAAATACTCATTATGCACGATTTAAAAAACTATTAGTGTTTATAAAAGTATTGCCTTTATACTTATTATCTTCAAATATTATTTTAATTTAAAAATAAGTTTGTCTAAAGCAGACAACAGTGTTAATCCGATCTTGTGAAATTTGGCAATAAAATACTTTGGATTTTTATTGCTTGCTTTGGATTTGTGTAGTATTAAAAGCATTAAACTGGAATGGTAATTTATTATGACAATTCACATAATGTTTATACAGATAAAATATTGCTATTAATATCTCCATTTTCATGTGATCATCAGGGGGAAAATACTATACACACAAAATTAAGAGCAACTAGTGAGTAACACCAACTTCTAGTTCTAAAACTCAATTTTTGTATTGGCAACACTCTACATGCTGAGAAAATGACTGTGACATTATTTAAGCACTTGTATATTAATTATATCAAAGTATCCTAAATTATATGACTTGTTGGCGCAATCTGCTGCATCAAGAAGACTAAAAATTTCTCAATAATAAAAATTTAAATTTCAAATATTTTTTTTTTTTTTTTGTCAAGTTGTAACAATATAAAACTCAACAAAAAAGGTCTTTGAATGCAGAATTGTTTGCATGAAATTTTATAAATGAAAGGTTTTATATAAAGGTTATATAAATACTTTTAAATGTTTGGATATAGTTCATTTTCACTGAAGCAAGATTACTACTGAAATAAATTCAGTTAAAAATCATTTACATAAAAAAAATTAGAAATTTCATTTTAAGGAAGAGATTATACATATAATTAATCATATTATAAATGTAATCAATCTATACCTATGCAAACATTTGAATTTGCTCGATTTTTAGAAAGTGAGCATTCTTTATTTATTAATCTAAATAAGTAAATAAAAGAAAATCAATGTGTTGCTATTTTAAAAATTAATATAGCTTAATTTCAAAGTTAGGCAAAAAAAAAAAAAAAAATTTCCATTAATCAAAATTAACATTATCTGACAAATAAATTTTACTTAATTACTTATGTTTATAATTACTCACAAAATACTTAAGTTCATCATTACTTAACAAATTATTGCGATTTTTTTTCCTCTTACAGAAAAAGAGACAGAAAAAAAGAATACTTCAGAATAAATATGTAACAGTATAAATTAATTTATTTGGATAAAATTAATTTATATTGTATAAAGAAAAATATTGAATGGTAAAATTAATAAATCAGTGGAGAAATTTATTGTGATACATTTACTTATTGTTAAAAAAAGTTATGTGTAATAGATTTGTATTTTTATTTAGCACATTTTAAAAATTATAAAAAAAAAAAAAAAAAAATGTTTTCTTGTAAAATAATCGCATTTCATTCAATAAAATGTGAAGAAAGTTACTTTTTATTTAAGCAAAATGTTTTAGTTAATGTTTACAATTACATACTACAAATACGAATTACGAACGATATGAATCGATGATTGATTCATTTCTGACTGGTTTGATTCAATCAATGATTAGTTTCCACATTTCAGATTTATCATCTCAGAATAACGTTTCGCGCCAAGCTTCTGTCGCCAAGGTTCTGAGGAGTCGGCATTTTCCAAATTCGCGCCCTGGCCGCCCCCTTTTTGGAAGAAATGGAGTAAAATTTGCAGGCTCTGAGCAAGGTGGCTCGAAAAGATCAGGGGGTTTCGAGGGATAGTCATCAAAATAAAATATCAAAGTTCTTGAGCCAGCCAGGTTTAGCTAGGCTTTAGGAGCTGTCATGTGGCATCCCCAATGAAATGAAAGAGTGTCGTCTCAGATAATTCCAGGATGATGAGCTACAATCCAGAATTTTCAGAATGACGTCCATATGGAGACCATTTCCGCCTTGCCTAGCTCCCTTTAGTACCTGTAAGTCATCGTAGTGTTGAAGAATACTGCTTAAGGAAGCCTCCATTACACCCGAAGATAAGTACAAATTATTGTTTCTTTCCTAAATACTAAATTAAGACTAGTTTCCTTTTAATTGTACTATTAAATATTTGTGAATGCAGTTATTTTTAAACCAATGTCTAATTTTGTCTTATAGCTTGTGTATTGAGCTTGTGTATAGCCGGAGTTCTTGTTCCGTTTACCATTAAGTATAAAAATTTATTTGTTACCAGATTAGTATACCTCTAGTAACAAATGAATGATAAATGTATGTAATAATAATAAAAAAAATATGTTAATAAAAAGTAAATTGGTAGCTTTAATTATAAGTGTTAATCTTATTAGAGTAGGATGGGTCTTTAATGTAATATTAAGTATGGACATTACAGGAAATTTCGAATTAATTTTTATCTCATTTATTTTTATTTAATTAACTTTTATAATTAAATCTTTAAGTTACCTGGGTTAGTTATTTTTTTTGCTTAAAGTGGGAAATTTTTAGTTTTGATGAGTGATGCAATCAAGAGGATTTAAAAAAAAAAAAAAAAAAAAAAAAAAAAAGTAAATTGGTCTTGCACTAATGGAAAGGTAAAGAGCATTAGTGGAATATTAATCCTATTTTGTTGTAAAAAGATAAAATAAAACTCTAAGTAAGGGTTATTAAATTAGAGAAGAAGAGAAATGTAAGGTTTCTATTTGTGAAAGACTAGTTTAATATACTCTAATTATTTAGTATGGTTACTCTAAAGTATTGAAAACCTGTCTATTTTACATTGGCCGTGGAGATTGTTGATTATGTAGCTTATGTGAAATAGACTTGTTAGTTGACTGTTAGAGTGGCATTCCAGCTAGCAATTTTATAGTACTCGTTAATTAATGAGCCATACATATGTAGAATAAACAAATTGAGCTGAAAAACCTTAAGTAAAGT
The DNA here is from genome assembly GCA_963930645.1 of Salticus scenicus. Taxonomy (NCBI): domain Eukaryota; kingdom Metazoa; phylum Arthropoda; class Arachnida; order Araneae; family Salticidae; genus Salticus; species Salticus scenicus. The sequence goes on from OZ005649.1 coordinate 213,779,275, forward strand.
TAAACAGTGAAATTAAAAGGGAAAGTTTAGTTAAGAGTAATTTATGTTATGCATCACTCACTAAGTAAAATTTAGGAACACAACGCATGTTATAATTAAAAATTTAAATTAAAATAAAAACTAAGTTAAGTTAAAAATTTAAGCAAGAAAAGAATGCGATAACTGGCGCCGTGTAGGTTTAAAAATAAATTGAGATAGAAAAAAAAAAAGTAGGACTTACTAATGAAAATTTTTTTCTCGTCTTGTTTATATTTTGTTTTTCTTCTTTTATAAAAGTGTAATACGTAACATTTGTCTTTGCCAAATCACTTACTTCCATTTAATATTCCAGAATATTGCAATGGAAAACAGTGGAAAAATAAACTTACCCCACCCCATTATGTAATGCAGTGGACTCAGGAAAACCAGTAAAGAACCACATCTGGGTATGTTTATTTGTTTATTTTACATAATGACGTGTTGCATGTCTCGCTCTGCTCCACAATTGTTTTAATCATTAATTACTGTGATATAAACCTAGAAGGATTTTTATTGTGTGTTTTTCCATATAAGTAAAGTAAAATAAAATTATAAAATAATAATAATAATAATAATAATAATAATAGTATTAATAATAAATAAATAGTTAAATAAATTGAGGGAAATGAAAATCCTTGTTTATTTCTTCGTATTATCTCTTCGTATTATCTATCGTACACACTTGCCGTATAATTTTTGCATATCAGTTGGTTACTATGGTGTATTTTATGATCATCCCTGAAATATGTCCTGTACTTTGTTGAGTGGTACTTATTGGTAAACACCACTAGGAAACAATTAAAAAAAAAGAACTAATTAAAGATGCCTGTTTAAACTTACATCTATTTTTTTTTTGGCAGAATTTATAATGGTACTCTATATCTTTGGAGGCAATACAAATGTCGTCGATGTAAATTAAAATATTTAAATTCTGTGGGTCACTAATTACGACATTCATAAACCTCTAAAACGCCGCGGGGGAAGATTTTAGGCCAAACGGGCTCCTAGTCCACTGTAAAAGTTTGTTATGGGTTATTATGGCTGTAAGGTGTTGCTGTTCTTCGGGAATTTTTTGCTGGAAAAATCCACTGGTTAAATCCAATGTGGAAAAATATTTAGCTCCCGCCAAAGAGTCAATTGTTTCTGCAATGTTGGGAATGGGATAGTTGTCACTTATAATTTTTTTATTTAATTTTCTAAAATCACATGCTAATCGAAATGAGCCGTCTGCCTTTTTTACTAATATTATTGGGGAAGCATACGGGGAGTTTGATGGGACTAAAATTTTAGATTCAATCAAAGTATTAATTTGCCTGTCCATCTCGTCTCTTAAATTATAAGGTACCCTGTATGCACTGCTCCTAACCGGTGAATTGTCAGTAACGCGAATGTTGTGCATTACCGTGTCGCAGCCTGGCAAATCTCGCACTGAGGCCGCAAAAACATCTGCATTTTTATTCAGAAATTGCTCGATTTCACTTTTTAGATGTTAAACAGGATATTGCTCGAATTCCATCACTTCGACTTCCTGATATGTCAAAAGAGTTCATTTTGTATACAGATTGTTCAGCAGTGGCTATGGGTGCTGTTTTATGCCAATATGATGAGTCGGGTTTCCCTCATCCTGTGGCATTCGCAAGTCGTAAACTTAAGGACGTGGAAAGACGCTATTCAGCAACCGAAAGAGAACTATTAGCCTTTGTCTGGGCCACCCAGTATTTCAAGTGTTATATTTTTCACAGAAAATTTACAATTTTTACTGATCATGCAGCTCTCACTTATGCCCTAAAACTTAAAGATCCTACTTCCAGAATTGCAAGGTGGTTGTGCTCCCTTAGTGAATTTGAGTTTCAAGCAAGGTATATTAAAGGTAAATGTAACTCGGTAGCAGACTTTCTATCCAGATTTATTGAACACGATTTACAATTTGAGGATGAGACCGTAATGTGTAATGCACTAGAAACTGTTCCGCAGCAAACTTCTTTTGTAAATAGTAATGAATTAATTGATGAAATTAAATGCGTTCAGAATAAGGACAAGTTTTGTAAATATATTTTAAGGCGGTTATGTAAAGATCTTAGTATCCGACCAAAATCTTTTAATTTTTCCGTTGTAGATGATATCATTATGTGCAAAAAAGTAAATTCTAGTTCAAAAAGGGAAGAGGGTGAAAAAATTGTGTTGCCAAGGTCTTTAATCCCAAAAATTTTTGAATTAACCCATGAGTCACCAATGTCGTGTCATGCTGGTTTTTATAAAACTTTGAACAGAATTAAAAAACATTATTTTTGGCAGGGTATGTACAGGGATGTTAAACGACTTGTCGCGTCTTGCCAGTTGTGTTTAGAGTTCCGGGCACACAAACCAAAATGCTTAGCAGAATTACAGAGATTGGAAGTTCCGGTAGCCCCTTTTACCACTATACATTCGAATATCTGTGGACCTTATCCCACCACTGAGAAGGGCAACAAATTTATTATTTCATATATCGATAGTTTTACCAAATGGCCCGAGGCTTTTGCAGTACCTAACATAACAACTGACACAGTCGCTGAAACGCTAGCTGAGTTTGTGTGCAGACATGGCACACCAGAAAAATTCATTACGGATAAAGGAAAAAACTACATGAGCCCTGCAATAGCTCAGGTGTATGAAAAATTCGGCGCTAAACACATCCACACATCGAGTTACAATCCCGCCCCTAATTCTCAAATTGAGAGAAACCACTCAACCATGAATAATGCACTGGCTCACCTTGTCAACAACCACCACAATGACTGGGACGATAAATTGAAATTTGTTTTGTTGGCAATGCGAACTGCAATACATTCCACTATTAATGACTCTCCATTTTTTATTACCCATGTTAGAGATATACGCTTACCTTATAATACTTTAACCACCCATAATACTGTAAATTACAATGATTGCCCAACTTATTGCGAAAGCTTGATCCCGACTCTGAGACAGGTTTTTACTCAGACCAAAGTTTTGTTAGAAGAAGCTGCGGCTAAGCAGGAAGGAATTAGAAAGAAGATTGCTATTGATAAATACTTAAAAGTTGGGAATTTGGTAATGTTATACACTCCTGTAGTAAAACCTGGTTTATGTAAAAAATTCACTAAATTTAATCGTGGCCCTTTCCGAATAATTAGGCAAGTCTCCAAAGTAAATTTCGAAATACAAGAGCTTAAAAATTCAAAAAACATTCAAATTGTACACGTTGATAGACTTTCTAAAATTATAGACAAACCAATTTTTCCTGTATTAGAGAATACGGATCAAGCTGTCGACAATGAAAATCCAGTTTGTCCACACGAGGGTAGTGTAACTCAGTTGGAGAATTCCGAGGATCCCTGGGTAACCTTTGCTAAGTTAAGGCGCGAAAAACGGAAACGAGCTCGTGGGTTTAATTTGGGGTATACTTATGTAACCAACAACAGGCTGCATACGGCTGTGCAGGAGCCGAATAATGGGGTTGTACATTCAGGTAGTGTGCATGACAATGTTCCAGATGAAACTAGTATTGATGAACTCACGGATTTCCACACCGCCGCCTGTTCTGCCAAACAAACCCAAAACTTTTCACCTACGGTTAGTGAGGCAGAGAATGAGGACCACGAGGATGTACCGTCATGCAACCAGGTTACCAAAAACCAAAGAAACAATAGGTCAGACAATAAGGCATCTCATAAGTATTCATTGAGACCAAGCACAAAGTTGTAAATTTTTTTTTACTTAGTTGTATATATTTTTTTCTTCTTCTCTCTACGAGGTTGTAAAATTTTTTTGGGGGGGATTGTATTATTTGTGTCAGGTTCATTTTTTCTCACGTAAACATTCAAATGGGTTTGTTGGGAAATTTTTCTTTTGTTTGTGTGTTACTAAGATAGAATAAAGCATGCAAATACAGTTATTTCAGTGTTAGTAATAAATAAATGTGTATGTGAACATACATTGTGGGAAGAAGTAAAATTTTTTTTGTTGTTTTGTTTGAAACTTATGTTAGTATGCATTTTCGTACCCTAGATCTAAGCTGATCTGTGCCGCATAGGGACATACATTGTTATGCAAGGAAAATTTTATACTGCTAAATACATGTGTTTTGTTATAGAGGAATCTCAGGTTGTAATCAGTCGAACAAAGAAGAATTCAGTATATTTATATCAAATTTGTGTACTGGACGGCCTGGCACCAGGTTAGCAGGTGCTAGAGTTAAGTTATACCTAAACACACTTTGAGTACCCTAGAAGGATCTTGTGTGAATCAACAAATCAGGCGATTGATTTGTGTTAGTGTCTAGGAGTCCATGTTATGTTCAGGTTCATTCGGTGTTTAGTCCTGTATTTAGCAGCACACCTTGTTTTAGAAAATGTATTAGTACACTTATAATGTAAATAATGTACATATTCCTTTTACTCAATTACTGGGTTTGTTTACTACAATATGAAATTTCTTTTTATTGTTACAGTTTTGCGTTTTGCTTTTCCCCTCCCTTGTTTTTTTTAGTGTTTGTTGTTTTGTCCGAATAAAAGTTATGAGTAGTAGGCATTTTTTTGGGGGAAATCAGTGGTCTTACCTGCGGTCTCTCGAGTTAATATACATGTGAAGTCTAGGGAAGATAAATATACGACATTTCACCTACATAAGTGGTGTGCAAGGAAATTTTTTTTGTGTGTTGTGAAAATTTTTTTTCACACATTGAGTGGAGTCTGAATACTGTGTCCTATACCTTCGTACGAAATTTAAAAATTTTTCCCTTTTCTTTTCAAATTAAAAAACAAAAAATTATTTTTCTTTTACTATGCTGTATATCGGGTTAGGGCCAGTTTCTCCCATATTGACTATTGCCTGCTTCGGGATAAAAAATTAATTTAGGGTAAATTGCTAAAATTCTAGTTTCAGAGAAACAACCATAGAATGTAATGTACTGTAATGTTTTTACTTAAAATATTTGGAGCAGACAGCTTTGTTGCAATGAAAAAAAAAATTCTTGAGTGTTGATTAATTATAACTAGACTCATGCATAAAGAATTGACCTGCATCAAAAACATTTTACTAAAACGAAATAAGTTTCAGCATGCATAATATTAAGAAAAGCTAACTCACCTCTCTCCTGCATTTCCTGTAGTCGCTTGAAAAAACATTTTAGGCCATACAAGTCAATAAAGATGAAATCCGATTGCTTACTATAGTTGTTTTTAATCAGAGATTTTCTTTCAGAATTTTATGAATAAAAACAGAATCTTTCACAAACTTTAGCACAGGTTTAAACATTCAGAATACGTATAAAGGCATTTTTTTATGCCTTGAATGAGTTATAAAGAATAAACAGAAGAATACTTATTGTTTTAATAATATAACAATTAATGGATTACTTGGCTGTACGAATGCAGCCTGAATATTAGAATGTCAATTCAAGAATAATGTTACTTCAGTTTTTCGAATAGTTCAGAGAGAAAAACAGAATCAATAATAAAAAAAGAAAAAGAATGAGTTTTGTTTCACTTTCTGGTCACATGACTGTCTACTTCTGATCGGCTGTCGCCTTTACCGCTTCCCATGAATCAACAGGCTGGGCGGGGCGGGAAGGCACCGGAGCAGGAGTCGAAATACTTGGAAAAGGGATCACCTGCGTAACCGGTCGAATCAGAGTTCCAGCAGAAGAGGTCTTAAGTTGCAGGACCCTGGCGATTCCGTCAAGTCCGGGAATCAACTTGATGATTCTGGCGAGATCCCAATGGAGTGGAGGTGATGCTTTATTTTTCAGGATGACGAGTTCCCCTGGAGAAAAGTTGTGACGGTGGTTGTTGGTTCTTTTGGATCTATACAGCAATGTTGGCAGGTATTGTGCTTTCCACCTCTTTCCACCTCTTCTCGTTTCCTTCATCTGCAATAAGAGCTTATACCTAGAAGAAAGACTAAGAGAATTGTTTGTTAATGGCAGTTCTGGCAATTCTAATAATGCAGTTCCAATCAAGAAATGTCCTGGTGTTAAAGCTGCGATATCATTAGGAGCATTGGACAATGGTGTTAGAGGCCGCGAATTTATAACAGCCTCTATTTGACATAGAAGAGTGGACAGTTCCTTAAAATTTAAAATTGCGCCTTGTGTGATTTTTACCAAATGATGTTTGGCTAATTTTATCGACGCTTCCCAGAGTCCCCCAAAATTTGGAGCATACGGGGGAATAAAGTGCCAGGTTATTTGGTGTTGGGAAGCAAAATTTTGTAATTTTTCTTCTTTGAATAAAGAAAATAGCTGTTTTAGGTAAGAATGGGCTCCGACAAAATTTCTGCCATTGTCCGAAAATATGTCAGAGGGGTATCCACGCCTACCTATGAAGCGTTTCAAGGCTGCGAGAAAGGCTTCTGTAGAAAGATTTGAAACACATTCAAGATGCACTGCCTTTGTCGCCATACAGATGAAAAGGGCAATATATGATTTAAAGGTTGTCGCTTTTCGTTTATGTTGACATTTTGTCATTACTGGTCCCGCGAAATCGACACCAACCTTCGAAAAGGGCCGAATGGGTGTGATTCTTTCTGAGGGTAGATCCCCCATCTTTGGAATTATTGGCTTAGCTGACAGTCGAAAACAGAGTATACACTGTCTTAATACTGATTTTACGGTGGAGCGTCCGTGGGGAATCCAAAATTTGTTTCTAAGGAGTGAAAGTACTAAATTGGGACCAGCATGGGAGCTTAAGTTATGATAATATGTTATTATCAAGGAAGTAACGTGATTTGCTTTGGGAAGTAATATGGGGTGTTTTTCTTGAAATCGTAAGGATGGGTGGTTCCGCAGGCGTCCTCCAACACGAAGAATGCCTGCTTCATCCAGAAAAGGATCAAGACAGAATAGATGGTGTGAAGGTTTTAAAAGTTTGCCTTTCCTTAGTAAGGCAATTTCATCACTAAATTCTGCATTTGGAATAATTTTTACAAGCCACATTTCCGCTTGATTTAGCTCTATGGCCTTTAAAGGACCACTTTCCTTTGATTTGGTTTTAATTTTATTGATAAATCTCAAAACATAAGCTAGAATTCTTAAAAGTTTTAGATAGTTAGAGTATTTCGTGATATGTGATATGAAAGTGTTATTAGAAAGTGTAGGCTTAGAACTTGAATCTGTCGAATGTTGATGAGTTTGTTTCTGAACGGAAACTGAATGTAATGTGCACATTGGTGGTAGCTCAAAACTATGGAGCCATTTTGGCCCTTCCCACCACTCAGTTCTAGCTTTCAACTTAGCCGGGGACAATGCGCGTGTGGCACAATCGGCCGGGTTTTCTTTTCCTGGGATATGTCTCCAGGATTTTAGTTGAGTAAGAGCTCTGATTTTGGTAGCTCTATGGGCCACGAAACTATTTCCTTTGTTTGAAGGTTTATTTATCCAGTTTAATACAATAGAAGAGTCAGTGTACCAGTACGTCGAATGAGTAAATTTAAGGGATTTTTGAATGTTGCAAATTAACTCAGCTACGAGTACAGCCCCACACAATTCTAATTTCGGTAAAGTGAGTACTTTTATGGGTGCGACTCTAGTTTTAGCAGCAATTAAATATACCTGAATCGTGTTCGTTATGATCTTTAAATATGCGACTGCCGCATACGCCCTCAGAGAGGCATCACAAAAGCCATGCAGTTCAACTGTACAATCTTTAGTATTTGAACCTACATAGCGTGGAATGGACATAGATTTAAACTCATTAATTTCATTATAAAAAGTTTTCCATTCTTGCAAAATATCTGGAGGTATAGGCTCATCCCATGTTGATTGCAACTTCCACAATTTTTGTAGAATGATTTTTAAGATAATAGTAGATGGCGAAATAATTCCAAGGGGATCATAAATTTGCGCAATTACGGACAGCAACTGTCTTTTTGTATTAATTTGTTGATCAGCTAAGGTTCTAACTTGAAGAGTATCTTCACTTAAATCCCAGAACATTCCTAGTACTCTTTGATTTATTTTTTCTTTATCCTCAAAAAAATGAATGACCGAATTAGCCTTATCTTCCTCTGGAATATCAGAGAGCGTTTCTGGATGGCTACAAGCCCATTTCCTAAGTTTAAACCCTCCAGCTTGCATTAGAGCCTGCAGCTCCATTATTCTATCTTTTGCTAATTGAAGGGATTGTGCCCCTGACAATAAGCCGTCGATGTAAAAATCTTCCTTGGCAATTTCTGCTGCCAATGGAAAATTTTGTCCCTCATCCTCACATAATTGCTTAAGGGTGCGTAACGCTAAATAGGGTGCACAAGCTGTTCCGTAGGTGACAGTATTCAATTCGTAAAAAGATAATTGGTCATTGGGAGATTCTCTCCAAACAATTCTTTGGTAGATTCTATGTTTCCTTTCAATTAAGATTTGCCGATACATTTTAGCTATGTCTGCACTGAACGCTACAGGGTTGGCTCGAAATTTTACTAAATTGTCAAAAATATTCGACTGCAGTTTAGGACCAATATATAGAATGTCATTTAAAGATTTGTTATTTGTTGTTTTAAACGAGGCGTCAAATACTACACGTAATTTTGTTGTTTCAGAGTTTTCATTTACCACCGCATGATGCGGTAAATAATAATGTGGCGTTTCATTAATTTCAGCTGGATTTAATTTTGTCATATGACCCAAATTTATATATTCGTTCATGAAATTCGAATACTCCATTTTTAATTGTGGGTTCTTTTTAATTTTATTTTCAATGGAAAGAAATCTTGAAATAGCACCTGACTTACTGTCACCTAGTGCCTTATCTGGCTTAAAGGGTAGGTGAACGACATATCTTCCCTGACTATTTCTTTTAGTTGTGGTCACATAAATATTTTCCACAGGATCATTTTCTATCTTTTTTGATTCTACATTTGGAATTGATTCTGTATGAAAAAATTGTTTTAAAGTGTTGTTGATATCATCATCAACAGTCAAATGACACGTTAAACTGATATTTGTACACTGAAAACTGTTTATTCGTCCTGAAAGGAGGTAACCCAGCTTTGTGGGGAATGCTGTAGGAGTTCCTGCTGGCCCTTGAATTGGACTGCCATTGCAGATTGAGGCGACTATTTCTGCCCCAAGAAGAATATCGATTGGACCACTGACGTCATAATTGGGATCAGCTAGTTGTAATCCCTTTATGTGTGGCCAATTATGTTGCGGTAGTTGGAAATTAGGGAGAGGTGAGGTAACCCTATCAACTATAAAAGCGCTGACTGAAAATGACTCCGATGAAAAATGCGGAGTGAATTTAAATTCTGTTTCGTTGAGAGCAGTTTCTGCTAAAACGCAATTAATCCCTATTATACTATGCGACGTGCTCCGTAAGGGCAAATTTAGTCGCTTAGCACATTCCTTAGTAATTAATGAATTTTGACTAGCATTATCTATCAAAGCTTTACAATGCATAATTTTTCCTTTATTCGATTTAACTTTAATTAGTGCTGTAGATAACAAAACATTACTAGAATAAAACTGAGCACTATTAGAAACTGATATATCTGGCGATACATGATTCGCCCTTTCAGAATTTGAATTTCTACCATAAACATGTAATAGCGTATGATGTTTTTCTGCACAATTTTTACAATTAATGTTTATCCTACAATTCTCCAGCCTATGATTTTGGCGTAAGCAATTTTGACATAACTTATTTAATTCAACAAATTTCCATCTTTATTTAACCGGTTTTGAATTAAATGTCGGACATTTAAATAGCGCGTGACGCTCATTACAAAGAATGCACGTATTTTCTTTTTTCAAAATTGTACTCAATACGTTTGATTTCTTCGAATTAGTGAATTTTACGTCTTGTTTACATTTTATCTCTTCAACACCGCGCGCTTCGCGCTCAACGAATTTCCTAAAAAGATCAAGATCAGGCAATTTATCACTGTCCAACATTAATTCCCATCTCTGTTTTGACGATTCATCCAATTTCCCCATCATGAATTTTATTATAATTAAGTCGCTTAACGCATTAGAATCTAAACCCAAAGTTTTTAAGTTTCTGACGGCTTCGTTACAAGTATCTAATAACTCAAGTAAAGTTTTAGCATTGTTTGCTTTTACAATTTTCATAGAAAATATTTTGTTAATTTCACTCAATGCTAATTGTCTTTTATTTTCATATCTTTCATTTAATATTTCCCAACATTGATCTAAATTTTCCTCTTTTAGAGCGAATCCTCGAATTAATTTAGCTGCGTTTCCGCGCACTGAAGAATGTAAATATTGCAGTTTTTCAATTTTGGATAATTGATTATTTTGTAGAATTGTCGAATTAAAAATTTCTTTAAAAGAAATCCAATTTTCGGTTTCACCAAAAAATTTTGGAAGATCAAATTTAGGTAATTTAATAAGAGACGATTTACCATTTTTCTCATCTTTATTTTCCGCGTGAGTATCTGAATCGCACGCATTTACTTCTGTTTTGTCCTCTAACTCCACCAGTAAATCAAAACCCACTCCCTTATATCTCAAATACATATCCATATAATCCTCATTCTCTTTAGCGGATAAATTTTTAAATATTTCCGCGATTTCATGATCATACGATTGAACTTTGGTTTTTAATAATTTAACCTTAGATTGTTCATCTTTACTACACCCCTTTACTCTATCTCTAAAACTATCTATTTCCTTACATAAATTTTCAAATAATAAAACTTGCTTAGATAATTTCGGCATTTTAGAATATATAAGTTTAAATACACATAACTATAGGCCTTCGAATTACAGAACAAACATTCAAGAACAAAAATAAATCATTTTAAGAATAAATGATTACGAATAAGAATAAGAATAAGAATATCAATTACATATTAAATATATATAGTTTTTTTTTATATATCTATATAAATCATCGATAGACTCCGGCTCGACGGACAAAAAACATGTTGATTAATTATAACTAGACTCATGCATAAAGAATTGACCTGCATCAAAAACATTTTACTAAAACGAAATAAGTTTCAGCATGCATAATATTAAGAAAAGCTAACTCACCTCTCTCCTGCATTTCCTGTAGTCGCTTGAAAAAACATTTTAGGCCATACAAGTCAATAAAGATGAAATCCGATTGCTTACTATAGTTGTTTTTAATCAGAGATTTTCTTTCAGAATTTTATGAATAAAAACAGAATCTTTCACAAACTTTAGCACAGGTTTAAACATTCAGAATACGTATAAAGGCATTTTTTTATGCCTTGAATGAGTTATAAAGAATAAACAGAAGAATACTTATTGTTTTAATAATATAACAATTAAAGGATTACTTGGCTGTACGAATGCAGCCTGAATATTAGAATGTCAATTCAAGAATAATGTTACTTCAGTTTTTCGAATAGTTCAGAGAGAAAAACAGAATCAATAATAAAAAAAGAAAAAGAATGAGTTTTGTTTCACTTTCTGGTCACATGACTGTCTACTTCTGATCGGCTGTCGCCTTTACCGCTTCCCATGAATCAACAGGAAAAAAAATGCTTGAGACATGTAGCATGATCGGGTAACTTTTCAGGTTCCTTCTGTCTGTGTCCACTGCACAAACTCAAAATAGTGCTATAAGTACATGTAAAAGACTTTTCATAGCATTCAGCAAGCAATATATTGCATGTAGCATTGTCAAAGTGTCTTAGTGGAGCACTGCAGTCACCTGTTAAATGATCACTTCAATCAAAAAAATGTTGGACTGTATATATCATAAACTACGATGCTTGTACTCATCACCCCTGGAAGTGATAAATGTTGATTGTGAATATAAATTATGTATGTAATCAAGGAAGTGCAATATAATTATGTCAAGTAATTGTATACTGTATTGGTGTTTGTTTTTGTCTGTTTGTACGGTACAGTTGTTCTCAACTGTGTGAGATATTGATGTACATGTAACTGTCACTTGTGTATTTATCTCGTCACATATCATGGTGTACCTCATATATACTTTGATTATCTCATTTTTGTGTCATAGCCCAGAATTTATATGTATGTAATATGTGTAATGGAGGCATTCCCGTGACAAACTCGACTTCAGCAATGAGCAAAATTTGTCTTAATTTGGGAAAGCTACCTATTAATTCTGCCCCAGTGGTCTTGTTAACAGTAAGACATGCTAAGCAGAAACATTAGTGGACAAAAGTCCCATACTATGGAAGGACAAATACTATGTCCCTTTGAGTCGAGTTTGACTCATCCCTTTAGGCGAGGGTAGATTGTTTCTTTTCGAATGAATTGGCGTCAGCGTATTGGCCTCTCTTGTAAAAAAAAAAAAAAAAAAAAAAAAAAAAAGGAAAAATTGTAACAATTTGAGGTAGTCTCATGAGTGATGGCCACACTCAGGACTCGCGCAGGGGCTTTAGTGGCTAATCTTGCCTCTCATGTGGAGTCGACGTTGGACTTATATGAGGGTGCAGATTTCTGCTTGGTCTTTGGCCTTTAACAAAAAAAAAAAAAGTGAAAAATTTCGTATCGTTACCTAAATATCCTATTCATGGCAAACAGCCAGGATATGAGGGGAGATCAGACACCTGACACCAGTTCTTAATATATATATTTTTTTTAGCTCACACGGAGGGTATTTTGTTATGTTTATATGTATGGATAACAACAATTTTGTGTGTAAAAGAGAAAGGAAAAGAAAAAATAATCGCAAATAAAATTTGTCAAGGATAAAAATCCGGTCAGTTAAAAAAAAAAGTATATTTGCATTTGATATGGATCAAAGGCATTACTTTACTGTAAAATGTGCTAAAAAGAACAACTGCTCAGAGGCCCGCTTTTGGGGTAGAAAGAGGCCTCTTTTGAGGTAATGGAAAGGAGAAAAATAAGCCTTCTTCGAAATGAAAGCTATTCAAAGCTGAAAGAAGTTGATCTTATCTGCATGCTTGCTGTCTTGCCAGGTGGTCGAGCGATGACTAAGTGCTTTACTGGAACGAAAACACGTCATTGAGTTTTTCTGTTTAGAAAATTTTCGTAAGTGGTGAATAAGGTTATTAAATTTATTACACAAAGCTAGTCACTCATTTCTCTGTTTGAAAATAGAAAAGCTAGTTTTAGATGTGTTCATGAATGGCGAATTTGGGACAATAAAATTTTATTGGGCCCTCAAGTAATATTTGTTTGTGTATCTCATGGGAAAACAGTGATCGTGATTTTTCTTGGAAGCAGGGAGGGGAGAATTGTAAAAGTAAACGGAAAGGCTAAAAACCGTGCTCTATCCTCTCAGGAGTGAGGAAGGCGGGGACTGCGGAAAGCGCAAAGTAAGTTGATTGGCTCAGCTCCTCTCCCTGATCTGGGGGGAGGGGAGAAGCAGAAAGGGAGAGCAGGCAGTGGGAACGTGAGTAGGATGGAGGGTCTGATGAGGGAAGTTGTGCAAAAATTGGAGATATATTTAAAAAAAATTGCAATGGGCATTCAATCATTCGTGGAGCGTGCGGGAGGAAGAGTCAAAAATCTTTTTTTGGAGCCCTGGCCGCCCCCTTTTTGGAAGAAATTGAGTAAAATTTGCAGGCTCTGAGCAAGGTGGCTCGAAAAGATCACGGGGGTTTCGAGGGATAGTCATCAAAATAAAATATCAAAGTTCTTGAGCCAGCCAGGTTTAGCTAGGCTTTAGGAGCTGTCATGTGGCATCCCCAATGAAATGAAAGAGTGTCGTCTCAGATAATTCCAGGATGATGAGCTACAATCCAGAATTTTCAGAATGACGTCCATATGGAGACCATTTCCGCCTTGCCTAGCTCCCTTTAGTACCTGTAAGTCATCGTAGTGTTGAAGAATATTGCTTAAGGAAGCCTCCATTACACCCGAAGATAAGTACAAATTATTGTTGCTTTCCTAAATACTAAATTAAGACTAGTTTCCTTTTAATTGTACTATTAAATATTTGTGAATGCAGTTATTTTTAAACCAATGTCTAATTTTGTCTTATAGCTTGTGTATTGAGCTTGTGTATAGCCGGAGTTCTTGTTCCGTTTACCATTAAGTATAAAAATTTATTTGTTACCAGATTAGTATACCTCTAGTAACAAATGAATGATAAATATATGTAATAATAAAAAAAAAAAACATGTTAATAAAAAGTAAATTGGTAGCTTTAATTATAAGTGTTAATCTTATTAGAGTAGGATGGGTCTTTAATGTAATATTAAGTATGGACATTACAGGAAATTTCGAATTAATTTTTATCTCATTTATTTTTATTTAATTAACTTTTATAATTAAATCTTTAAGTTACCTGGGTTAGTTATTTTTTTGCTTAAAGTGGGAAATTTTTAGTTTTGATGAGTGATGCAATCAAGAGGATTTAAAAAAAAAAAAAAAAAAAAAAAAAAAGTAAATTGGTCTTGCACTAATGGAAAGGTAAAGAGCATTAGTGGAATATTAATCCTATTTTGTTGTAAAAAGATAAAATAAAACTCTAAGTAAGGGTTATTAAATTAGAGAAGAAGAGAAATGTAAGGTTTCTATTTGTGAAAGACCAGTTTAATATACTCTAATTATTTAGTATGGTTACTCTAAATTATTGAAAACCTGTCTATTTTACATTGGCCGTGGAGATTGTTGATTATGCAGCTTATGTGAAATAGACTTGTTAGTTGACTGTTAGAGTGGCATTCCAGCTAGTAATTTTATAGTACTCGTTAATTAATGAGCCATACATATGTAGAATAAACAAATTGAGCTGAAAAACCTTAAGTAAAATTAAACAGTGAAATTAAAAGGGAAAGTTTAGTTAAGAGTAATTTATGTTATGCATCACTCACTATGTAAAATTTAGGAACACAACGCATGTTATAATTAAAAATTTAAATTAAAAATAAAAACTAAGTTAAGTTAAAAATTTAAGCAAGAAGAAAAGAACGCGATACGTCCTTATCAACTGAACTAAAGTTAAAAACTTCACACTTTATCAAAGTGAAAGAATGTCGCGGATTTGCTTTGCAAGTTAAGTTAATCTTTAAATTGTAAGAATTCTAAACATGTAAGATTGTACAACTGAAAATACTAATAAATTTGCATAAGTATTGCAGCATATTTATAATTCGTATATTAGTTCTATCTATAACCATATCTAACATTTTATAAATACTAACCAGCTGTAATTTGCATATGAAATAAGATATAAATATACATGTGGTCTCTAATGGGTTTAAAAAAAATAATAATAAGTATATTTAAAAAAAAAAAAAAAAAAAAAAAAAAAAAAATTGTAAGAATTTAGTTCTACCTTCTACCCACTGAGCTAAAATACTAGGATAAGAAATAACTGAGCGGTCTAACTTCAGGTTCAAAATTTAAAGAAGCAAGCAGATCAGAAAATTTCGCAGTCTGCAAACATAGGTTAGTATCCAGTATTTTAAGCTGCTCCATTCAGGTCTGGTCTACTCCGCGAACACTGCTGTCATTCTATGTTATTCAGCAAGAAGTTATCACTCCTTACGTTGTAGCTCGCTGGCTCTACTTCGTATTGAGTATCTCCCTTTCCGTTGAGATACAGAAATAGTTTAAGTTTAAATGCTATATGAAGATACAGTTCTTCTCCAAGTTTAAACTTCAACTAAAAAATGATATTAATTGTACATATGTTTTCAGTTAACTATTATTATTTTTATTACTATTATTATTATTATTTTAAGTTACATTCAAAATTAAGGGCTACATTACAAATTAATCTCAAAGTTTAAGAATATCACATCAATTAACAGCTCTATTTACGGAAATAATTATGTACCCATATGTATTTAAAATAGGACTGACGAAGCCTATAATTCATGTATTAGTTCTATCTCTGAACATATATAATATTCTATAGTTACTAACCAGCTGTAATTCGCATATGAAATACAATATAGTTTGATAAATATACATGTAATTCTCAAAAACATGTTTCGGATGGTTTTTGAAAGAATTTAAACAGTATAAATTCCAAAAAAAACTTAGTAGAAATTCAGTTCTACCCACCGAGCTAGAATATTAAGAGAAGGGATAACTGAGCGGTCTAACGTCTGGTTCAAAATTTAGAAGCAAGCTAGTCAAAAGGATTTGCAGTCGACAAGTATACGTTAATGCCAAGTTTTTTTAAACTGCTCGATTCAAAACTGTAGTCTGATCCGTGAAATCTGCTGTTTTCCTATGTTATTCAGCATGGAGTTACCACTCCTTAATTTGTAGAACATTGCTTCTACATCGTATTGAAGAACTCCCTTTCCGCTGAGGTAGTACATACAGAAAGAGCTTAAGTTTAAATGCTATTTAAAGATCTTCTTTAACATTTTGTTAACAAGTCTCTTAAATCAACTAATAATTGAGTAAAAATTGTAGGATATCTGTAAGAAAATATATATTTAAAATTAAATAGTTGCCGTATGAAGAGAGTAATAATGGTACATTTCACTAAACTAAATTTGAGTTCCCATTCTTGGAAGTAATCAGCATGTTTTAGTTTGTTGAGCTACAAATATTATCAATATATACCAAACTTACAATTATATATAAAACTTCAAAACATTCTTATGTTTATCTAAATAGACGGCATAAATTACGTTAAAAAATTGTTACATTTATGCATTTTCACAATAAATAAAATGAAATTGATCCCGAACATACAACCTTCAAAGAACAAATTAAAGCAATACTTATTAAAATATTTTTTTAATATTTCATAAAACTATTGAAATTAATGTTATGTGGAATTTTTTGTAATCATACGTGTCAAGTCTTCATTATTTCAAACGGAGAGTTCAAAACCGAAAAGTTTTTACAAATGTTTCCAGTTTGTTTAATTTTATGTATTGAAATCATATTCACACTTAAAATTCTTTTAGAAAATGTTAAAATGCTTAAAGTCAACGAAAATGCAAGTCCAAAAAATGTGCAATAGTAACCGGTAATAAAAATTACAAATAAATATATATATATATATATATATATATATATATATATATATATTTAACCACTAATATCTATATACGTTTTCCTAAATACACCCATAAATATGTATTAAAAATGTTTTTCCAAAATATAAAATAAATACGGGTAAGTAAAATGTACTATATTTTCGCTACTCTTAAACAATATTATTCATATTTCCAAAGTAAATATTTTTAAATGTTAATAAATTCAAGTAATAAAAGAAAACAATAGAAATAATCATTTTTCATATCACAGATTTTCTTATCTCGCAAACTTTCAATGTCAACAGACAGATCAACTCTTACTGCCATCTAATATAGCATTTTAAGCCAAAGGCACTTTAGTCTTTATCTCAAAAACTCTCCTCAAATATATAATATTGTAACAAAGTTTCTAATATCTTTCAGAGAAATACATTTTTGATCTTATCCACAAATAAAACTAATCTTTTAAGTCGTCTTTCATAGATATAAATCCACTCTTTCAAAAAGATTTTTTTTGTAATATAATTAATTTAGATATTTAAAATATTAATATCAAAATTTTAATATTATAATTATGTGTCACTCCAATTTTTAAACGAAATTTTACATATTTCCGTTTTACTAAAATGTTTTCACTATAAACGCAAACGTCTTAAATTCAGTTTAAAAAGTGTCTTAAATGGATGGTCACATTTAAAGCGAAAAAGAAAAAAAGAAATCTTACATCTTAAGACACTTTTAGGCACCAGAAATTAAGATATTAGAAATGCCTTAAAACATCCCAAATTTTAAAGTTTTTTTAATATATAAATAACTAAATAAAAGTGGTGTGTAATTCTGGTTTTATGTTAAAAGTATAATTTAGAATTTTCTACAGCATAAATTAAATATCAATAATTTTTTAAACAGAATTTTCCATTTTCCAGCAATGGAATCGGTCCTGTTGGCTACCAAGATAATCGGCGTCGAGTGTCTTATTGAAAATATCATCACGGACCACAGTGGAACATGTTAATATGATAATATATACTCCAGTATTCAGGAAAATAGAAACACACATTTAATTTTTATTTTATTTATTTATTTATTCTTTTATTTATTTATTATATTATATTATATTATATTTATTTATTTATTTATTTATTTATTTATTTATTTTTTTTTGGGGGGGGGCATAAAATTATCAATAATATGTATCAAGGGTAATGCGTATTAGTATTTTAAACTTTATACGCAGAGGTTTCTATTTTTATAAACTGTATAACAAATATATGAAAATCGCAGTCTATGATGTTTGGAGAACGGTTTACTTCCGTCAACCGATATTTAAAAGTTATATAACTGTGAAAATGAATGCCAGAAAATTTGTTATTTTACATTTAGGTGCAGGTAGAAATGTGGAAGAAAACAGTTTTTAAATCGAAGGGGGAAAAAAAAAAAGCACCAATGCACAATTTTTTTAAATTGTTCAGTTACAAGTTCGTTTTCTTCGCTACAAGTTACTTGCTACGTTCATCTTATTGTATACATATATATTTAATATGAAAGAGCTTTATATACAACGCATATTTAAATATTAAATTGATTTTTAACTTTTCAAATCAATGTAAGACTTAAATCGATGTTTGTTTACGTTATTTTCTTTACTTTATCCAGAAGTGATTGGTGGTTTGTTTCTCTCTCTCTCTCTGTCTCTCTCTCTCTCTCTATATATATATATATATGTGTATGTATATATATTTCTAAAATTTATCAAGTGATTCCAATCGATATTTTGACATTTTCGTTTTCTTTTTTTAATCAATAAGTAGTTTACTTCAATATAGTAAGCAGTAAAACAGGTAAAACTACAAATAGCTTTTTCCAACAATTACGCACGTTTAGTTAAATTCTACGTATTTTGACGCCGGATAGTCATTTCTCAGGATCTAGATATTTTCTATTACATATTTGTGAATCTAGTGTATGTAATAAAACTAACTTGTGACTTCTTTCAAATCCTTGTCAGTTTAAGTTTAATACGTTAAGAAATGTAGGAGCAAGAAAAATCATAAAATTCAGTAATTCTGTTTCTAGTTAAAAAAAAAAAAACAGTTTAATAACGGGTTCTTAAAAATAGTTTTTTGGCACCTTTATCCTTGTTATGTTAGCCTTTGTTGCTTCAGCTCTGAACAAATTATGCTAAGTAATTTAAATTTAAATCACATTAACTAATTGAGTACTAGAACCTGAAATGTTTCGTTATTTCTATTCAAATATCCTAAAATGACATTATGTAATTAACAGTTTGTCTCTAAGGAACTGTACTGAAGCTACTGTTGACATTGATTGATTGGGTAAGATTACGAGATAGGGAATATAATTAATGACTGTTTTAATAGGTTAAAATCTAGAAAGAAAAATTTTGTACTTTGGATTAAAGATTTGTGAATTTCTAGTACATACGCGTTCACTTCCCATTAATCATAAATATGTGAAACAAATTTTCAATTCCGTTTTATTCCAATAAATAAAATTAAAACTAATAATACTATTAAATGTTGCAAAACAAAATAAATGTATTAAAAAAATGCATGTTAAAACTTGTTACATGTGAAATAGTTTTCAGATTCTTAGACAGTCCATAAAATATTGACTATTCGTAAACAATTATGGAAAAAAAAAAAAAAAACTTAATCGAATTATGAAAATAAATAAATAAATAAATAAATACTATATTTAACTGCATTTTTTAGATTAAAGTATTACATTAACATTTTAAATTATTTTTTAATTTTAATTTTATTCAAACACTTAATAGCATAAACATTTTTTTAAGTATTTTCTGTATTTAACACATATTCATGGATTTATATATGTGTGCATGGATATAAGTGTACGTGTTTCTTAGAAGTATATTGATACATATCTTGTTCATACCATTACAAAATAAATTTTATAAAAATGTATTCATGTTATTTTATCGTTATTTATAAGATTTTCGATTCCATTAAGCAATAAAACTGTTTTGTAATAAATTCTCGATCAAGATTTTTTATTAGAAATTTTAATCTTATTAAATTATTTTATTTTTAAAAAGTCTTGTATTAAGCATTCACCACTTATTTGTAAAAAGCAGATTTTTATGTAATAAATTTTCTGAAGCAACTTATGAGGTAATGATAGATTTGTAGAAAACATATTTAATAGTGTGGATTCAGGCAAGTTATATATATTGCGAGTTGACAGAATCCGGGAGCGTTAAAAAAGTACTATGAGCAATATAAAGCCTTAAACTATCAAAATAAAGCACATGTTTAATTTTTTTTTTTTTTTTAATTATTTTGTGAAATTATGATAAAACGTTATTCAATCTAAGGACTAAGCAACATTAAAGAATTTTGAAATTTTTGAAGTTTCGAAGTTTTTTTTTCTTTTCATTTGTCACTACAGAGCGACATGTTTTCACTTTTGTTTGTTGATACCGATTACGTCAAACAACATTTTCTTCTCATTTTTGTTTATTGTTTTGAACGATACAGTCTATTTAAGGGGAGGGGAGGGGAGGGGGAGAGTACCTTTAAACGTTTAGAAAAATCAATTTTTCAAAAATATTTTTTTTAAATATTAAAGATAGTTTGGAAAATTGTAACGCAAACCACAGTGAAATCGTATGAACATTACGCCAACAGAAATAAAAAACGTAAAACGTCAGCTATGGATGCAAAAACCAAAAATCAGTTACTGCAGATAGTGTATCTACATTCAATCATACAAATAATGTACTAGTAGTCATAATGGATGTAATTAAGCCAGTATTCGCTGAACTGTCTTCTACAAAGCTGTTGAAAAAATGTCTTGATGGAAGAACTCAAAGTGTAAACGCGTAGTTTAATGTTACCATTAGGAAGTATTGTCCGAAAACGTCATCATCATTGAAAATATTTGTAGATACTGCTGTAAACAAAGCAGTTGTTATGTTTAAAGAAGAAATGATTGACTATATAAATATTGTAGAAGTTCTTGGACTTAAGCTGTATTTTCAGAATTTCAATCCAACTATGCGCATATAAGAAAAGCTGAAAATAATCGAGGTCTTGCACATTAGAGGCCCGTAGGGCTAACAAGGCGAGAAAAAAAGAAAAAGAAAACTTGCCTGAGCATTTTACTTAACTAGAAAGTCTAATTAATGAAGCAGGAACATTGTTTCAGGAGCTTTGAACAGGAGCTCATTGAGCAGGAGCTTTGTTTATTTTATATTATTATTCGTATTAAAAATTAAATATTTAAACTTGATTTTCTCAGTTTCTAAGCTTTAAATTTTCCCGCAAGATTACAAAAGTATTATGACTCTAGAGATACAAAATCTTTGCACTCATATTTTATTCATGGATCTCTATTTTGTAAAACTCAGAAAAATCTGAAAATTGAAAAGGGGAAAAAAATATTTATTTAAAGAATTACTGAAAAAGTATATATCCATAAACTGTGAGGTTTACAGAAAACGGCTATTATTTAGGTTTAATTTTATGCAAAAGTTTGATGCCTGGAATGTATATTTAAGAAAATATCATGCAGGATCTGAGGGTAAGCGAAATTAATCATTGTGTTTTTGTGTTTATTCTTCCTGTTATTTAATATATATATATATATACATTCAATGCTTTAATTGAATAACATGTTAATACTCTGTGTTATCTATTGTAAAAAATTCGCTTTAAAATATGCCATACGTATTGACTTATGAAGAGACGTAAAAGATATGTTATAATGAATAAATTATGGTTCGCAAGGTACTAACCCCCCCCCCCCCCCCATTAACAGCTTTTGCAATAAACGAACTTTATTTTAAACAACACAGGAAAGCGTTTTAATTGATTAAAATCCTTAAAATATAATTTAAATTAGATTACATATACATACATACACACACACACACACACATATATATATACATATATATCAACAACTGAAATTATTTTTATTGAGTTGCCGCATATATTACAAAAATAGTGAAACAAAAATAATTAAGAAGTGAAATGTACTCTACTATAATTAAATATTTTAAATAATAAAACAGCGTCAAAATTTCCCCCCAAAAGCTATTTGTTTTACATAAATATTAATTATTGAACTTAGGGTGATGTAAAATATACTTACAAATTTAAATTACCTTGAAAAATATTATATGATAAGCATTCCGACTTAATAAAAATTAAACTTATTAAATTTACAGAAGAAGAAAAAAAAATAAATTTTAAGAGATCTAAATTGCTATACTTTGATGCAGAACACAGTTATAAATGTTATTATAATTATCTATTTCCTTCCTAATCTAAGTGTTTTGCTTTCTGTCTCTTCTGGTGAATTCTAACACACATATCTCCATGCTTCTCTGGGTTGATATATATATATATATATATATATATGTGTGTGTGTGTGTCATATAGTTGCAGAACCAGCCGATTCCTGAAAATCGAAAAATGCGTTTTTTTTTTTTAGTTTTTTGTAGCTCTAAGTAAACATTTGCACATTCTGAAAAAATGAAACCATGCAAAAGGCAACCCATCCCTGTTTTATTTGCGTTTAAAAATCACGATATGCTACAAAACCAGTCAAATCCTAACGCTAGTGAGTTTCTAAACCGGTCATTTCCATATCCACGAAATCGCGATTCTGCTCCACCCAACTACAGCAGCACACTTGTTGATTAGGTTAGCTTTGTCGCATTTTCTCTCGCCTGTAATTGATCTTTTTTGGTGCACACAAAGTTTCTAATAAATGAATTTCGTATTTTCTTTGACTACGGTGAAGTTTAAACAGGAAGAATCCTCTAATAAATCAAGGAGGAAGAAAATAGACCTTACGACGTCGAAATGGAACAAGTCCAGAGTTCAAAGACAAAGTACTACCTCTTGGTAATGACATAATATTAATTGATTACATAATAGAATCATAGTCAGCACATTATGATTAAATATTCATATGTTATTGATTTAATAACATACATATGATAATACAACGGGATTTTGAAAAACAATTTTATCACATTCTATTTGTTATAATGTGATATAATCAATATATACCGGGGGATTCAAAATAGATGTTACAGCGATTATCTCATAAACTAAGAAAGATAGAAGCATACTTCCAATTACAAAATTTGTGCAAATTAAGAGCAGATTTCAAATATAGAAAATTTTGGATAAGGGGCTGTATACATATTAAATTATGAAATTTAATTTTTATACGGTCCCTCCCGTCATATAAAAAATATTCTCTTCGCTCTAAGAAGAAAGAAAAATCTTTCTAAGTCAAAATCTCGCTGAGTTATTGCAGTTTAAAAATAATGACTTATACCACTTATTTTCAATTTTGGCATATATTTTTGATGCCAAAGAGCTCAATTTATGGAGTTATCTATGAGATGAGAAAATTTTAAAAAAGATCCTTCATTTTAAAATAGCAACTAAAATTATTCAAACACACGAAATCAACAGGTCTAAGAACTTAATGCAAATTTATATTATTCCATATTGTTAAAAAAATTACTAGTTAAATTTCTTCGGGTGTCTCCTACAAATTAAAACACGTTAAAACAGAAAGAAAATTAAAAGACTAGCGAAACAGTGTGAAATTTTCGCACTTTATTTCTTTTGGAAAATTTTAAAGACTCTTTAACAATTAAAAGGCTCTTTAACAATTCCATACCAACAAGGTTGAAAAGTGTTAATGACATAGGTTTGTCTGTGTGTCCGCGCTCTAACTCCCGGGAATATTCCTGGAATTTCCTGAATATGATATTTGAGTTGACTATCGAAAGTTTCTTATAGAAAATAGAGTGAATACCTCTGCTAGTTTGTATACAGGAACAACCGAAAGTATTCCAAAGCATTGCGTTCTATGAAAGGTATTTCTATAAACAAAATTTGAAGTACTTTGCATAAATCAATGAAATTTAATTATGTTATTAATATGCACAGAATAATACTTTCTATAGTGTACAGTACTAGTAGCATTAGTTTTAAAGGGCACACAAAAATATTCAGTTAAGTAAAGGAATTTATTAGACTTTTGCTGAAATTGCATTTTCGTTTAAAATAAATGTTTTCTAACAATTTTTAACTGTGAATATGATTTCAGTTTGCATACTTTTTTGTCTGACTGTCTATCTGTCTATTTGACCGTCTTCCCGCCTCCAGTGTCCGTAAATATTTTCAGAAAAAAAAAAAAAATTATATATGTTATCTAGGTTTACTATGGAATATTTCCTATTCAAGATAGCATTAATAGATCCTCTACAATTGGTTTATGTTCAGAAAGACACAGAAAATGCCAATGCATTGCGTTTTGGAATACGCAATCTTATAAATTACATTTAAATAACTTTCTACTGTAAAAATCATAAAGAATTTCATATTTATTGTTAATATTGTAAAATACTTTTTTGCCTAGAATATGATATGGTATTTCACAGAAAACTACAAACTCGAAAAGACTTATTTATTCCAAAAATGTGTTCCGTGAAGAAAAACGAACATTATAATAAGAACAAAAGTGTATCTGTTTCCACCCTCCCAATTTTCCATTCCCTTTCTTTCAAGGGGTGAAGATCTATTATTAGAACTGTACCACATGATTCCACACCTGTACGTTTTTCATCAGAATAGATTCCAGTTCAGTTAGTGTTTATGCTTTGTAATGTAGAGTGAGATTAATTCTCGCTCCTTTTTTTTATTTTACTTTTATTTTTATTTTCCATTAAATGTACGTTTTAAACCCAAAGAACATGTCAAGATTAATTTCTTCGTTATATTAAAAATACAATTACTTTACAGAGAAGAAATTAATAATGGTAATATAGAATAAAATATTCAGCTAAGTGGACAGCCGACTCCTCAGAACAGAAATGGTAAGCTCATTTTCATTACTTCTGTTTTTGAATAAATGATTAATTGCTATTCATTCTGTTTAATAAAGCGCTAAGAATGCGCCACCGAGTGCAGAAAATAAATATTTATATTAGATTATGTGACAGAAGGATTATTAAATAGATGAAGAAAAAAAAAACTAAACAATTTATAATTGTTACTATTGTTCTTAAATGAACATATTAAAGCTTACCTTAATTATAAATTGTCTGGCTGTCCCGAAGATAAAGGGAAAAATATATAAAAGTAAATTAATATGAAAATAAAACACATATATTAAATTATATTACTATTTAACAAAATAAGTATTCAGTGTTTGAAATCATATTAAGAATATGAAATAAATGCATTCGTACATTTTTTTGAATTAAGAAAATTAAGAAACCCTGTTTTCTGAAAAATTGAAGAATTAATAATATCATAAAAACAAAACAAAATAAATTCTTCTCAAAGATATAGTATTCACTATAAATAAAAAGAAATCAGAAAATGGCATCCTTTAAGGAAAGTCCAACAATTGAGAAACTAAATTCTGAAAATTATTCAGTTTGGAAGTTTAAAATGCAAATGTATCTCATGAAGGATGAATTATATGAGGTTATTACAGATGACCCGCCAAATCCTATAACAGATGTATGGCGAAAAAAAGACAATAAAGCGCGAGCAATCATAAATTTGTTCATTGATGACGCTCAAATCATCCACATCAAACAATGCCAAACAGCTCTAGAAACATGGAATAAATATCCACGAAAGAACGAACTTAAGTAGTAAATTATACTTATTGAGAAAATTATATAGCACGAAGCTAGAAGAAGGTGGCGATATGCAAATCCACATAAATAAAATGTTGGAAATCATAGATAAATTGAAATCAATTGGGGAAGAAATTAAATTCGCGCACATTTCCGCACTGTTACTATGCTCCGTACCCAAAAGTTATGAAACCTTGATTATAGCCCTTGAAGCTCGCACCGAAAATGAACTCACACCTAACTATGTTAGCAGCAAATTGCTAGATGAATTCAATCGTCGAAAAGACGTCTCCGAAAACAATACAAATTCTTCTAAAGCTTTTTATATAAATAAAAAACAACAGTATAATAGTAATTTCAAAAAGGAAAATAAATACTGCACGTACTGCAGGAAAACAAACCACAATAAATCGGAGTGCTGGCATCTGAAAAACAGAAATGCTGATAACACTTAAAACAAACAATTTAGAAATAAATTCAGAGCAACCAATTCCTCACAGTTAGTGACACACAATGATGAGTTGCCACACACACATACACAACAACAAAGCCATTCAAAACAAATGAAGCAAATAACATCACAAACAAAACAAATGGCTTTCACGACTCAAAACACAATGACGAACAACTTTATAATTGACAGTGGTTCCTCATCGCACATAAGCAACAATATAGACCTTTTCGTTAATTTTGATGAGTCACAAAAATCGCAAGTATGTGTAGCAAACGGTAACACCCTCACTTCACTTGGTTCAGGAGAAATAAAAATTGAATACCTAGATCCAAATAAACAAAAAAGGGAACTAACACTAAAGGATGTTTTATATGTTCCAGAATTAAAGGCAAACTTAATATCTGTACACAAAGCCACCCAAAATGGCTGTAAAGTCACATTCACTAAACAAAAGTGTTACATCTCTATGAAAAATGAAACAATTTTAGAGGGTACAAAAAATAACAACTTATATGAGTTAAACTTGCCCATGCCAATAAACAAACATGACACATACCTGATTGAAGAATGCCAAAACCCTAACTGTATTACTCTATGGCATAAACGCATGGGACATAAAAATTTCAACTCTATTAAAGAATTAAACAAAAATCAATTTGTTCTGGGAATAAAAATCAATAACTGCAAACACGAGATAACATGCGAAACTTGCATCAAAACAAAACTGACTGACACCCCGTATCCAAAAACTGCAGAAAATAGGGGAAAACAAATACTAGAATTAGTACATAGCGATGTTTGCGGACCTATTCAAGTACCAACAATAGGCGGTAAATCATATTTCTTAACTTTTGTTGACGATTATTCTAGATATACAATGATTTATTTTCTAAGTAAAAAGAGCGAAGTAATCGAGAAATTAAAAGAATACGTCAACTTTACCACAAACAAATTTGGAAAGAAACCAGAAACAATAAGGTCAGATAATGGTGGTGAGTACATGAGCAAAAATGTAGAAGAGTTTCTTAAAGAAAATGGTATTCACCATCAGCTCACCGTACCACATTGCCCAGCCCAAAATGGGGTTGCGGAAAGAAAGAATCGTACACTAATCGAAATGACACGTACACTTTTATCAGAACCCAACTTAGACAAAAAATTGTGGGGAGAAGCTTTGAACACCGCCAATTACCTCCAAAACAGACTACCTACAAAAGCCTCTACAAAAACTCCTTACGAATTATGGCATGGTAGCAAACCAAATTTAAATCACTTAAAAACTTTCGGCTGTAAAGCCTATGCTTACATTCATAAAAGTAAACGGGGTAAATTAGACGACAAAGCCCAAGAAGGCATTTTTGTCGGCTACGACAATAGCGCTAAAGCTTATAGAATCTACCTGAAAAATGACCACGTAATACTTGCAAGAACAGTTAAATTCATTGAAAATACTATAAACAATTCAGAAGAGAACAATGAAATAAAATTACTCTCAGAAAATAATACAAATGAACACTCCGACACAGAATCGCATATAGGGCGCGAAATTGTCAAAATTGACATAAGTTCACCAGATCAAAATATCACTAGTGAACACAACACAAATGACCCCTTGAGAAGGTCAAATAGACACAATAAAGGTGTACCTCCCGAAAGGCTTATTTACTTAGCAGAAAACTTTGAGGCTAATGAACTTAAAGATTATAATGATTTTCTCAACATAACAAACCCACAAGAAAAACAGAACTGGTCAAACGCAATGCAGGAAGAAATGAATTCCTTAATCCAAAACAAAACATTCACATTGGTAGAACCTCCACCAGGAAGAAAAGTAATTGGGTCGAAATGGACTTATAAGGTCAAATATGACTCCTCAGGCAAAATAGCCAAATATAAAGCAAGATTGGTAGCGAAGGGCTTCAGCCAAAAATATGGCGAAGACTTTCACGAAACTTTTCCCCCGGTGGTATCCCATAGCACAATAAGAGCTTTTTTAGCCAGTGCTGCGCACAGAAACAGGCAGGTTCACCATATTGATATTAAAACTGCCTTCTTGCATGGAGACCTAGATGAAATAGTATACATGGAACAGCCTAAAGGCTATATTTTACCAGGAAACGAAAATAAAGTATGGAAATTAGAAAAAGCCCTTTATGGTCTTAAGCAAGCCGCCAGATCATGGCATTTGAAAATTGGTGAAACTCTAAAATAATTCGGTTTTACACAAAGCACAGCAGATGCCTGCCTGTTTAGGAAAA
The DNA here is from genome assembly GCA_963930645.1 of Salticus scenicus. NCBI lineage: Eukaryota > Metazoa > Arthropoda > Arachnida > Araneae > Salticidae > Salticus > Salticus scenicus. Next base: position 213,807,566 of record OZ005649.1, read on the forward strand.
ATGAAACAAACCCCATACATATAATTATTTACGTGGACGACCTTTTAATATCAGGGTCGGACCAACAAATAGAAGAAACTATCGAGAAACTTAGTGAAAAATACGAGCACAAAAATCTCGGGGAAATAAGCTACTACCTCGGCATTAATATACAAAAATCTAAACAAGGAGAATACTTTATAAACCAAAGATCTAAAATTAAAGAACTAGTGGAAAAATTCAATCTTCAAAACGCTAAGCCCACAAATATACCTATGAATCCTGGCTATCTGGATAATGCCTCAGACGATAATCTACTAAACAACAATACAAAATACAGACAAGCCATCGGATCCCTGTTATATATAGCTACTACCTCCAGACCTGACATTGCAGCAGCTGTCAATATTCTAAGTAGACGAAATGAGAAGCCCAGGCAGCAAGACTGGGATGCTGCGAAAAAGATTATATGTTATTTAAAAACCACTGAAAAATTGAGTTTGGTTATAAGTGGAAAGGAAAAACATATCCTAACCTGTTACGCCGATGCCGATTGGGCCGGTGATAAATCTGATCGCAAATCGATGACAGGAAATCTATTCTTAGTAGGAAAAACACCAATCCAGTGGACATCGAAAAAGCAAACGTGTGTAGCTCTATCTTCTGCAGAAGCAGAATTCGTATCAGCCGCAAACGCTGGACGAGAGATATTATGGCTCACCAGGGTACTAGAGGACCTCGACTTACCACAAGAATTACCCATAAGATTATTCGACGACAATCAGTCTACAATCAAAATGATCGAATCGCCCAAACACACAGCACATTCCAAGCACATTGACATTCAATACCACAGCGTGAAAAACCTGTGTGAGAAAGGGATTATTTCTCTACAATATCTGCAGAGTAAATTAATGACTGCAGATGTGTTGACAAAACCTACTCCTAAGCCAATCTTTCTGAAACACCGCGACAATTTGGAACTAAGACACTATTCCTCGTTTGAGGAGGGGTGACAGAAAACTACAAACTCGAAAAGACTTATTTATTCCAAAAATGTGTTCCGTGAAGAAAAACGAACATTATAATAAGAACAAAAGTGTATCTGTTTCCACCCTCCCAATTTTCCATTCCCTTTCTTTCAAGGGGTGAAGATCTATTATTAGAACTGTACCACGTGATTCCACACCTGTACGTTTTTCATCAGAATAGATTCCAGTTCAGTTAGAGTTTATGCTTTGTAATGTAGAGTGAGATTAATTCTCGCTCCTTTTTTTTTTATTTTACTTTTATTTTTATTTTCCATTAAATGTACGTTTTAAACCCAAAGAACATGTCAAGATTAATTTATTCGTTAAAATAATAATACAATTACTTTACAGAGAAGAAATTAATAATGGTAATATAGAATAAAATATTCAGCTAAGTGGACAGCCGACTCCTCAGAACAGAAATGGTAAGCTCATCATTTTCATTACTTCTGTTTTTGAATAAATGATTAATTGCTATTAAATCTGTATAATAAAGCGCTAAGAATGCGCCACCGAGTGCAGAAAATAAATATTTATATTAGTATTGATGTATAATTCTATGTCAGGGGGTTACTGTCCTTCTGTTTAATTACACTGCCTACATTTATTACAACAAAAATAAAGTATGTTGTTAATTTCCTTGAAACTTACAAATCTTGATCGACTTTTCAAGTGGCAACTAGATATGGAATCCGAAGTACCAAATTTGAATTTCCTACAGTTATTTGTTATTAAATTATGCTGAAAATTCATATATATAGATATAGATATAGATATATATAGATAGATAGATAGATACAGATCAACCGCTAAAAATTGGACTTTCGTATTCAGAAGGCCTCAAAACGTGATATTATACAGAAAAAAATAAATCTCCAAAAACTACATTGTTTACAGTATGGGTATGATAAATTTATTTTCCATTCTTTGTCAGCAGTGTTCTTCGACATAAAAAAAAAAAAAAAAGCAGCAAAGCACTTACGTCAATCAAATTTAATAAAAAAAAATGTTTACCTTAATTTTTCTAGCCCTGTATATTCTATATAAACTATATTCGCATGACTTTGTGTACGTAAATTTAGTGTTATATCTAAAACACGTAACACAAAATGAAATACACTTCCAGCAATTCCCAAGCATAGCTCCAATATATCTAAATACTCTGAGTAACCCTGTAATGAATGATGAATGATTGCTATACCACAATTTACACAAAACATGCTTTTATGCGTATAAAAATCGTTTCTTTTTATTCTGTTTAAAGCAACCTATAGATGGCACACTACATATGAGGAATTTCGCTCACAGATGTGAGGTATTTGATTTCTCTTGGATGACCCTGTACACAACCCTTTGTCTGATCGCAACGAATAGCTTAGTGTAGCATCGCTGTATGATACAGATTTAGAATATTAAATTTGGACGTCATGTTAATAACACTAACACACACACACACAGAGCGAGAGAGAAGAGAGAGAGAGAAAGAGAGAAAGACCAGCCGCTAAAAACATTATTTTTGAATTCAGAGGATCAGAAAACGTGCAAATATAACAAAAGCTAATTTTCCGAAATCTGACTCAAAAACAATAATTTCTCTGTACCGTGAATATGGATAAGAGAATGTATAAAGAAAAAGAAATAAAATGAATTTGAAAATTGCCTTTTAGTTCATAAATTATTCATAAATTTTTTTCGTTAAGTTATCAATGAGTATCTCGTGTGTATTCACTAGGGGAAAGAGATACATTACAGGCAAAAATAGTCATCTTTCCCTGAATGAAAAAGAATCCCTCCCCCTCCCAAACGCTGACCGATATATGCCTTATTACAAAGCTATAGTAATTATTACAATTTATCACTTTTGATACAGCCCCTTAAGGAAAAAAAAATTTCATATTTGAAATGTACTCTTGATTTTTGTACCAATTTTGTGATTGGAAGTATGTTTCTATATTTCTTAGTTAACGAGATAATCGCTGTACCATCTATTTTGAATCACCCGGTATATATATGCATGAGAAAATTTGAAATGTGAGGCAGTGTGTGAATACAAATGTATGAAAATGAATTATTTTAAAAATTATAAGTTATCTACGCCGTTTCAAAAAAAAAAAAAAAAAATACAGTATGACAAGAGATTGCTAATGCAAATAAATAATTTATAATTTAACATTTAATACTACAAAATTAGTAGTTAAATAAAGATTCTAATCACGCAATAGATAATCTAAAATATATTTTAATCTTCAGTTTTATTTGTACATATATACATAATTAAAAATTATTCTTGAGTTATTTTATAAATGTAAGTGTGAAATAAAATTACTGCATTCAAAATTCTAAATATTGAATAAGATATTTTTCAAAATAAATCGAAAATTAATATATATATATATATATATATATATATATATATCCCCAAAGAATCAATTTCATTCCTTTCCGATTATATTCATTTTAGAAAAAAAAAAAAAAAAATGCATATGTCCTACTAAATAAAATGACACATTCTTTTCGCATAATACCTTTTTAAAGAAATGTCCTTGGTAAAATCACAGATTCATTTTAATGGAATAAAATGCTTTTTTTCCATATAAAACAGTTTTAAATTCTGGGACTTTTCATGCAACAGTAACCACGAGCTTTTAAATTTGTTTTTATTGAAGCATTTTTCAGGTCATACATTTTCTATTTTCTCTTTTCAAAATAGATTTCGCTTTGACGTTTCATAAATTTATATCCGTTTATAGATAAAATATTTTTAGGATTTTACAAAGCATTAATCAGATGTAGAAAATGGAAATTTTAATGCAATAAAAAAAGATACGTTTCTTGAGACTACACATATATGTATATGTATTTCAAATTGTTATATTTATCATTGTACTTAAAAAAAAAAAAAAAAAAAAAAAAAAAAAAAGATTAAATGAATTCTTTGTCGAATTTAAATTCAGTCTGAAATAAATTTTAAACAATATTTAAGCATTTAGAAGAATATATTTTCACTAATGTATATCATGTTTCATTAATAAATATTCTATAAATGTTATTGAGATAATTATATACATGCATGTTTACAGTTTTATAACATAAACTATTTTAAATTTACTACAAGTTTTTCTAATGCATACTTCTATAGCCTTTTCATAACATTCATTAATTATTAATTTATTAAAAATACATTTTTTTTTTAAATATTTTAACAGTAAAGTAATAATTTGAATTTAACAAGTTTCAAATATTTTTAGAAACCTTCCTGGTTTTTAAGATTAATTACTTTTAAGTGAATGGGTTTGAATAAAGTTAGGTATTAAAACAAAATGAAATAAAAAAATTATTGAAAATTCAGAGGAAATGTAAATATACCGTTTATAGAGATAGTTCAAGCACTAAAATATTTAATATTGCTGTATGCTGTTTGAAATTTCACTGAAACTACAGTTTTAAC
>OZ005649.1:213814523-214004523 GCA_963930645.1 Salticus scenicus
TTTTACAGCTTAATCAGGAAATCTGTATAAAACAGTTCAAAAAAAAATATATAGTTTATTATTCAGCTATTTGACGGAACATAGTCAACCAAAGGAACGTGGACATTTAATTTGTCTTTCACGCATGTGTATGCATATATATATATATATATATATATATATATATATATATATATATATACGCGGGTGACAAGAATAATATGTCTACCTTGGGTTAAACAAGTTTTGTCAAATAGCTTAATAATTGATTAAAGAATTGTTTGATTACATGTTTTTTTTTTTTTTTTTTTTTTTTTTTTTTTTTTTTACGCGGAGACATTCATGTTGTCCGTAATCAATATAAATAAATAGACAATTGTTATTACCCAGTACATGAATGTGATCTAATTGGTCTGTAATTGTAAAACTTTCTTCCATGGGTCACTTAGAAAGTTTCAGTTCATTTATGTAAGGCTCTATTACGTATTTTTGGAGATGTGAAGATTTAATTATTATTATTATTTTAAATTGCTAATTTTTGATTGTACATCATGGTATTTTCTACTAAATTTCACATCAGTTTCAGATACATTGAGACAAAAAAAAAAAAAAAAAAAAAAAAAAAAAAAAGAATGAAAATTAATTTGAAAATGATTATATTAAATCATTCATGAAATATGAGCGTTTGTTCGAAATCCTTAGTCACTGTGTATGCGTTAACGATAAGTCAATCGTCCTGCATAATTTAATAGAAAAATGTTCCAAACAATCTATAAAAACATCTGCAAATAGGGGAAATTGAAACTATTATCTCTCTCTCTCTCTCAGACACAGAAATAGCTCTTTTATGTGACTTTTAAGAAGTAGGCTTAACATTAACATAGAAAGTCTCCTAAAAGTGCATACTCAGAATGTTGTGAAAAAAATTACAGAGGTGCTACTTACATAGTTAATACAAGATCAGTCAAATTTATCTGCGGAATCCCAATAGATTGTTTGTAAAAAAAAATAATATATTATGGAATATTTGGTACCAAAAGACAAAAAGTGCATGCGATTTGGCGAGCAACTTTCTTTCCCGTCAAATGCAAGTAAGTTTAATGCGTTTAAGAATTTCCTGCAAAATAAAATATTTCTTAAGAGCATTACAGAATTATAATCGATAAAATGGTTGCCTGTTCCTCATACAAGCTTAAACAGTATATTCATGTGGTCTTTTATTAAAAGTATTTAATTTTAGCTTTGATTTTTTCTCCCTTGTGAGTTGCGAATATTTAAATTACAGCGAAGTAGACGTTTCAGTTATACATATTTTTTGTTTTATTTGGTAATTGACACATTTTCTGTATTTTGCAAGTTGCAAATATTTTGTTTTTACTTCTAGTTAAAGGTTAAAAGGAATTTTACAATTAAGAATTATTCTTATTTTTTATCAAAGAAAATGTCTATGAAAATTAACACGTACTCTATAGTTTGGATGCTGTATAGATAATACACGGGAAAAAAAAAAAGTATTGCATTCACAAATGTTATAGAAGAAGAAATTAAATTAAAAAACCACATTGTTGAAATATTAAAAAAATATGAGTTTCTAAGTTATGAAAAATTTGAAGGCCTTCCTGATGATGCATATCTTCGTCTAACGAAATACAATCGAACCTCGTTAACGTGAATCTCAAGGATAATAATAAAAAAATTGTTCATATTATCAGTAATTCACGCTTTTAGTAACTCAGAAACTAATCTTCATTTTGACGGGGAATGAGGAAACAGCTCATGTTAAAAGTCATTCATGTTAAGCGTGTTCACGTTAACGAGACGTTGCTGTTTTTGTATAGCAAAATTCTGTTCAAAATAAGTATACTACCGAATTGCCTATTAAAGATATAAAACATCAAAATAAAAAAAAAATTATATAAATCATGGGACTATAAGAAGAATGCTGTAAATTACTAGCAAAATGCGAATTCTGAAAATTCATATTGCAGTTTAAAAAGGGTCCAAACAAAGTTTGAATATGTTTAAAAAAAAAAAAAAAAAAAAAAAAAAAGTAATTAAATCTTTGGGAGAAACAAACAGAAAATGTAACTAATCGTAGAGAAAATATGAAAGAAATAAAAAGCTTTTTACTTGAGGGAGGTGGGGGGGGGGGGGGGGGTTAGAATTACATCTTCTAAAGAAGCGTCTTTCAATATCAAAGGTATGCTCATACAAATAAATTTGTTTTTGTGCATTTTTTCTAATCGAAAGATCCGTTCTACTTCCCTATCTAATTTTTTATGATTATTATTTAACCCCTTAACGCGCGCTGTCCTCGCTGCGAGGACGCAAAATTTAAGATCCAGCTGCAAAAATTCATCCCGGAAATTTTTTAGCAATAATTTACGTTTATAACATAGCAGAAAAGGCCAATTTTTTTAACCCTAAAATTTAAAATTTCTTTTAGTTTAATTTATTTCATGAATTCCGGTGGCAGTATAATTTTAATGATCCGAATTGTCTTGCGCCGCAAAGGGTTAAATTTATCAAGAGCTCGAAATTTTCAATTCATTATAGTATTCAATTAAAACTTGGTTTAAAGTTTGTATCACAAAAATGAGCACGGTTTAAAAATTGTAGTTATATAAACGTTTTTTTTTTTTTTTTTTATTATTTTTATTTTTATTTAAGTTAAACTTATTTAAATTAATTTAATACGATAGGTTAAAAAAGTTATTTTGTAAATTTTTATCTAATCAGTGTAACAAAAAGTAAATTATAATAAAACAAGTTGTAAATTTTCAATAGTAATCTATACTAAAATCTAAAATGTACTAAAACTAAAATGTAATATATCTGTAACTAAATGTAATCTGTAACTAAAATGTAATCTATACTAAAATTTAAATTTAAATTTGAAATAGTTTATATCAATTTAAAATTTCATCTATATTACCGGTTGTGAAATCGGCATTCTTCAAAAACACAAAATAGCGCACTGATAAATGATTGCAGTTTACCATTGTTTCATTTCCAAAGTGTTGTGTACGTTATTTTTATTTTATTATGCAATATAAATAAATGTGCGTACTGTTTTACTTTAAGCCAAAATATTTGAAACTCAAGTAACACTTAAGTTTAGTTTAGGTATTCCACGTTACAAATTAAAGTTGTATAATTTCATCGTTAGTTTTAGTTATAAGTATTTTGACAAAATTATAAAAGTGTATTTTTTCAAAATGAACTTTTAAAAACTAGTTTAGTAAGAAGAACATTTAAAATGTTTTTCTATAATGAGTGTTTAAAAAAAAAGTTTTGCACTGTGTCTCCAAAAAGTGATAAATAGTCAAGAATATGACATTTAGAATATTTTTTTACTGTCGATATATAGTTATACCGCCGGAATTTTTTTTTATAAACATACATAACCTCTTTAGGAGAGTATTCTGTAATTTTTTTCAATTTTTTTGCGTACGCACCTATGGAGACCTTCCTTGTAAGCGGCCATTCACGCATTGATATTTTACTAATCATTTCGAAAAGTCTGCGTAATAGTTTACTATTTTATTTTTTCTTCGCTTTTTTATCTTTCTTTCTTTATATCACTTTAATATCAGAGTGCATTTTTTTTTTTTTTTTTTTTTTTTTTTTTTTTAAATTCGCATTAAATCAGTTTTTTCTTAAAAGTACATGTTTGGAAAAGAAATGAAAATTTGAACGATTTTAGAAAATAAAACCAAATAAGAGATAATGTTTAAGGTGCATTATAAATGGCTGAACATGTACTTTTTAGAGATTAAATACTTTTTAAAATGCAATTTAAATATTTCTTTTTTCTTTAATATTTTTATTGTTTCTCCTGTGAATAATTAAAAAAATAAATGAAAAATAATAAAAAATATCAAATTTGGATGATGTGCCCATTTTAAAACTATTGCTCGACATCTGAATTACATGGCGATATATATAAAATTCAAATTAATAACTTTATTTAAAAAAAATTAAATGAGTGCGTGTAGGGTACTAAAGTATGGTCTGAGGCCGACTGACTGCATTAGATACTAAGTGAAGAGCCCTTCACAGGTTTCTTCCTATAAGATATAGTACATTTTTGGGCGACTTTTAGAAGAAAGCAACGGAAAACTCCGAAAGCCTAGACCAACAAAAGCGAAATTGTTCCGTACCCGGCACCACCCTTGTACCACCTTTATAATCAGAATTGCTCGAAAAAGCGCAAAACTAGAGAAACTCAGCAGTGTCTGAAATTATATTATTTAATATGTATACAGCCTTCTTAGTTATTTAATCTTATATTTCATTTTTTTTTTAAATTCTTTAATTTTTTTATTTATTTTTATTTATTTTATTTTTTACCTTATTAAAGTAATTTTAAAATTAGTTTAAAAAATATGATAGATGGGAATGCCTTACAGTCTGGAAAAATGGTAAATTAATTTACTGACGATTTTTTCTTTCTTTATTCATATTTCTTTGGCTTTCATATCAGAGTTTTTAAAGAAATATAATTATTAATTTAAAATCTTTGAGTATTGCTCGTGTAATAATGATACCAATAAATTAATTTAAAAGGAGAACCCCATCCAAATTGTGTTAATTCAAAATAAAACTGCTTGCTTTATTTTTAAAGTATAAGTTTTTCCATTGTACAGCGTGCCCCCTAAGAGCGCTTTCACACTGACCGACACGACAGCGACTAAATCGGCTGATAAATAATGCAACGATTGGAACAATATCGTGTCGGATAGTACACTGCTTTTACACTACACCGATATCGGTCCTACAAAACGGGAACTTTTCTTTTCATTCCATTCCGAGATTGCGCTGTGCTAGCAAGCATTCAAATACAGCTCCTCCGTATGTCAAATTGCGGTTGTCATATCGCATCGCCGTAGAAAAAATAAATAAATAAAAGGGGTGGTGGAGGAAATTCACGGGCTGTATGCATGATATAAAATCAAGATACGTGGAAGATTATTTTAGATAACTTTCGGAAAACTACATGAGATCCTGAGAAATATTTTAATTATTTTTACATTAGTGAAGGACCTTTTACTGATAATTTATGTTTTTTATTAAAAATTAATTATCAGATTTATATAACAAGACGAATATATTAAAGACATCAGAAAATTAATATTTTTTTTTACATTTTTCTTTCTTTCTTTTTTAATTTAAATTCATGAAAATGTTTAATAAATGAGACATCAGACCCCAAAAATGATATAAATTCACGCAATTTTATCAACTTAATCAAGTTATAATTTCAAAACAATGTGACACTTTGTGCATTTGAATTATAGGAATACAACTTTTCTTTTTTAAATACAAAGTATATTTATTAAATTAATTAATTAGAAAAATATTTACACATTTTCATATTGTTAACAATTTATTATTTATTTATTGGTTAATATATAGTTACATAGTTAATTATTTATTAAATCCTTTTTTTTTTTTTTTTTTTTTTTTTTTTTTTAAGAAGCATTGCTCTTTTATGTTAAATAACCTTAAGAAGGGGGGGGGGGAGAAACTGTATGTCTCAACAAGATTTTTTCTTATATATATAAATACAATTGAATTACATTTTTAAAATCACGCTTTGTTTTGTTTATACGAGCTATTTTTGGAAAATAGGATGAAGACTAGGTGAAAATATTTTTTTATTTTTAATTTTTTTCTAGTTGTTTCTTATAATTCTGATAAAGCTTTATATACACACTTCCCTCTAAATAAGGGAAAGCTTTGGGACCAGGTACAGTAAAACCTCTCTAAGTTGGACACCTACGGTTCCAAGAAAAAGTGTCCAACTTAGAGAGGTGTCCAACTTATAGGGGATAGACATAATGTTAATGGATACATTCCGTTCCAAGAAAAAGCGTCCAACTTAGAGGGGTGTCCAACTTGAGAGGTTTCACTGTACTTCACCTTTATATAGAGGTGTACCTCATTCAGAGGTTGCATTTCTTAATAAGCTTAATTGTTATTAATCAATCGTTTTTACATAATATTTAGTGCCTTAAAAAGTGTATTTGATATTATATTACAATTTATCAACATAAAATTTACAACAAACTCTGCTATATTGACAATTTATATAATAATTTAAGTACTTTTAAGTATGCTTACCAAAAATAGAGACATGTTATAGAATAATAACTTTAGAAAAACTTATTTTATTTGACACAAACAGTTGGTAAAAATCTTTCTCTCTCTCTCTCTCTCTCTCTCTTTCAATCTTTTTTCTTTTCTTCCACAAAGTAATGATTTCCAAATAAACTTTTAATGTAACATTGATAAAATAGGTAAAATACTAAAACCAGCTAACAAAACTAACAAAAAAAAAAAAAAAAAAAAAAAAAAAAAAATGATTAATCAATTAAAATTTCACCTCTTCTGAAAATTGTAAATTCTCATTTTTCAAATAAATCTTGCATTTGTTTGTAACCCCCCCCCCCTTTCTTGTACTTCACTGGAACTTTGAATTTCAGTAGATTTATGCCCAATGTCTATTATACATACAATTCTCAATTACTCTTTGATTATACATACAATTCTCACAAATGATCTCATACTTTTAGCACTTTCAATAACCTTTATCTCCCCCCCCCCCTCCTATTGTTTAAGTGACACCCATCAAAGAGATTAATATAAATCTGCTTCATTCGTTATTTCAAATCTGAATTCTTTAAAAAATGACTAGCTTTTTTTTAAAGTGGAAAAGTTTCTAAAACTATCTTCTTCAGATAATAGAAGAATTTTCCTTAGATCCCATAATTAGAGATTCCTTAGAGGAGATACGAGTAAACATTTATCAGCTGTGGCTTCAAAACCTTTCAATGGATAACACTTTAATTAGTATTCAATCATTTTATTACTTTCATGAATAATAATAATAAGAAGAAGCTGTAAAATTATAACTGGTGAAAAATCAATCCCCCTCCCCCTCATTAAAAATATTTGGAAGGAGTTTACTTGTAAATCATTGCTCATAATTATTGATCAGTAATAAGATATTAACATTTTTAGTTACTTCATCTTTTCCTGTATGTTTATATATTTTTTTAGAAGAGCTTCAATGGATAACAAATTAAAACTGTCAAAAATAGTACAAAAAGTGACTTTATTATTTTTATGACAAACCAAAGGATAAAAATATAATTTACATGTGGTAACCCTATTTTATTTTATATAGGTATATGTGTGTATATATAAATTTATTGTTTATTATATATATATATATATAATTTTGTAAAGTGTGGTTATGTTTTTTTAAATAGAAAATGTTTCTAAAAATTTTATGCAAGCTATCTCTTTCTGAATGTATTTTTTTTTTTTTTTTTTTTTTTTTTTGAATAATGATTGGAGATGAATGAAGGGAAGAGATTTTCAAGTTTTGAGATGATAAACTTAAAAATAAAATTTATATGGTAGTGAAAAAGAACATGTAATAATATTTTTAAAAATTTCTTTATTAGAGTATAAATCAAAAGTACATAATATAATAGAATATTAATTAAAACTATAGATTTTGTGAGCATTATATGCAGTGTTAAAATCAGGTCAATTACAAAATAAAACGAAGCATATTCTTGAATTGATATTATTTAAATATGCATGATATCAATAAAAATTGCTTGAATGGTCAAATTTTTGAATTATTTATTATTTGTATTTTTATATATTTGAAAAAATTACATATATAATAGATATAGATTACTAGGTGTATAATTCTATCACTGCAAAAGATAACAACACACAAAACAAAATAATTAAGGTACTTATTTGAGGGAAATAAAAGGGGACGAGGATTTCAAAATATACGTGAAGAAAGTAATAATTGAAGAAAATCTGTTCAAAAATTTAACTTAACCCAAAATTTAACCATCTACATTATTAACATTGGGTACAAATATACAAAATATGAGAGTCTTAATTTAGTTTTAAACTTGATATTATTAATTTAGTTCAACATTTATAAATAGAGTATCTGGAATAATAGTATGTAATAGTTATCTAGAAAATTAGAGTACAAGAGCGTTTATTAAACCGTTTAATAAAATTCTATTTGTTTATCAAAGTTATAAGACAGCACGTGTATTTATTTGGAAATAAATGAGTGCAGTTATTTTTTAAGTCGGTAACTCACAATCTATTAAGGACTGTATATAATGCACATAAAATTTACACTTTTTTAATTTATACTCCAACAAAGAAATTCCTAATAATATTATTACCTGTTCTTTTTCAATTCCGAGGAAATTTCACTTTCCGAGTTCGTCATCTCAAAACTTGACAATCTGCTTCCATAATTTAACTCCAGTAACATATCTTTTAGTTATCCTTCTTTTTCTTTAATCAATTCCATCAACATGTTTATTTAATATACACTCATAGCACTGAAATATCTTTTCTTCAATAAATACTGAGGACATAAAAACTCTCACGTTGTTTAAAAAACCAACATGGCGGAGAATGAGGGAAAATTGTCGGAACGATTTTATAGAGAGCGGGGTTGCTCGACGACAGCCAAACGGCATCGGCTTATCGGGACGACAAAAACGTCCTCAAATCGGTGGGTGTGAAAGCACGTAGTATATAGCATTGTATTTCGCCTGCACGGATGTCGGATAGCGACAATCGGATACGATTTATCGGTGTCGTGTCGGCAAGTGTGAAAGCGCTCTAAGTCTGCAGACATTTTAAAAATTCCTCACTATTGAATGAATTGGTAGAATTGTACGTGGTTTGCAATAACATAACTCTCTTGAATTTTTTTTTTCTTTTTTTTTGTAAAAGAAGAAGAAAATATATATATATATATGTAGTGACAAGCCCTTGCTTCCCCCTAACCTTGCTTTCCCGCAACTGCTGAATCTAAAGCTATTTAGTTTCTGTTCCCCGTACCCAGAATCCTAGTCAGCTGATCATCGACGGAGTATCAGAATATTAGAGGAAATGCGTGCCTATGACGAGAGTGACGCCACTTCCTGAACACGCCGCTGCTATCGGCGTTTTGAGGAGAAAAGTTCAGAGTTGACGAAGCTTGCATACTGGACGGATGTAATGCTTGTATTTATGAACTTTGTTTTTCGCGTTTCGACGTAATTGGTGAAGTACTAAGTGATTTATTTGTGCCAAGAATTATGAATAATTTTACGAACTGTTAAACTCACTTTTGATAAGCAATTTTAATCCTCATTAGCATTCCTGTAAATATTGTATAAAACCTTAACTTTCTTTATTAAATTTTAAGTAATTAATAATTAATCTAATTAGTATTTTTATTGTTCTTAAACGCCCACAATCGACTGGATATTACATCAGAAGTGGGATAAAGGATGTGGGATAAAGGATAAATCGTAAATTTTAATTTAACTTAGACTTCGGATTGAACGCAAATTTTAATACAAAGTAAATTTTTGATGAACTACAAACTTTAATTAAAATAAACTTTTTATGGACTGAACTATTTATTTATTTTTAAAAAACTGTAGCTGAACAGCTAAACAGTGATAAGTGGTGAATTATAAAGTTTTTCGTCATATTAAGCAACGATGTGTGAAATATGCTCTTCAAGGTGCTCAAGGAATAAAAAACGGCAAAACGACTGGATAAAGATTTGAATAAAAGTTCAGAACACCTGCTGTTTTGGTTCTACAAAGGTACGTGTATATTTTATTTTGTTGTACAATGGTTTCTTTAGGGGATATTCCCAAAATTGGCGCTGCGCTGAGGACAGGGAAACATAGTAAAATTAGAATTCTGCATCGCTTTTTATTCAAAGACGAAGGTGACAGAAAAAACCGATGCAGAATAAGAAAATTTATAGGATTTAATTTTGCCGTTGACGATAGCAATTATATTCAAAAACAAAAATTCATCGACGAAAATTTTTCGTTGAATGAGTTAATTATTATAAGTAATTTATTGAGTGTTTCATTTATCGGCACGAAAGAAGAAATACTTAATAGGTTATTATTAAAATTAAATGATATCGAATCACTCAAAGAGGAAAACTCCGACAATGAATCGGAAGATGATGATTCTGAAAACGAATTTGACAGTGATAATGACGTCGAGAAAACTGACTCCTCTGTGCAATGCCATATAAATGATAATAAGTGCTATGAAAGTAATGATAATGATGGTAATTATGATGATGGCAAAATTAAAAAAAGTGCAAATTGTAGTAATAATGGATCACTTGGTGCAACTGTTTCTTTCAATGATTTTGAAAATACCACTTCTAAATTTAGCGGCGAGCCGCATGAAAACATTAGTGAATTTTTTTCCGAATTTGAAGAGTTGTCAATAATGTTTAATTTGAGCGAATTACAAAAAAATGTTTTCTGTAAGAGATCGTTGAGCGGAAACGCTCTTCTCTTCATTAAATCCGAAAAAGCATTATTGACATACAAAAAATTAAAAAATGCACTCATCAACGAATTTAAAATCGAGATAAATTCCGCCTCTTTGCACGAAATACTGAGTAAAAAGAAAAGAAAGCCAATGAAACTGTTACAGAGTATTTTTTTAAAATAAGAGAGTTAAGTAAGAAGGGGCACATTGATGATGCCGCGTTAATGCACTACGTGATCCAAGGAATCAATGATAAATATGAAAACAAAATTATTCTTTATGGTGCCAAAAATCCTCGTGAATTCAAAGAGAAAATCAAATTGTACGAAATGTATAAAAGAGATAGAGAAAAAACTAAATCTAGATTTGATAAAATTGATAATGCAAAATTGAAAACTGTACAACATATGTATATGAAAAATTTAGTCCTAGAAATGAAGTGAATAAACTGTGCTATAATTGTGGTGATAAAACCATGTGTCTAGGGACTGCCCCCACAAAGCTAAAGGTTTGAAGTGTTTTACATGCAAACAATTCGGGCATAAAAGTTCGGAGTGCCCAGGCTCGAAACCAGAAGTTGAGGCATTATACATTGATGTAAATCGTAATTTAAACAAAATTATTTTGATTAATAATGTAAATTTCAGCGGTATAATCGATACAGGAAGTGAAGCAACATTGTTGCGAAAAAATGCTTTCGATAAATTAAATGTGAATAAATTAAATTTTATGAGTACTACTTAGAAGGGGATCGGGAAAAGTTCGATAAAGCCAATAGGTTCATTCAGTGCTGATTTAAAAATTGACGAATTGCAATGCGAAACTGATATTTATGTTGTAAATAATGATATGATACCCTATGATACAATCCTTGGCATGAATGTATTAATGCTGGGTGAAACAACGATTAATGAAAAGGGCATTTTTGTGAAAAATAAATCTAATTCTCTCGAGGTAAATTTAGTAACAGTACTTCCAGTAAGTGCATATGAGAAAGAAAATAAACCGAATGTTGTTATTGATGCCCCTATTAACTTTGAGAACAAAAATTTTGAGAAATCCCCAGAAATAAATGAAACATTGAATAGTGTTAAAAAGTGTAACAATAAAACCCTGTTTTGCTGTCAAAAAAATCATTAGAATCTTCCGAAAAAGCCGTAAGTGAAAATGACCTCGACGACAAGAGTGACGAAAGTGATGACGATAAGATGCTTTTAGAGGACGAAAGTAGTGTAGATGATGACAGTGAGGAAGAGGAGGAGCCTCAACGACAGAAACAAAGCTAGACGAGTATTTTCCAGATAGATGATGATAGTGAGGAAGAGGAGGAGCCGCGCCGAAAGGGACGAAGTCAGACAAATGTTTCCGGGATGAAGTCGCTAAATCAAGAAAACACTTATTTGAAGAAAGACGAGAAACAAGTCCTACTTGAAAAAATTTCACAATTGGCCGAAGAGTTGAAAGAGTTAAAAGAAAAAGTTGACGATAATTCCAAACTCCTTAAAAGGAAGAAATCGAGAAAAAAGACTGTGACAATAGATTCCATTGAGTGTAAAAGACAGAATTTCCCAAAAGAAGAGACTGCCAGTATAGATTTGAGAAAGTTGTTCATCCCATCACTTCCGTTGAGAACCCCAATTAGCGAGATAGCCATATTATTTCCCAAAGCTGTACAAATACAATTAGAAGTTTTCCCTACACATAAAAGTGCTATTATAGACTTTTCGACCGAACAAGATGCTACAGAGGCCTTAAAAGACATTAAAACTGAAAATGATGGATTAGAGGGTCTCGAGTCCCAAAATAACTCCGAGTCCCGAAGTAAAGATTTGAGTACACATATCATTAACAATTTTCTAGAGTTAAAAAGAAAAATAAAGCAAGATGCAAATTGAGTAGACAACCACCAAAAACTGTTACCGTAGGCAACCAAGTTGCCGTAAAGCCAAAATTGACTTTTTTCTGTGATTATAAGACAGTGAAAATTAAAAATGAGAATATTAATGATATAATTAAGGATGGATGCCATGAAGGTTCCCGTTGTACATCTACTCATGTTAAGATCCTCAGATCCTTAAGATCCCTCGCTTAGCTTAAAAGCAAAAATATGAAAATTCTCATAAACTGTAAATAAGTATGTTATTATTTTGTGTTGCTTTTGTATTTTTTTTTTTTTTTTTTGTATTTTTCAGTGTGACCGCCTGGAGGACCAGACGATGCAGGACGGCCGAGCTTGTAGTGACAAGCCCTTGCTTCCCCCTAACCTTGCTTTCCCGCAACTGCTGAATCTAAAGCTATTTAGTTTCTGTTTCCCGTACACAGAATCCTAGTCAGCTGATCATCGACGGAGTATCAGAATATTAGAGGAAATGCGTGCCTATAACGAGAGTGACGCCACTTCCTAAACACGCCCCTGCTATCGGCGTTTTGAGGAGAAAAGTTCACAGTTGACGAAGCTTGCATACTGGACGGATGTAATGCTTGTATTTATGAACTTTGTTTTTCGCGTTTCGATGTAATTGGTGAAGTACTAAGTGATTTATTTGTGCCACGAATTATGAATAATTTGACGAACTGTAAAACTCACTTTTGATAAGCAATTTTAATGCTCATTAGCATTCCTGTAAATATTGTATAAAACCTTAACTTTCTTTATTAAATTTTAAGTAATTAGTAATTAATGGAATTAGTATTTTTATTGTTCTTAAACGCCCACAATCGACTGGAATCTCTGTTTACAGAAATATCATACTCAATCACATTTTTCGTATACATAATCTTTGTTCTGTTAGGTTTAAAAACAAAAATATCTCTCACATAATTAATGTTGCTACAAAAATGGGTTATCCTAAAAAATTTATTTATTCACTTGTTTATCAAAAAAGGTCTTTGTCTAACACAAAAAAAAAAAAACTACTAAGGTTTAATTAAAAAATATTAAAAAAAAAAAAAAAAAAAAAAAAAAAAACTGGTGGATGGATGGCCAGATGTTTGATTAAGGAGGTAGGGTGGTGTTGTTTGGCTGGTTGGTTGGGAGGGTTTGATGCTGAATAAAATTAATAATAAAAAAAAAGTGTGGGGGGGGATTACTCATAGTTACATGCTTATATTTCTGGTTGATACTATGTATTTTGAAATCTTTTATCCTTAAAATTAATTTTGTACATCTGGCTACTTGAGGCTTCCCTTGTTAAGTTTGAACAATCAATCTATATGCATAACAAAAATAAGATCTTATATTATTGAAAAAAAAATCTTTTAAATTATAATTTTAATTATTAATGACTGCCCTATAACGCTTATCCTTATATGTGTACTCTTTGGCATTATTGCTTGTAATTGTGTCTGATTAAAACATTTAATACTATGATTTCAAGATTATTTAGTTTTGGGTTAATCACAAAAGTTCAATTCTTCTAATTACTTAATTGACGCTAAAAATTATCTTAATCTTGCAGTCAATACTTCTAATTTCCTTAATCTTTCAGTCACTACATCTTAATTTCCCTTATTACATTGGATTCTTCTCCTGAAATAAATTTTACTGACTAAATGTTTTTATAGCTCACCGATAGATGGCGCTTGCACTCTAATGTTTTATGCTTTTATTCTTTAGTCTTTAACTTAAATGATATATTATTAATGTATTTGGTACGATTTAATTCATTTCTACTAGTTTTAAAATTAATTAAATATAAAATCTATTTTAACATTATCATTTAATATTAACTCTGTGTAATTTATCTTTAATGAAAATGCTCTGAAGTATTTTCGATTAATCGATATCTGTCGAGATTTTATTTTACTTCAATTTAAGTTTTGGCATCATCCTTTTCTCCTGTTAGAGTTAATTGTTATACATGTGGTTGCTTTGCTTCATTCAAGTGTTCACTTTGGTATCCATTAAGATTACATTTAATCTTTTTTTAATCTTTGTTTTAATTTAATATTTCAATTATTTCTAATTCTTTATGGTTTTGCTGCATCGATCGGGGTGTGAAACGATATTAATTGCTATGATTAGCAATATCGTTGTACGAAATCGTTGCGGCTCTTTAAGCTTTATGAAGCATGCACCCCTTGATAAGTATGTTTCTATGTTTAAGCATTTACATCCAAATATTTCTGTGATTTATTATTTATTATTCGTTTTCACTCTCATAAGCTTAATGGTCATTTTTATTATCATTCCGGTCGGCGTAAGTATTTTAAGTTACTATCCTAACTCATTGGTTCTTAATCTACATTGCAACTTTTTGTGTAATTCTTTCCTCTATGTTAAATTCAGTTCTATATTTTAGTGTGCTGTTATTGTCTTAGTTCTATAATTAGCTGAATTTTATGATTTAATCTTATTACGATATCTATTATTTATATATATATATATATATATATAGTTTTTTTTTTATTATTATTATTATTTATTTATTTATTTTTTGTCGACGATAGTTAGAAAAATAGTTAATTTTTTTGGACGGATGTGAAAGAAAAATATTCAAATAAAAGTCCTATAAATTGCACAAATGAAGTTTTAATTGCGATGCTGACTTGGTGAATAAAGCGTTTTTGGTTAAGATGTTATCCCCTGTAATTTGTGGTGACAACGGACACATAGAACAGGATTTATACGCCTGTAAACATTTGCTTGCGAATAAGTACAGTTTTTCATGAAAGTGTATGATCTGGTTACGCACAGCGCCTTCTATCGACAAATTGCTTAATTATTATTTTTTCTTTACAGAAAAAAAAAAAAAAAAAATCCCCCTTTACAAGAATTATTCTTTCGCTAACCGCGTTACATTCTGTCAGTTCATTCAATAGTTATGAATTCTTAAAATGTCTACACACTTATGGGGCGCCCTGTATTGTAACCCCACATGCGACCTTTGTTATTTTTTATATATAAATGTTAATTTGTAATATATGGTTAACGAATAAAAATATCAATCTATTTTAAAACAAACACCTCGTCCAAAATTTATAAATTTATCTATCTATATATATATATATATATATAATTATTTAACAGCTTAAAAGTCCAGGTTTGTTCTTTTATAATGCAGCAGTTACTTTTAATGTTTCAGTTATTTATAAAATATTTGTATTTCGGACTAATATAACGTAACAACTTTTTATGCACTTTTACCTTTTAGCAGATGAAATACATAGAAAAACTGCTGTTAAAAGGAATATCTAATAATGAAATTTGGAAAAAAATACTGTAAAGGATATTCACAATATTTGGTTCGAGGGGAAATAATATCACACCCATCCTCAGGCGTAAAATGTAGGCGCGAGTCATCAAAACCTCTTATAAGCTGAACTCGAGCCTTCATTTATCAAATAGCTGAACTAAAATATATATTAAATATATAATCATTTATCAAATAGTTGAACTAAAAAATATATTAAATATATATTCATTTATCAAATAGTTGAACTAAAAAATATATTAAAAATAATCTAAAAAATATATCGATAAATTACTTGAAATCGATATAGGAAGTATACCATTACATGTAATAATTTGTAAAGTGACGAGGCCAATCACTGAATGTCTGTTCACATTTATAAGTAAGTGTTTGACTCCTATTATAATATTTAAAATTTTTATATTAAAGTTCTCTAAAGTCATGAGGATTTATTTTTAAACTTAAAAATTTAAATTTAAACATATTACAGTTTACTCGCTGATCATTGAACGTTTCTGGTGTAAAATGACAAAATTTTATGTATCGTCTATATAAACATTTATTGAAAACCTTACTTGAAAAACCTTTTTTAAATGAATAAGTTTAAGAAAGAAATAAGTATTTTTGAAAGGCGTTTGATGAATACTACTAATTAAATTATTTTCACTAAAGAACGTGTACAATAATCACTCAAAATTACTTTCGATGCCGCCAATTGCATAGAAATAGACGGATTCGCCTTGCAGGATCAAACAAAATGTCATTACTTTGTTGCCCACCTAGATCAACGTTCTACTAACTTGTATTTTTTTTTCCTTTGGGGTTATGCTAAAGATAAAATGTTCGTGCCTCCATTTCTCCATTATAGCACTTGGTACAGCATGTAACAGAAAAGCTCGGACCATTAACAACTCGAATGCAGCCCATATAATTGCTAAAACACCAGAGAAGCACATATAGTGCATCTATTTAAAGTTGGATAAATATAGTTTCACTGAAAGTTTTATTAATCAAAATAAACAAATCATAGCGTTTACAAATACACTTTCTTTTTTTTTTTCCATTAAAGGGGAAACAACCTACATACCAATCATTCTAAAATATTTTTCTGACAGTACACTGTTCTTATCTTTTTGTCACGTAGTAAATATTTACAAGGTAAGAAAAAAAGACTGAGCTAAAAAAAAGAAAAAAAAAATACACCTGGTAATTTTTAAACGTTGCACTTTCTCATTTATACATATATATATACATATATATATATATATATATATATATATATATATATATAATTCTGTACACGAATTTCAATATTTAGAAAGTTTCTATTTTCAATCAATAAAATATCAATAGAAAAAAAAAACCGTTTAGTATGATTAAAGTTAATTGAATTATTACTTTAAAAAAGTCAGCTTAATCTAGTTTTTTCTATCATTTAAATGGATTTTCCTACAATGAAAAGAGGGTCCATAAAAGTATTAAAGACGAGTAATTTTCAATGAAACATACAAAGATATACGTCAAAAAAAGAAAAGAGAAAAAAAAGTATAAAATATTAACAGACACAGGAAGAAAAGGAGAATATATATATATATATTCGTTTAATGAATTAGGCAAGTTTTAAATATTATTTTAAGATGAATACTTAAAATATCTAAGCTGCATTTAATTAATGAAAATGTCACCTACAAATTTATGTATCATCTGTGTATTTGCTAGTATGTTGTTTAAAAATATATACATGATGAATTTTAATATAAATAATTTTACTCTCTCTTTAACGTTAGATTTAATCATTTACAAATAAATAGATATTATTTTCTTAGATTAAAATAAAAGAAGATATTTTCTGAGATTATTAATTGTAAGATATATATATATATATATATATATATATATATATATATTAATAGCAAAACTCGCATTTATATTTAAAACGTATTATATATTTCAATTAATAATAAATTTCACTTAATTCATTGGATTATTTAATCCACTTTGCATCTTTCTAAAATATTACAACATAATCTTAATACGAAAAAGAGAGAGAGAGAGAGTGGGAGAATGAGTTGCACTAGTGATGATAAGCGAAGTGTAGAAAACAAAAAAGTTAGAAATGAGCCAATTTTGGCCACCCGAATGTATTTGACCGTTTTACTCGTCACATGATAGATCAAAGTCACCTTTAATGTTGGTTATTCCTTTGGATAGAAAATTCAATATTGAATGCACATTCTAGGTAATGTATATACTCGAGGGAAAACAATTAACTGTAGCACAGGGGACAAAAATAAATAAAAAACCTGCAGCAGTTACAGAAAGTTGACTCAAAAGAGATATTGTAAATGCTATTTTCTCCCATGCTACTGACAATGTATATATATATATATATGTGTACATTAAGCGACAAAAAAAAAAAAAAAAAAAAAAAAAAAAAAAAAAACCGCACTTGGATATTTTCCTTTTCGCCTTCTACAACCGCCGATTTTGTCATTTAAAAAGCAAATTTTCAAACAGATTTTAATTAATATGTTGTCCTCCACATACACTTTAGCTTTGAGTCCAGTGTTAAAACAAAATGCAATTGTCAGGAAAATTCTAATTTTAGAAATTATTTCAAAAATGGTAAGAATAAAGCAGTTAACGATACCACAAAAAATATTAATTTTTGAAGGAAAATCAATAAAAAATATTTTAATACGTGAGATGGCAAAATAATAAAATGTTAACGAAATATTAGTAAAAGTGTTTTTAGCAAGATATAAAATTTTTTAGCCGTTTAAACTGGAAATATGTTTTTAAGCGGCCATGTTGCTCATCCAAGCGAGATGACTGTAAGTTAAAAAGCCATTGCTTATAAAATCGGTTTGTATTACATTTAGAACATAAAAGAGATTCAGAAAATATGTTTAGCAGCATAATTTCTTTAACTACAGTACAGCAACTATTAAACGAACAGGTTTAAGTGGCAGAACATTTGAAAAAAATACATTCTTAGTGAAGAGAATTAGGAAAGCAAGACCTCAGATGGCTAAAAAAATTAAAAAATGATTAGTTGGTTATTGGGCTGAACTCGTTATCTTTGATGATTCCAGCTTAACTTATTTCGAGCTAAAGAAAAAAAGCAGATCTGACAAAGAAAATATGACCGACTTAATGAAAATCGCACTTTTAAAACAGTCACATATTCTCCGTACATTATGGTACGGAGGTGCATAACTTTTCAAACAGTCGGGCAATTGTTTATGTTCAAGGGATCAATTAAATAAAATGCAATCAATAAAACACAATCATCATAAAAGTGGTGCCTGACCGACTATTTTGGAGGTATCTTGAATATTTCCGCAAACAGCATTTCAAGATGATAATGCATCTTACAACACGGCATCTGTGGTAAGTTTATTCACTTCAAATCGTCAAAATTTCCTATCCATTCCCAAGAGAACCTAATACTGTAAGTAATCATACCTTTTTCACTTTAAGTTAAATCTCACAAAGGATATAGTAAAATTTCTTCTTTACCAGACATGGATATAGTCCTAATTGAGATACGCTCGAAAATGTTTCGTCTATAAAAAGGCGGGGAAGAGTGGAGATGATTCGAAATTTGCAGCCTATAACTCTGCTAGAACTTGAAAAAATTACTTGTGATATTTGCAGATTGAAATTTCTGACATTTATACTAAAACACTGTATAAAACTATGTCATTGGGCATTAAAGCAGTAATTCCATGTAAAGGCGGAATTAACCCAATGAAGAATACATATTTTAAATAAAAAATTGCTTAGATCTAACAAATAAATAGTTTTATTTATACACTAAAATATAACTTATTTATTTCATATAATAAATTATAACAGAATTCAAAGTGTATGGTTATTACATTATGTTCAAAAAGATAATTTTATGCAGATTTTTAAAAAGTACTTCGTAGAGTTCAACAAAGCGAATTATTAAATCGAAAATGTACATAGGTATCATTTTATACCTTTGGTATTAGGCAAACAAGACAGTTTTATTTGTATTAAACATTAATTTTAAAGTTCTTACAAATAAAATAGATATAAGACATTTTATCTGCAGTACGGCTTTTTATTTTTTTCTTGTCGCTTAGTGTATATATATATATTAACTAGTGTGATTTAATTTAAATCAAAGTTAAAACAAAAAATTCAAATAATAAATATTATATACATAATAACTAATAGAAAAAAACAACACAACGTATTGTTTGTTATACAACTGATAATTCTTCATCAGTCAACATTGGTATTTTATAGCAATATATAGTAGATGTTATAAGATTTGACATTAGTTTGTAACTATATTATAAAAAATACTAACTTGTCTATTCTGTAATAAAGCGAAATTGAATAAAGAAAATACGCAGTTTTTAGTCACTAATAATACATTTATAAAAATAAATTTAAGAAATTGGGAAATTTATATTTTGAATGTCACAATTTACTTAAATCAATCTGAGCAATTTGTTAGTCTGTTTGTTTGTTCGTTAGCAACATTAGTTAGTCTATTAAAACAAAATGAATTAATGGAAATACATATTTTTTGTGGTCACATATATTACATGCCCTACAAATATATTCAAATAAAGATAAACTTTTATTTTGAATGCCACAATTCAGACAAAATTATCTACATATTATTTATCCTATGAAAAATTCCGTAAAATATTACTAAATATTGCTTTGAAAATGTTGTTTACACAAAAGAGACACTAAATCCTGATTAATGTTGCACCTCATTCATCAGAGTGTGGCAGTGGTTGCAAATTTTATAGGCATATTTATAATACAATTTAATAAAAATCAATGAAAACCTCATAATATACTTTTTGTAATTTAATCTTTAATTGTCTTCATGTAAGAAAACTAAATTAATTTGGATTAATTTTTATATTAACATAAAAGTATAATAATAATGTTTTTTCTGATTTGATAAGGGAGAAAATATCATTTATTTGATATTATCTGACAATAATTGTCTACAGTTTTAACAAAACTTTCACAAAATATAACGACTCCTGAAAATGCAGTTTTAATACAAGTTCTATCTCTAAACTCCAAATAATGTCAGAAACTTACATTAGTAGCTTCTGTTTTTTCGCTATCAAACATAGTAATTTAGATTTTTATCGTTGAAACACCATCAAAAACGTATAATGATGTCAAATCCATTATTTTTCGCTAATACGAAATATTTCTCGTCAACTTAACACTACACGATATTTTGTAAAAGTAAGTTTTCTTCAACAGAAAACGTTTGAGTTTCTTATGTTTGTTTTTAGATTAAATGATTTTTATTTTTATTTTTATTTTTTATGTATATATATATATATATACATTTATTTATTTATTTATTTTAACAAATAAGTGATTTATTGTAAATATTTTATTTTTGAGTAGTTAATCAGAGGGATACGTTGCTTTTTTTTTTCTTTTTTAGATGTACAAACATTTATGTTCATAAACTGAAATTATTCTAAATATAAGGATTTTTAATAATGCTTTCGAAAAATCCATTTCAATAATTTTGATCAAAAAACAAAAAATCTAACAAATATATCTTTATATATATATAAATGAGTAATTCCTATCACTCACTCACTTAGTCACTCACTATATCATCAACGCACAGCAAAATCTACTGGAGCTATTGACTTGAAACTGGGTCAGACTATAGGACATATATAGCATAAGTACTCCAAAAGAAGCGATTTTACAAAATTCGTTCCCCAAGGGAGACCAGGAGAACGTGATTTCACAAAAACCTTTATATCTCAAAGAAAAAAAAAAAAGAGGTATTTGTAAAATTTCCATTTTAATATATAGCTAACCGAATTAACTAAAAATCATTTTCAATCAATCAACCGAATTTTAAAAATTCGGTCCCCCAAGAGGGGGTGTGGGGCAAAATGGGATTTCATATGCGCAAAACGTACAAAAAAACCTTCATTTCTTAAAGGGAAAATCTTATATCCTTAAAATTTTTGTTTAAACAATAGCTATCATAAATACATAAAAATTAACTTCCGAAATTTTAGAAATTTGACCCTCAAGAGAGGGTAAGG
Source organism: Salticus scenicus (assembly GCA_963930645.1). Lineage (NCBI taxonomy): Eukaryota > Metazoa > Arthropoda > Arachnida > Araneae > Salticidae > Salticus > Salticus scenicus. Next base: position 213,836,143 of record OZ005649.1, read on the forward strand.
GGCAAAACGTCATTACACGCAATCAAAAAAAAAAAAACAGACATACGTACGATTTTTGCTTCAAAATATAGTTAGCACAAATATTTAACGACCAGTTTCTTGAATTTTGGAATTTCTTTCCCCAACGGATGTGGGTGGATCAAAACGCAATTTCAGTTGGGCAGAACGGGATTTCACGTAATCCTTCATATCTCCTTCAAAAAAAAAAAAAAAAAAAAAAAAAAAAAGAGTTTTGTTTTAAAATATAGTGAACAGAAATACCTAAATCACAATTTCTGAAATTTTTAGAAATTCGGTACGAATTGAGATAGGGATGGGGCGAAACTTTGTGACAATATTTTGGAACATTTCTAGGTATCCCTAGAACAAGTACACAAACCAGTAGAAGTATTCCATCTATTTTCAATAGAGAACATCCGATAGTGCACATGAATAACATATACCAGTTAAAGGAAATGTTATGAATATTTACGGGAGATAGAGCTCATACAGGCAGACAGAGAGACAGATGGACAGTGAGACAGATAATCCAACTGACAGACGGACAAATCGAACTCATTTCATTAACACTTTTAAACCCTGATGCGAAGTGTTTAAAAAAAAAAGGAAAAGAAAAGAAAGAAAAGAAAATCCTTCGATTTTCATTTGTTTTAATTATTATTATTTTAAGGGGGGGGGGAGGAAGAATTTTGCAGAATCCAGATTTGCCACAAAACTCTATGAAAATTGTCATGCAGAAATAGAAAACTGCTGTGAGTACATTTTCTAACACTCATTTTGGGTGTTTTGCGATTTTTGATTTGGGGGAGTGGATTTACGAAGGGGAAAATTTAAGAGACCCATTTTTGTGTTAGAACTATCCTGGACAATCTATGGGAGCTGAGTTCGTGAATTTTAGTGTGTGGGTTGGATATATTAACAAACACGAACTGTTATGCCGTTTTACTTAATTGCACTATGGTGGTTTGGGGGGGGGGAGCAAAAACACTTTTCCAAGCATAACTCTGTTCCAAATTATCTGAGGACGAAGTTTTATTTAGTGTGTGGGTGCGCTACGTGTATCAAACACTCACCATAAAATGATTTTGAGAAGTGTTTCCTCTTCCCATTTCTTTCGACTCGGGGGTAACTTACGTTTCCAATCGTAACTCTCATCTGAATTACCTCTGAAATGCTATTTCTTGGCGTATGTATAAGTTACGTGTGCCTAGAACACACAATAAATTTATTTTGCTAAATATCCAGCTTTTTGCTTGGCGGGAGGCGGGGAAAACTACACTTCTAAGCGTAACTGTATTTCAAATTATCTCAGGAAAGTAATGTTTTAGTGTACGTGTGTGTCTGTGCTATGTGTACCTAATACACATTATAAAGGGACTTTACAAAATATCCCCCTTCCCCCTTTGGGGTAAAGGGGTAAGAAATACTCTTCCAAATATAATTACATTTTAAATTATAGCAGGAATTCTGTTTTTTAGTGCGTGTGTTGGTTATGTGAGTTTAACAAACACTATAAAAGTATTTGTGAAATTTTCTCCTTCCCTCGTTTCTAAGTGAGAGAGGAGGAATACATTTTTATAGGTGACATAATTTAGAATTATCATAGGAAGGCAAATCTTTGTTATGGGACTAGGCTATATGTACGCAAGACGCACTATAATGGGATTTCGCGAAATATCGTTTTTTCATACTTTGGGGTGCGGTGGGCAATAAACGCATCTCCAATTGTAACTTTGCTTTTTATTATCACAGACGATTGTTTGATGAGTTGATATGTGTGCGTAACACAATACTAAAATTAAATTTTGCAAAATATCTTCCTTTGCCAAGGAAAGAGATTAAGGAAAAAAAAAAAACTGAAGTTTTTACCACTTTCAATGATTTTTTGGTATAACTTTTCATTTTATAAGTTTTTATATTAATTTTCAGAATTAAATTAAATATAGTGACCATCGAAGAGTGAACAAAGCCTGCTTCTATAAGGAAAAAAAAATGTGTACACTATAGTATATCTTAACAAAAAAAATATAAAATAATAAAAGTCGATAAAAAGGTGGTATGTGTGGGCAGATCTTTGATTACGGAGGATGGGTTGTGTTGTTTGGCTGGATTGTTGGGTGGGATTGCGAAATTAAATTAACAAAAAAGGCAGAAGGCTTGTTGCAATTACTTTGTATTAATTTTCAATCTTTCTTTTTCCATTAAATTTTCAGTTTCTTCATTATTGAGTTGTCAACTATTCTTAAAAGTCTAATCATACTATTAAAACATATAGTAATCAATCTAAAAAAACTCATTGTTGCTTCATAGATTCATTATTCTTTATCTGCTATGAAATTTTACTTTTTTAAAATCCATATGACTCCTATTCTGGTCTTGGCAGGCTGAGGGAGTGTTGCCGGCGTGAAACTAGTTTAACCCCTCAGGCAAGTCACAAATCTTGCCGCCTGCCTTCTTCCTTAAGTTTCTTAAATTAATTTATCAAAAATATTGATTTAGTTTATGTTTTTCTGTTAAAATTTTGTTGAGTTAGTTTATTGTTTCGTTTGTTAGGCAGGCTGTTAATACATTTGGTTTCTTTAAATATGTGTATTTCATCCCCTGATGAATTTTTTTTCACCTTTCTGAGCTTCTCCTACATAAATAAATTTTTCGTTCTTATTGGTCTTTGTGGTTTCAGTCATCCTGTATCTGTTGCTTGGCTTCTACTACGCTTAATAAATCATTATATATATATATATATATATATATTTTCTACATGAAATTTCTTGTGAATAAAATACACATAGTGTATTGCACATAGTGTTACACTATTGTGTTTTTAAATACTCACAGTTGATAAAATTAATGATTTTTAATAGCTAAAATAATCATTTTGAAAATAGGTATAATGTGACTAGAAAGAATAGCAATTTTGAAAATATCAGTTTAATTTTATATGTGTATTAATGATTTAACTTTCATTTTCGTTTATTTCAAATAAGCGAACTCATAGATTTATTGTAAATTATTTTAATGTATGAAACTCTTCTCAGAATTATATATATATATATATATATATATATATAATCTTTTATATGAAAATATTTTTGGTAATTAATAGTTTATTATTAGAAGCTTTTTATATGGCATTGACTTTGTCGTCGTGTCTTCGTGTCACGCTAGTAAACAAGGCGTCTTTATTTAAAAGTAAATATAAGCCATTCCGTTTGTCGCTCCTTGATTCAGTTGATTAGATAGTCAAATTAATAACGCGGTGGTCGAATGTTCGATCCCCGGAAGGTCCGCCGTGTTAATTTTTCCAGATAATTAGTTAGAAAATTTGTCAATCGAAACAAGACAATTTTTTGTCTCTTACACAATATCTTAAGAATTTTTTCAGGAGTTTCTTTTAAAAAACTTCTTTTCTTTTTTTTCTTTTTTTTTTTTTTAGATATTAAATATCACAAAATATTTTTGATAGTTAAAAAAAAGCACCAAAACACTTAAATAAATATTTTTTTAGAAACTTCTTATTTTTGAAATTGGATTTTGTCATAGCGTCTTCGTGTCATGCTAAATAAAAACAAAGCGCTCCCACTTTAAAGTAAATGTAAGGAATTTTTACATCATTCAGTGACTCAGTTGGTTAAACCGTCATGTTGATAACGTGATGTTGGTGGGTGGGTTCGGACTTCAAAGGCCGATGTGTTACTTTTTTTTTTAAGATAATTAATAAAAACGATATCATTTGTTGAAAACAAAAGCTTTCATGGCCTACATAGTATCCTAAGAAATTTTGATTAGGTTTTTTTTTTTTTTTTTTTTTTTTTTTTTTAAGGTTTTTTTTAGTAACTAAAAAGAACAACAATAAAGAAAAAAAAAGAATAAAAGTGAAAACTTTTTGTTTTGGAGCCTTAAAAAGCATAAGATAAAATTTTATTCTTTCAGAGACATGCTATAAAAAAATGAAAGGTCCAACAATAAGAAATTTTTAAAGAAGAATGTAGATATATCCCTTTTACACGACAGGAAAATTTTTAAATATTCAAAGTATTTTGAAAAGCATTCAAGAACAATATTTTTTCGCATTACATAGATTTTTCCAGCATGTTCTGTGACTTTTTTTGACTGTTCTTTGACTTTTGGTTAGAATGTCATGCTGATTACGCGTTGGTCGTGGTTTCGATCCTCGAAGGCCGATGTGCTTTTTTTTTTTTTTTTTTTTTTTTTCAAGATTAAAAAAAAAAAAAGTCAGTATCTAAAAGAAAATCTTTTTAGTTGTCTACACAATACACTAAGAAAGTTTGATTAGATTTTTAAGAAGATTTATTTATAACTAAAAAGCACAAAATAAAAATTTAAGTAAAAAATCATTTTTTATGATTAGAAGGTTTTTATTGTGAAGCACTAAAAACCATAAAAAGGGAATTGTTGAAAGCTGATTATTTCATCGCATTTCAGAAGCAGATGCCAGGTGAGTCTCATCGTTTACCAATCTCAGCTAGATGGAAAGTTTAAAAATTTCTTCTCGTATGCCAAGTCCACTTAACAAAATTTGTTGTATTGAAGCCGTTCACATGAAGACGGGCAGATGAAGTAGTCTATAATTTGCTTGACATTTTTTTCCTTTATGGTGCTCCAAGTATATTCATTCTGATAACGGACGCGATTTATATAATAAAATCTTAGCAAGTGTAACACATTTGTGGTCAGAAATAAAAAAAGTTTAATGACAAACCTGGACTCAGCCAACGTGAAGAAAGTGTCGAAAGATCAAGTGTGGACATGGAAAACATGCTCAATACTTGAATGGCTGATAACCAAACTAAACATTTGAGTGAGGGCCTACGATTTGTACAATTCATGAAAAATCGTGCCTATCATTCTGCAATTGAAAGAAGTCCTTACACAGCCATGTTCGGTTGCCCCGCAAATGTGGGATTGTCTTCTTATATTATAACACAGAGTGTAATTACTTTCGATAAACGCCGAAGAAGATCTTCAAAATTTAAAAGCTTCTCAAATGACTGTGATTAGGGGATCAAATCTTACTCAAGAGGATATTCCGTTTTCTCCAGCTTCTACAGAATCATCTACCGAAATACAAGAATTTATCGATAGTACTCTTAAACTGCCTTCCCCACCGTTGATTTAGGACACAGTGATGAAGAATATTTAGTTAATTTGCACCTCCAAGGAATCCCTTCTGCATGTTCAAGAAGTCTTCACTGAGCTACCCTCAACTTTAATACAATTGCCATCACATTTTCGTACAAAGCCTTTAAAGATTACTATACAAGGCATGGTTTGTATTATTTGTTCAAAAGCAGCACCAGGTGCTCACAAGTGTAAATCGTGTGATATGTTTGTTCATGTAATTTGTGGTGAAAAAGATCTTAGCGAGGAAGGACATGGTAAGAAGGTATTGCGCAACATATCTGTAAAAAAGAATATGGATCACAAAATACAACATGATTAAGCCAAGAAAGGTTTAGAACAGCAAGCAGAGACAATTTCTAATCCAAAGCATCCAAATTTCGGTAAACGTGTCTCTGTGAGAATTAAAGTATCCGACAGAGACAGAGCAAAAACTGATGCGCACTCGATTTTAGCTGCGGTTTTTAGTAAAACAGAGAATGGGTTTTAAAAATTTGGAACTAAAACAGCTATTTTAAACAACTGTATGCGAGATCTTTATTCAGTGTTTGCAAAGAGATTTTTAATGTGTCCCTGCTGTAGAAATGTATTTACGTCAAAAAGCAATAAATCAATCTCTTGCCCAGTACGGCAGGGTTTCAAAAAATGTGACTGCAAATCTAAATGTTCCACGAATAGGTGTGCTTATCGCAAAAATCAATTGATATGCCATTCAAAGTTCACCAATCTTTGGATTGCAATAATAAGTAAGCATAATAATACAATATGTTTCGCAAACATCATTTCCTTAATTGTAATAATATGTTAAACCGTTTGATTCTTTGTAATATAGTTTTTCAATTGATTGGTGATTGATTCTATCAACTAATTTGTTGTTTGCTTGATTGTATTAACACAATTCTTTAGCTATCCATCAATACATGAATAACATTATATCAATTTCCTTAATTGCAATAATATTTTAAACCGTTCGATTCTTTGTATTGCACTTTTTCAATTGACTGATGATTGATTCTATCAACTAATGCGTTGATTGTTAGATGGTTTGTTTGACTTGATTCTTTAGATATAAACAAATAAATAAACAACTTTTAATTTAAGCGTAGACAAACATTGTTGTTGTTCCATCAAAGATCTTATTTTCACTTTAACGAGTGCCTAGCATGTAATGTGCAGATTAACGAGTGTCTAGTAGGTAATGTGCAGATTAGCTAGGTAATTCGCTGATTACCTTGGTAATTTGAGAAATGAAACAATTTTCCGCACTTTAACGGATCACCCGAGTTAATGAGCAGATTACCTAGCCAATCTGCAGATTAACTGATTTCTGCACCTTTAACGTTTATATATGTAAACCAGAGCTCGAAGTATCTACTATACTTTTGGTACAATTTCATGAATGAGAAATTTCCGCCTTTATTGTTACCACAACGTTTATACAATGATATTTTTATGCACGAAACATTACTGTAAATATACGGTAAATATTTCTGTGTAAAAATAGCAGTAGGAAAAAAGTGAAAAAATTCTCAATTCTGAAATTGTCCTGAAAAAGGTGTGGAGACTTCAAGCTCTGAGGTAACCGTTTCGTTCTCGGAGAATAATACCTAAAGTGATTGTTATTATATAAGAAAATATCTTCTTATAATGCAAAATTTTGTAATTTCGCAAATGTATTTTATTTAAACCTCGCACTTTTCTGACTGAATTTTATTTATAAAAGCGAGTTGAATACAATTTACCAGAGAATGAATCTAGTTAAATAACGAATATATTTAGGATAATGCATATTGAAAAATAACTGATTTTCTAAAACATGTTTTACGTAATGTATTGACATGACATAATTTAAATTTTACATTAATTTGGAGGAAAATGTTTAAAATTCATTGATAAATGCGCTCCGTATTGATACTCTCGCACATAGTATGGCTTGCTAAAAATAAGTATATCTTTACCGTGAATTCTCGGACAGATATATTGAAGTTGCTGTTGTTGATTCTAATCTCCAACCTTGTCCGTCAGAGTTAGACGAGATTAAAAAAAACACTCAGAAGTTCAATGGTGAGGAGGAAAGAACTCCGAAATAAGGCACAAACAGTTGCTGACATTAACAAATGGAATGTATTAAAATCATTGCAGATGGGAATTCATTTTGAAAATCAACCAGAAATAAACTTAAGCATAATGGTTAGAACTTGTATATATATATATATATATATATATATATATATATATTCATTGCAATGATATGTTCATCTAGCTTGCAATAATTATTTTTTCTAGGTTGGTTGGTTTATTGAGTGAATTATCATTTTACTATAGCTGTGAAATGTTAGGTATATTAGATTGAGTAAGATATTATGTATACGTATATTCCAGACAGTATAATTTCATTGCAAAATTTATATGTATTTCAAGTAAAAATAAAATTTAATTAAAAGTAATCAATAAATATTGCATTGTATCATTACATTTACGTTATATACTATAATAGTTATTACATTTTATCCAAAAGAGCACTTTGTGTGGGTGCTTCCAAATACTCTAAATCCTTTAATGCACGATTGACAACTAGTTAATTTACATTTAATGAGTTAAGACCTTTTTCCTTATAACTTAAAGTACACAGCTCGGTGTGAAAATTGCCCCCAGCACCATTTTTCCAAATTCTTATGTGAAATGACCTCCTGAATCCGAATATGATTGCCATTTTACCTTATCACACACGATTTTTTGGAGACGCCCCCCTATTTTTACCACTTTTCGGTAATTTTATAGCTATAAATTTGATTTATAGTGAAGAAAAGAAATATTTTTAATGTCAAATATTTTCTCACGGCCTAAAAAGATGAAAAATGCTATATCATGATCATTTGTAGCAAGGGGAAGATTTAGGCGGGGTGGGGGGCGGGATTTCGAACTGAACTTAAGAGTTACATTTATTATAGTATTATATCAGGTAGCACATAACGTTGTTATAGCGTTGAAAATAAGTCATAAAAGTGGAAAATTAGTTATAACAACGTTATGTGCTACTGGGGATATTAAGCAATTATTATTAACACTTACTATACGATATATATTTTTATTTTAAAGAGTTAAAATAATTATTTTCCATTCGCAAAGTCAAATACATGGCCATAAAATTACCGAAGTGTGATAAAAAAATGGGGGAGGAGGTAACGTCCCGAGAACACGGTGGGTGATGGGGCAACATGGGAGTCATATTCGGATTCAGGAGGTCATTTTACATAAAAATCAGCAGGAATGGTATCAGGGCTAGAATTTTTTTTTTTCAGCTTAATGTCATTTTATTACACCTATTTTTTTTCCTCTACAGGGTAATAAATCACATTCATCAGTGAATCATTTAAATACATTTCTGGTTAACCAATATGCAACACCATGGAATAAAAAAAATCATACAAAACTCTAAAAACAATTAGCATATGTACAGCTGAGATTATACGAAATTTACGAACTTTTAAGTGCAATGCAGATGCACATGAATCATGCTACATGGGAAAAGTGCTACACTGGTCGAGTAGAGCTATCTACTTTTATTATAAAATGTTGTGCAGACGGATGTTTCCATACATTGGAAATAATTTTATCATATAGTATTTTGCATAAGAAGTTTTAGTAAGCCGTGAGTAATATATTGAATGCAATATGGCATGTTTATGTGGTTCGTATAGAAAGTATTGAAGATTTTAGAAATTAATGATTATTATTCCAAGAAATTCGTGGCAGTGCCGAATGTAACCAAACCGTTGTGCTTTAAATATATAGTCGTTGTTTTCGATAGACACAGGCCAACCAACAGGAAATTTTGCACTCGTTTGGTTGCAGCACTGTATATATAGAAATTGCATCTTTGGCATATTGTTCAAGCGAGAAAGCTGGATCAAACTTCAACATTAAGATTCACAATATAAAAGATATGATAGGTGCCCTAACAATCTATGTTAGCCCATACTTTCCTACGTCATTTGCTATACAGATGAATTTCCGCACGGTGTGAATTGCTGAAAATAATTTTCACTATAGACAACATTATTTGATGCAAATATTTATCTTTGCACAGAACATGATCTTATTGTTTACAGCGTTGCGTATTCGACGTTTGTATTAATTGCTGAGCTTTACTACTTGTTCTTTTTTTTTCCATAATTAGCTCCTTTATTTATGTAATTTCTATCAACACTTTAATTTTTCTGCCTTGGTGTCCACTTTCACGATTGCGAAAGTCATTAACACACACAAAGTAGACTTTGATTATCTTGTGTACTATGGAAGTTTTTTCTTTTGCCAGCCGGAAAAATAATAAAAAATAAATTTTGCAGTCACATGTTCCTTTTTCAGAGAATTTTAGCAACACGACTATCAGTGTTTCATTTTAATTCAGGTGACTTAATTAAATTTTAAATCACATTCATCAGTGAATCATTTAAATACATTTCTGGTTAACCAATATGCAACACCATGGAATAAAAAAAATCATACAAAACTCTGAAAACAATTAGCATATGTACAGCTCAGATTATACGAAATTTACGATTATACGAACCTATACATGGTGAGTTTATTTATTTATTTATTTATTTTATATATATATATATATATATATATATATATATATTTTTTTTTTTTTTTTTTTTTTTTTTTTTTTTTTTTGCAATAAACGAAATGCAATGAAAAACTAAAAATGCTTAAAACATATTTTCACAATCTTACATGAACAAGCTTGTGACAAAGCATTATGGAATACCTTCGGTTTACAAATTTAGTATCCGATTACAAAAGGTAATTCTGAATTTCAATATATCTCTTCAATTAAATCATACTTTCAATATTTCAGCAATTGTTTAATAGGTTAATTCGTTTTGAGAAAAAAAGAAAAAAAAGTTATTTTAATTTAAAAATATATATATCTATAAAGAAGTATCAAAATAAACATAAAAAGATATTTTTTAATTTATTATTTAAAGTTATACTATTTCAGGATTATATTTTTAATTGGATGGAATCTTATTCGATGTAATTTAAAACAACACTTATTCGATGATAAATAAAGTTTCTGAGAAAATATTTCATCCGCAGGCTTTAATAGATAATAAAAATATTTGGAAAAATCAATTTTTCTCTCCATTTTTATTGCTTGAGGCACCTAGAGTTGTAAGTTTCAGAAAGAAAAAAGATAAGGTTTATACGAATAATATCACCTTTATTGATAATCAGTTATTTTCACTTGGAATTTTCTAAATAAAAGAACATACATTAAACAAGTTAGTTTTACATAAGAATGAACAAAACTAAGAAACTCTTATTGCATGTAAATTTATTTAATCACTACACATTATTTTATTCTGTTTGTTTTGAAATTCCTTTTTAGCTAAAGAAATTCTTCTAAGTGAATAATATTCTATTTCTTTAAAAGTAAAAAGTTCACGTTTGAGTAGATTTATTTAACTTTATTCACGTATAATTTATAAAGTAAAAATATACATTCTGTTTTTTTTTTTTCAATTTTCAATTATTGGTTTCAATAAAAACTCATAAATATATTACTATTTATTTCATAATGATTTAGTGTGAAGTAGATAACTTTTAGTACTATGATTTAGTTAAGAGATAACACAACACTAGTAAATCAGAAAAATATCTATGGCATTAAAATATAATTATTATTGTAATTCTTAAAAATTATGAGACAACAAATTCAGTATTTTTTTTTTTTCTTATTCCGCACAATTAAATGATGTCATTAAAATAACAATTTATAATATCACTATATTTAAAAAAAAAAAAAAAAAAAAAAAAAAAAGCAATTTATAACACTTAAAAACAAATAATTATTCAAAAAATAATGTTTAAAATATATTGAAACCTAAAGACATTTTTTAATGTGAATGTTACCGCTTGCTTATGCTCTAATAAATATTCTGTTGTAAAACTTGAACAATTCTGCATAAGATACCATAATCATATTTGTTTAAAAAGGCAGTATACATTAATTGGAAAAATAAACGTTTATTTACAATTGATATCTCTCTTATTACTATACATTTCATTTCTCTAAGATATAATATAAGTGCAACACAGTTTTCCAAGTTGGAAATATGTAAATGCTAAGTTAGAATATTAATATAATATAATATATATATATATATATATATATATATATATATATATATATACACACACATATAGACACATGAAAACTATATCTTTCTGTGTTAATTTATCTTTAGCTTAGTAGATTTTTAGCCAAGACGAAATGTATTTAAATGTTCTTTAATTATCATTATTTATGTAAATTTAAACAAATCTAAAATATCATCAATTAATTTAAAATGTGAAAATTTTCTGAGTATATGATTTATACTACGTTCCCATAAATTTCCAGACACTTTCGATTTCAGAAGTTTTCATAAACAGATGAAGTACTGGACGAATCATCTCGAAATTTCAGAAGTGTAAAGAACATGTTATATTTCTATATTTCAGTGAAGGTTTTACTCCGAAAATAGAGTTGGACCAGTAAAAAATGAAATAAAAATGTAAATGTTTGCGATCATCTTGTAAAAAATAATACTTGAAATTTCTTTCGGTTGTAGCATGTAATGATGAGGCTTCTTATTATCATCTCTATAAAACTGTATTAGGCAACCACACATATTCATGAAAATATTACGGTTTCCTTAATAATAATAAAAATATTAATTTATAACACGCAGGTTACAAAACCCAGCTTATTTTTTGTAAAACATAACATACTGCATTAGACACAGTATACTGCAAACAGAAGCAAAAAAAATATATATATATTAAATATCCAATGAAATATGAGCCGTTTTATTAAATAATTTATAACTATACATGAGCAAACTTTAAGTAAATTTCGCTTGCATGATTTAATAGTTTAAAGCACGGATAGCCAACCCGCGGCCCGCGATTTGACCAAAGATAATTAAAGATATTTAAAGTTTGACAGACTAAAGATATTAGATAACGAGATAACGAGACTAAAGACATTTAAAGTTTGACAACTTTGGTTATCAGATAAAAAATTAATAAATCCGTTCTGCCATTTCGAAGTGAAAATACCTTTCAACGATTATAGTAGCTAAATAATTTCTCTGTTGTAATGAATTATTATTAGATCCGTTTTAAGAGGGCACAGGTTTGATTTTAAGCTCTGTCATTTTTCACATATTTTGTATAAAAATAAACCTTAAGCTCAAATTTATCTAAAATGAATATTTATGGTTGATGAATTAATAAATAAACTTTCTAAATAATTAGATCCATTACTCATTCTTTTTATTATAGTTATATTTAAGAAAAAAATACGATTCTATTCTTAATTAATAAATGAAAATAATTAAATTAATGCATTCTGCTCCGAATATTCATCCGTCCCTCCCATGAAAAGTAGATTAATACATGATTCATACACTCACAAACACATATTATCATCATCATCATCATAAATTTCAAGCTCTATCAATTCACTGCAATATGAAGGCCTGTCCTATATGATTCCAGTATGCCATGTTTCTGCAATTCTTCTCCATTCTTCTCTTCAAAACTTCACAATTTGATCTCTCCAACGCCACAGTGATCTCTTCCTCGGTCTGTTTCTATTTCTCGGTATCAAAAATAGGACTTTCCTGGTCCATCTATCACCATTTCTTTTCGCAAAGTGCCCAGACCGGCTCCATTTCAACCTCTTAACTCTAGAAATTACATCAGTAACTGTGGATTGCTCCCTAATCCAAGTATTTCACTTTTTGTCTCTTCAGATGAATCCTAACATGCATCTCTTCATGCTTCTCTCGGTTATTTGAATATTTTGCATAGTTTTGCATGTTAATGTCCATGTTTCTGAAGCATAATTTAAATCAGGCAAAATGTCCTGATCTTTTTTTTTTTTTTTTTTTTTTTTTTGTCAAACAATCTCGGCGGTCACTTTTGAATACAGTGCTACTTCTTCCAAATGCTCTCCATGCAAGTTTAACTCGGTTGTTAATTTTTTTCATGGTGTTCCCGTTCATCGTAAGGACTTGTCCCATATAAGTATAACTGCATACCGTTTCTAATTCATCCATATCAATAGTGATTTTCAGTCGAGAAACAAAGGAATTTGACATCATTTTTGTCTTACCGAGGTATTTTTCAATCCAACGAGTTCGCTTCCTCTATTTAATTTTAGAAGCATTTCTTGCAAAATAAAACTTATATACACATACACACACACACACACATATATATATATATATATATATATATCATGCGGCCCGTCTGAATAAAATATACTTTCTATGCGGCCCACCAAGTGTTCCTTGTATAAAGTATTAAGTTACTTGTATGAAAGCCTAAACAAATAGCTTGTAAATTCTTATACATACATATATATATATATATATATATATATATATATATATATATATATTATAATCATGAATTTTATATTACCACTGATTGAATCGAAATAAAAATTAGCATAAATCCCTTTAAAACTTAGCTTTTTATTTTTAATAGGAAATGGATATCAAGTCATTCCAAAATGTACAAGTTAATGAATTTACACGACATTAATTTAGGATTTTCCTATAGGAATCCCAATACTTTTCACTATTAAATTAAGCAAATGAAATTCCGTTATAGGTTGCACATGCGTAGTAAAAAATTATTTATTAAAAATGTTCATATGTCAGTAGATACTTAATAATTTTGCATTATGATTGTAGTACGCTGTGTCTAATGTAATATAACATGCGGCGTCCTAAAAATGGCTTTTCACTGTGTATGAAATCTAGGATGTTATAATTAAAAAAAAAAAAAAAACGGCAGATTCTTTTTTGTATTTTTAAGAAATCGTTTTATCTTCGCGTTTATATGTGGTAGCATTCTAAACATTTATACAGATAATAAAAATTATCAATTATAACTACATCCTACAACCATAATGCATTGCAAGCATTACTTTACAGGGTGATCCCAAAGATTTTAGTTTTTCTTTAAGCTTTTACTGGTCTCCCTTATGCTTTCAGGCTAAAACTCTCCCCGAAATACATGAGGTATAACATGTTCTTTATTCTCCTAAAGTTTCAAGATAATTCCGAGTAGTACCTTTTGGGATACTTGACAAAAAGTCTGAAATAGAAATTGTCTGGTGGTTTATGGAAAGATAGTGTATTATCCTATACTACTAGATAAATAACGTTTCGTCTTGAACCAATTCGTTGAAACAATAAACAAAATTTTTACAATTATAATTCATAACAATATTTTTTAATAAGAAGATAGACTGCGTCCGACTTGGTTTTGCTAAAATTTCAAGAACACTGACTTAGATGCTGACACTTTCCCTATTCTTATATAAATTTGATTAAATTATAGTGAAGATTATATTTCTAATTAAAAATTTATTCTACCAAATTTTATTAAAAAAAAAAAAAAAAAAAAAAAAAAAAAAAACTGAAAGAAAAAATTACGCATAGTTTTCAGCAAATAATTCGCTTAAACAGTTAATAAGAATTGGAAATATGAAATTTGATAAGACAAATCCTTTTTCGAAATTTAAATATTTAAAATTTTTCAAAACTTGTCTTCGGAGTAGATTTTAGATTTTTATTTGTCTTATTCGATAATATAATTCTAAAATAAATTTTAAGTTTTGCATTGTACACTGAGAAAAAATTCTGTAACTGACATCTAGAATCTAAATTGTAGCTTTCGCAATTCAACAGATTCAGAATATTGTTTCTCCATCTAGAAATGTGTAGACTAGAAATTCTCAATCATTTCGTCTATTCAGTCTATTGGCGTGCCTTATGCGCATAGCTCGTAGATCTATATTTCTAGTTTAGGGATTTAGAAAATGACTACCTATTCATTCTAGAGGAAGGAGGTGTATATTTGTTTTTCTCAGTGTAGTGTATTCGATTTTATAACATTATTGTGGATTTAAAATATTTAGTTTATTTCCTCCTTATTTATTTTTTTTTCTGTTTGATACTAATTTTAAAATATCTTATAATAAAACTAATTTCGTCTTCAAATGCAATAAACGACAAAGCAAAAACATTAAACATTAAATAACAAGAAGTTGAATTAGTGCTTTAGATTTTAGGTTCTGAATTTATTTCATTTAATAAAAAAGATTACTGGATTTTGATAACTTGATATTTTTTTACTGTTGAACTTCGTGTATTTTATCACATGTTTGAAAAGAGTATTTACTAGTCTGAATTATTTACCTTTAAAATTCTTAAGAAACTTTACTTTTAACTATTAAGCATACTTTAAATTCTACTAATAAAAATTTTCTCCAAATTAATTTACTTAACAGCAGTTTACAATTGCTGTTTTTTCTCATTGAAAATCAAAATTCTAGCATAGATTTAACTCTTGCACTTCTGTGTACTTAAATGCATAAAATTATTGTATATTTAAAATGTTCACTATAATCTCTCTTTTAAAAATTGTCTCTCTGTTATTTTTTTAATTAAGTTTAAAATATTTTATTATAAAACTAATTTGGTTGTGCTAGCATAAATCTAATTTAACCTACAATAAATAATTATTCAAAAGTGTTTTATCTAAATAACGAAAACATTCATCAGTGCTTTACTTTTTAGGTTTTGAGTTTAATTCTTTTAACAAACAAGCTCATAAGAATTTGTTAATGTGATACTTTTTTTGCAGTTAAGCTTTGTGAATAGCATCAAAATGTCTTCAGTTTGTTTGAGTAGAGTATTTACTAATCAGTTCATAGTTAATTACCTTTAAAATTCTTGAGAAACTTTCCTTTTAACTATTCCTATACATCAAATACTTCTAATAAATACATTTTATCAAAGTTATTTTAATTAGAAGCAGCTTGCAAGTGCTGTTTTCGCAAAACGTTAAAAAAAAAAAGAAATACGATGGAAAATTATAAATTAATACCAAAGTTTTGAATTGTAAGTATTTTAAATAAATTTTTCTGAATAATATTTGTCTAAATTTCATTTTTTTTTAACCACATAAAAGTAAGCAGAGTCACAATAAATTGTACTTATACATTTTTTTTGTTTTTTAACTACGAATGATATATGTATATATATATATATATGTATGTATTTACAATAATGCATGAAAATTACAAATATTAGTTTATTATTATTATTATTATTATAAGAAATAGAGTGAATACTATGATGATAAATATGGCACTGAAGTATAAGAAATTATTTTTATTAAAATCTGTTTAAAAATTAAACTTAAAAATAAATTAAAATACATCATGGTATGTATAATTGTATATTCACATTTTAGCAGATTAGATTATTTAGATCAGGCTTGTCCAACACAAAAACTTGGTGGGCCGCTCTGAAAATCTATTTTATACTAGCGGGCCACATCGTATATACAGGACGATCAGTTTAAAAGAGTACCCGTTGGTTTTTCTTATTACCCTTAAATCTGACGGATGTAGCAACTATTCTAGCACTGCAGTATAATTTTTTTTTAACCTTGTTTACGTGTGGGAGGCAATTTCTAACACTGTTGGACTTTTACAACTTTATTTGTGAGGTAAAACTGAAATGGAGATGCACAGTGTTATTTAATCCTGTGATATTTTAATTTTTTTTTTTTAAATATGATTTAATTCAATTTTTTTACCTTATCATTCATTGCAAAAAATGTTGAAAATCTTCGCCACCATTTTGAATGCAAACATGAACACGTCGAACCAAGTTTTTTGACACACTTCGCAGCATTGTTGGTGTTATTGACGAGATTTCTTCAATTATGATCTGTTTTAATTCATCGATGTTTGCAGGATTTCTCTGGGAAATGCTATGAAATTATAATGTAAAGATTATAATGATAATGTAAATCTAATGTAAGAATGATAATGTAAAAAAAAATAAATAAATAAATTTTGTTTTTTATAAATACAATTATCACAGGATTAAATAACAATCTACGTCTCCATTTAAAGCATTTACCTGTTGCGTAAATGGTTCTACTTTAAGACTAATTTTAATTTAGATGTTTCCACATAAATTCAGTGAATTGATTTTAAAATGTTGCACTTTAATATGTCTAATCGTCTAAATTTATTAACTGCTTTTTTTTCTTTTTTTACTTTGTGGTTATTTTGTAAAGTAATGTAATAGATAAGACAAAACCTAGAAACGCAGTATTGTTACGAAACCTTTTGATATTAAGCAAATTTCTAAATTTACATTTCTGAATTTGCATAACCATTATGTAATTCAATATTTATGACAAATCAAAAGTAAGTTTAAATGTAATATATATTCATTTTTTGTAATAATTCATGTAATTTATAATATAAAGTTATATATATAATATATATGCAATCTGTAACATAAAAGTATATAGGAAAAAATAACAAAATATATATTAAATCTACAAATTATGCATTAGATGGAAATAAAATATTAAGAAATCAGAAATTTTGTTTTGGATAAATGTTTTTAAAAAGTATTAATATTACACACTTTACTTTACATTTTAAACATTTTTTTTTTCTTTTTAAGATTTTACCTATTTACAATTATAAATTTCTATATTATAAAGAGAATAATTGTAACATTAAAATAACCAAGAATGTTGAATATTTAATGCATGGATCTCATTTTAAATGTTATTTTCTTTTAGAGGACACTTTAATGGAAAACTGATGAAAAATTTTATTTTATCGAAAAAGGCCTGCCTTATTATAAATAATACAGATATTCTATTTATATCTTGATATATATCGCGAATGGTTCAGTTTAAGAGGGGCTTATTTAAAAATAAATATATAAATGGGTTTTAATTAATGTTCCGGTGTTTGAGATTTTTACAATTTAAAGCTTAAATCTCTCTCTCTATGTATGTATATATATATATATACATTCTTTTCACCTTCCAACAAAAATAAAAAAGTATTTATGACATCGGTTTGTCTGTCTACCAGTCCATCTGTCTATCTGTATTTTCGCGATCTAAGTTCCGTATATATTTATGGATATATTTTCTTTTTAACTAATATATGTTACCCACTACGGATGTTCTTTATTGATAATCGATTAAATGCCGTAACTGGTTCATGTACAGGGACATCCAAAAATATTCCAAAGCATTGCTTTTTTGTAGAGGTATTTCAATAAACCTTATTTTAATAATTTTAATTTGCACAAATGTTAATGATAATAAAATGGGCAATTTATATGCAGAAAAGAATGATTTCCATAGAATATAGTATGATTAGTATTAATATTTATAGTGCCACACTAAAGTATTCAAAAACATTAAAGGCTACAAATGGAAATTTTCTAAAATTGCATTTTCGTACAAGATAAGTCTTTTAAAACTTTCGAAGAATTTTTATGATTGAAAATGATTTTAAATGATGTATCTGTCTATCTTTCTGTCCGTCTGCAAGTTTCCAGTGTCCATAAATATTTTTCATAATTTCTTAAAAAGATATATGATATTCAATTTCGCTATGGAATGTTCCATTCCTAAGATGGCATTACATTGCTCTGTACAACTGATTTGCTTACAGGGAACCCCAAAAAATGCCAATGCATTGCATTTTAGAAGATATTTTTTTTTTTAATCACATTTAAATAACTTTATACTGCAAAAATTAATAAAATTGACATTTAGGGTTAAAATTCTAAAATAATGGTTTGCATAGAATATTGTTAATCTTCAGATATACAGGGCTACACTAAAATAGTTTGATATACTAAAGGCTGCAACTGGAATACGCTGGAATTATATTTTCGTTTGTGTTAAGCATTTTTAACATAAAAAAAAAACAAAAGTTTAAGAGAAATGTTGAATTTAATTAGTCTATCTGCTTGATTTTCAGTTCGTCTGTCAGTCCATTGTGCGATAACGTAGGCAAAAAACATTGCAGGTTAAACGATACAACAAGTACGTACAGTTGAAAAGTGTTAATAATCAATGCGTACAGTGAATTTTAGTTCTTTATTTTGTGTTTCTGATAAAGATTGATTCATTTATCGATTGATTTATTAATAATGTTGTTATTATTTTTTAAAATATTAACCTGATTTTCTGTAATTAGCCTATTTCCATACCAGTGATAAGAGAAATAAATAAAAATCATATACATTTTTGTAGCGAATGCTAGGAAAAGTAACAAATGTAAAACAAGAACGAAAAATCTTGCGGTACGCATTGATTTTTGACACTTTTCAACTGTTCTCTTTCGTTGCAATTTAAAATTCAGTGCTCTTTGCTTACGTTATCCCTCAAAAGTCAAACGGTAGGACTGCCAGGAAGACAGATACACTAAATGAATTCAATCTTCAAGATTGTTAGAAAATGTTAAAAATGCTTAACACTAATGGAAATGGAATTATAAGCAATTTGAATTGTAGTTCTTAATGCATCTGAAAATTTTAGCGCCGCCCTGTGAATCTAAACGCTAAGCATATAATATTAATATTAAGCATTAATAAATGTCAATTTCATTACGCTTTTTGAAGTAGAAATTTACTTAATTGTGAATTATAAAACTGTCTCTCCTAAAACGTAATGCATTGGAATTTGTAAGAGTATCTGTGTACACAAACCAGTTGTATAAAGCCTAAAATGTCATTTTAAATGGAGAACATTAAATAGTGAACTTGAAAAACATACATCATTTTTAAGAAACTCTTCAAACACTCACGGACGCTGGAAGTAGTCAGACTCACAGATAGACAGGCAATCAAAGAGAAACATAAACTAATTCAAATCATATTCAATTTTAAAAGTCGTTAGAAAGTGTTAAAAACACTTAATGTAAACGTAAATACAATGCCAGTAAAATTCAAATAATAGTCCTTAATGTAACTGAATATTTTTGGTGTGAGCCAGTAAATCTTAATGTTATCTTGCTCTATACAATGGAAAGCATTGCTTTGTGCTTGGGAAATATATATTTCCGTTATATTAAGGTTTGTGAAAAGTAAAGTTATCAATATATAGTTTATTGAAATACACGTGTAATGGCAACATCATGTTTTGAAATAGTTTCAGGTATCCCTGTACAAAAACCAGGGGAGGTATTTACTCCATCTTTAATTTGGAATATCCGATTGGGAACTTCATGTACATATTTCAATTTCAAGAAATTCGATTTTCGTTAATGGGTGTTAGAGTGCTGATAGACAGAGAGATGGATAGGTACACGGACGGACATACAGTAAAACCCAAATCATAGACACTTTACACATTCGTTGAAAATTGTTAAAAACGCCATCTTTTAAAACCTTCTTTTAAAATATGAACTATGAAATTTAATAATTTGAAAGAATTATGGGACTGTATTACGGAAATTTTGCAAATTTTAAATACTTAATAAAAAAATTTAAACATTTCAGTAAACTATGTCATTATACATTAAAGTTTCATAAATATATAAGCAATTACAAAATATATATTTTTTAAACACAAAACACAAAATTGTTTAAAAGTTTTATTTCTAGTTCATAAAAGTTTTAAACAACTAAATTTTGAAGAGATAAGATAATTACTATTTACAAATTCGGTAGAAGTTTAACTGATGTTGAAAGGATAAAACAAAATACAGTTGACAAACTCTTGACAAATGTTAGTAGTTTGTGGAAGAACTTTAAAATATTTTCACAGAAATACTTGAAAATACTTATGTCAAATAAATAAAGAGTCAAAAAGTTGTTAAAACATTTTTAACTTCTAAGAATTTCAATAATTACAAAAATATACATTAATTCACTACGAAAATTTTAGCGAGAAGAATATTTTAAATGTTTCTTAAAATAATAAAGATAAACATGCATTTAATGCTATATTTTACTATTATATTACTTAAAATAAATCCAAAATCCAAAATTTCATTTTTATTATAAAAGTGTATATAATGTTAAAAGGATACTAACAAGGGAATTCTTTCAAGTGCTAATCACCGATTTTCTTGAAAAAAATTACAGAAAATAGCTTACGCTACACTTAATTCACTTGTAAAAAAAAGTAGCTGCTGAATCGCGACAGGAAAGCCGCAAAAAATATTAAACTTTACGCTTTGAACACCAAATACGAAAATGTCATCGCGAAATCGCATTAACCTTCCTTCAATGATGCCAATGAACTTAAGTATTGGAGAGTAATATTTTCTAGCACTCTAGGGGCTACTGAAGCAAGGAAGCCATCCCCTATGCGGAGGATCAAAACTATGATAGCATGTCTTCAGAACATCCCTAGGAGTGAATACAAGGCCGTCTCCAATTTCCCGCTGTGTAGCTGTATTGCGGCGTTAAAAACCCATTCAACACTCAGCATATTTTCTGAAAAATAGAAGTTTCTATTTAGGAAAAGTTACGTTATGTTTTGTGTAGGTATAATATTTCGTTGCGTATATTTAAAATAATGCAATTTAAATATCAGTTTTACTTTTACATTACTCCATATTACATTTGCATGTAATCTGGAGTAATTTAATATCTGTACCCAGCATGTGCATTTATATAAATTTTCAGACGGTTAAAAAATTAAGCTGAATTATAATATTTTATTATTAAATATTCGATTAAACATTTCATTATTGGAATATGTAATTGAAATTAACACTGAAATAAATAAATCAAACTTAAAATATTTAAAATGTTTGAGGTTAAGTAGGTTTTAATTCGGATTAGAGCTATGCAATGGGCAGCTGGCGAGAGTCTATGATGCATTCCTAGGGATTGTTCGTAGACAAGCTATCACAATTTTGATTATAATAACTTTTACGTTGTATGCAGGATCTCCGTGGGCTAGTGAGCATGTCGCTTTCGCAAATCACTTTCGAGTGTAGAAGAATGGGTTCAATTCTCCAGCTAGCCCAGAGTGAAATCGGATGTACATATTAAAAGTAAATAACATGCGCAAAATGCAACTATTTATCACCTGCAGATGCCTTATAATAAACCCTTGAAATTAATCCTAGACCATTATTAATTTATTTTTGCATAGCTCCAGCGTAATGTTGAATCTATTCAACCTCAACGTTAACCGAGCTGAGAGCAATCCATTTTACGTTCAAACTTTGATAATTGTTTGCATGTCTCCGGACAAAATTTAGAATGGAATCGTAGATTGTCTCCAATTGTCTCAGTAAATCTAATGATATATTGAACCCACACAACTTATTTCCTCTGGAGTTGTTTGTTAGTCGAAAGTTCGTATTTCTCAATGTTTTGAAAAAAAAAAAAAAAAAAAATGAAAATGTGTTCTAATTAGAATTCTCTCATTTTGGTTTTAAATAAACAGTTTGTTTTTAATATATATTAGTTAATACCCGTCAAAATTTTGACGGATCTTGTGCATCTTAAACCTTCACGGCATAAAGTTTTAAACATCCCTGTTTTAATATTCCGCATTGCTCTTAACCAGTTTAAAATACACTGCTGTAATCAATTATTTTTTCGTTGGAGGGGAAGGGTTAATAAATTTCATGAAATTTCAATATACAAAATTTAAGCGTACTTCGTATAATAAAATTAAATCCGAAGATTTTTTCGAATTTTACTCTAAATGTGACCAAAAGAATGTTTCGAGTAATTAACAGAGAGAAAGAATTTATAAATTATGGTAAGAATGGAGAAAGAAAGCACACATTAATATCTAATATTTTTCATATATATTATTTTAATTTGCTCGCATTGATAATATTCCAATTCAGTTACAATATGACAGTGGCGCCATCTGTAATCTGTCGATTTAAAAAAAAATAATCTGAGATTTTTTTTTTTTTATTAAAATATTTTTTTAAATCACATAAATTTATAAGGCAAAATAATTTAATTTAAAATAAATTTTAATATAGTTTTTTTTTCTTTATATTCTATAATTACAATTTATTTGCACTTAGATCAGGCTACTCAGGGCTCGAATAAATAAGAATGCATTTAATACTTTAGCAAGATAATTTGCTCATTAAATTTTTAATAATAAATTATTCTATGCAAATTTTTACTCGTATAAAATATCAATATTTTTAAGGTTATTCTTTTTAAATGATTTTTTCTGTAATATAGTACAGAAATAAAATATAAGAGATCAATTTAAAATTAGATTTAAAGAAAAAATAAATAAAATCTCTTTTGATTTTAAACATCTATCTTCATTTTTTCTAAACAGAGTTTTTAACCGATAAAAGTTAACTTTTAAAGAACAATAAACTCCGACAATTTATTACTTTAAATTTTTTTTTTCTTTTAAGAAATTGTAAAAAAATAATATTAGGAATATGGTATGGTATGTTTATATGATAAGAGATGGCGCCACAAAAATTCTAGAAATATTATCCTGTGTAAGAAAATTTTCGGTGAAATGAAAATGTATACGATGAGTATGTAAAATACTTGGTATGAAATACCGAGTATTCGCGAATTGCTTTGTTTTTAATATACTTCCTTTGAAAGTATGAATCAATGAATGTATCGTGTGAATTGATTTTATTATTGAACTTTAACCAGGCGTCTGCTGATGTCGTCTGCTCCAGCTGTATGATGGAAGTTCACATTGCACTGCATAAAGGGGAAGGGATATGAAGTTCCTAAATGGTTCGAAATTTTCTCGCGCATGCCCAGATCGGGCGATTTTGATCTTAAAGAAAAACCTTTGTGTTTTAATATTATAGATTTTTCCATTTTATTTCAATTCATATAAAAGTCCCGATCGTATATATATATATATTTAATGCCGTTATTAAAAAATGGCGTTAATGAACTCTCAATTGTCATTGATACAGCTCATTTGATTGAAATGTGAAATGTTATTTAGAATTTCGACTAAGTCGAAATCTGGTAAATTTTCAGGTTTTTGTTAATCTATTCTGAATTCTCAAGAGATGGACTAGATATGGAGTTCATTTGGCTATCAAAGAGAAAGAATAACATCTATATCTATTTAATATTCATAGTAAAGAAATTTTTAAGAATGCAGTCGCCAAACAGGCGATTTTTTGGAAATATTGCAGAGATGCCTTAATATTTTATTCTAGGTTATCTATTGTGACTCAGCAGCTGATATTTTAGTAAAATACTATTTATGATTAAATCTTATGCCTGCATTTTTTTCTTTCAAGAAATTCGGTAATTAGCACTTCAAAGTACTTCAAAGCACCTCAAAGTACAATTAGCACTTCCTTGTAAGTTTAAAAAAATAAAACGTAAATATTTTAATTTTTTTTTTTTTTTTTTTTTTTTTTTTTTTTTTTACATTTTTAAACACAAAAAATCAAATAGGGATTATACAAATCGTTGTAATCGGAAATTTTAATTTGGCGTTTCAGATTTTTTGCTCATGGCGAGTGAGCTATCCTGAAAATATTCAACATATTATATTAAGGTATAATTTATTCAAAACAGCATGATAAAATAAACATATTGGACTGTATTGTAAAAATACTTTTATATAATATTTCAGCTAAGGGTGTTATGAAAGTTCTGAAATATAATGTATTGGTCTTGATCTGTTTTTCTTCAATTAATGAAAAGCTAAATTTTCTTATTAATAGTGTTCAAGTACATCCTCTGTACAAAGAAAACTTTAAAATCGCGCGGCGGGGTTTCCAAGACATTAAATTGGTTTGTGACCAAAGCACGTTCCCTTCTTTTTAAAATTAATTCTGTCATAACATCAAGCATAAAAATAAAAATATCTGCATTGATATTTAAAATTAGTTCATTTTGTTTATTTATATATCAAATAAAGTTCTTTTATATATACATATATATATATATGTTGTTAAAAAGTCATTATTTAAGATTGGACAAATCTCAGAAAATCGAAGTTTCACAAACAAAAAACGCTAGAAATATTCACGACGCTGTTATTTGTTTTAGTTTCGAAGTTTTTTATTTATTTCATGTTGCGCATGCTCGAGGTCTATTATAATTTTATTATGATACATATGATAGTATAGTAAAGAAGTGAATACATACTTCTTATTAGGTGTGTTCTTCTTTTGCACTTTTATGAAGCGTGCTATTGGTCGTCACTCTTCGGTGTACTATTGTACTCAAGTGACTCCTCGCATTCGTAAACGGGCAATAGTATTTTTTTTAAATGTATTTCTAAGCAATTTGAGAACACTACAAACATGCTGCTTTTAATGACACGAAACTTTGGAACTTTGAATAACATATTCTACATCGCAGTTTTAGCTAATCAGTAAAAAAAAAAAAAAAAAAGCTATAAAATCATCCTGCTTGAGATAACATGAAATTAAATCTTAAATTTCCTTCAAATACGGATTAAAAATTATTTTACATTTCAAATCACCTTTAAATAAAGAAAATGTAAAGACTTTTTTAAAGGGACTTGGCATCTTTGGCGTCATTACATATGTAAGTTTCAATTGAAAGCTTATATTTCCATTTAATCCTCTTGTATTAAACGAGTAAATCACATGACTTCTTATATATATATATATGTTTTAAAGATCTCAGAAACGGCTCTAGAACAAGTTTAATAAAAGTTTGGGGATAGGGGATTTTTTTTTTTTTTTTGGTGGGGGGGGGGGGTGAAAGACGATTGGGCTTATCCTCATCTGCAGGAAAAGTCACGTTCGATGTTAATTCTGTATCAGCCACTTGCAACATATAGCAGAAATCGCGTTTACTCAGAAATGGATATAATATTTTTGATAAAAGTTTATTGTATTGCGCTATTTATTCTGTAAATTATACTGTACCTGTAAATATTATACTGTTCTGTAAATTATACAGAATAAAAACTGATATTAAATTTAAAATCTCATTTAAAATTATTTAGACAACTTTCGACCGCCCCATTCCTTAAAGCGCATCAATCTTGATCAAACTTTTGAAGTAACAAACTTAAATTAACTTCAAAATAAAACATTTGAATTGCCTTAAATTATTCGATTTCAAGTTACTGTGATAAGAGACAGAGAAAATGTCAAAAGTTAAAAGCTTGACTTTGGTATTCTGGGAACCTCAAGACTTGTAAATATACAAGAAAACAAGAGATGAACATTACAAAAAAAAAAAAAAAAAAAAACATGTATTATAAAAATAATACTTTATGTACCGTATGAGTATGAAAAATTAAATTAAATTACTGAGCTGTTTTCCTGGCAATTGCAAAACATTATATAAAAGCGCTTTTACTAATTACATTTAATTTTAAAAAAATGTTTACTTTTAATTATTGGCAGTCCTGTATATATTTTAAAAACTAGGTACACATACATTGGTTCACATAAATATAACCCTATATTAATAACACACATCACAATTTAAAATACACTTCTATCACTTTTCAAGTATTGTCTCAGTATATTCAGTTCTTTTCTGTAGTCTTGTACACGAGTGTTGAATGATTTCCATACCATATTCTATATGAGATACATTTTTACGCATATAAAAATATATACACTGTCGACATTGAAAATGCAACACCAAGAAGGAATGATAACAACGGAATGAAATTTGTTGGACACATACATTATAGTAGGAAGAACAATTGATTAAAATTTCAGAAAATTTTGAGTAATATGTACTAAGAAAACAGTACATAAAGCAGCGACCTCTGTGAGCAATAACAGCACATATATGCCTAGGCATTGAATCGAACAGCGATTGGATGAAATGCACGGGTAGAGCGCTTCATGAAGTTTTAACACGATGCCACAATTCATCGATCGAAGTTACTGGTTAGTGGTGGTGGGGCCAGTCGCTTTTCAACGAATAAACAGTCATATTCATTGGTGTGAGATCAGGAGAACGCGCTGGCGAGAGCAACAATCGAACAAATTCAGCATCAATGAAGGTCCATACAATATGGACAACTTGCGGTCGTGCATTCTCCTACTTAAATGTTGCGCTTCGGAGGACTTGAACATAGGGCATAGCTATGGGTCTTAACTCGTCAGAAATGTAATGGCTGGTATTCAGAGAGGCGGGAATGAAAACAAGAGGTGACCGGGACGTGTATCCAATGGTACAACGTACCATCAATCCAGGTGGTGACTCAGTATGCGGCTACCAAAATTCTGATTACCCTCAAAACTCCATCACTGATAGGGGCACCATTAATGTGTGATCAACGATGAACCTGGACTCAGGAATGACAAATCGCAATCCTGTTTACAGCATCAAGATTGCCTTATCCGTATTTAACGGCATTATGAATAATGCACATTGCCAGCTGGGATTCGACATCATCATACTGTCCATCATTTGCAATGATATTATGGATTCCCATAGGATACACGCCTCGATTACTTCATGTTCGAATTCCTGGCACTCTGAAAAGCGGCCATTAAATTTCTGATGAGTTAATGTCCGCCCATCTGCCCTGTATTCGAGGCCTCTGTTGTGCAAAATTTAAGCAAGATAATGCACTAACGCAAGTTGTTTGTATTGTCCGGGCCTTTTTTGTGACAGAATGTGTTCGACTGTTGCTCTGCCCAGCGCTTTCTCCTGATCTCGCACCAGTAAATATGACTGTTTAATCATTGAAAAAAGACTACCCCCCACCACTCACCAGTAACTTCGATCGATGAATTGTGACAACGTGTTGAAGCTTCATGAAGTGCTCTACCCGTACATGTCAACCAATCGCTCTTCGATTCAATGCCTAGGCAGATATGTGGTGTTATTTCTCACAGACGTCGCTGCTTTATGTACTGTTTTCTCGGTACCTCCAAATTTCCTGAAATTTTAATCAATTGTTCTTCCTACTATAAAGTATTTGTCCAACAAATTTCATTCCGTTATTATCATTCCTTCTTGGTGTTGCATTTTCAATGTCGAGCAGTGTATATTCACATGATATATTTTAGAGCAGAATATAGATGCAAAATTCTAGTTATCTGCAATTTCACCTATAGACTTAACGTATTTGAATACTTTTGGGTGGTCCTGTACACGAACTATTTCCTTGTTCTTAACGAAAATTTAATGTAGCATCACATGGTACAGATTTAAGATACCGAGTTTAAACTTTCTGCTAATATTTGCACTTGAGATATGCTGATAATATACACACAAAGGCAGACACACACCCAGAGCAAACTCTAAAAACGTGTTTTTCGGTTTCAATTACCTTAAAACGCGTAAATAAAGCAAAAATTCACTTTTGAAAGTTTGACCCAAAATCAGTAAAAATCCTCGTTTGCTAAAAGAAATCTCCTTATATTATTAAAATCTGTACGCGTGTGTCTGTGTTTCTGTGTGTGTGTCTGTCTGTGAGATACGGCTTGAAACAACAAAGGCTCCGCCGCTAACGGTCGCACGGACTTCGAACAGGTTTCGTCGGACAGAGAATTTATCGCAGATCTACGTTATCTAATTTGCTAAACGATGCGACCCTAATAAGCAGAGATATTAATTAAAATGTCGACCATTGTTTAACGAAAAAACGATTCAAAATGGCACGCGATCATCAATTTCGACCGGGACCGCTTACCTTAAAAGAAAAAACAAAGAGAGAAAATTTCGTGGGTTTTTGGAAAGCGATCCTGCTCGAACGGTTCGAGATATCGAAATACACCTGAAACAACAGAAAGAGCATTTATTACCGATTCTTACGGTACAATTTTTTTTTTTAATACGGATTTTTTATATTTTTAAAAAAAGTTTTAAAAAGGGTCGAAAATTTCTCTTTTTCGCGATCGTATTTTTTGAAACGCCCTGCACGACCGAGTAACTGTTACATTTCTTAACAACTGGTATATAAAGGAAGGCCATTTAATCCTCTTTAGAACCATATAAACATTTTTACAAAATACGGATTAGCGATCCATACTTTTAGATTTTACGAAACATCGATTTCTTCACAAAACATTTTATAACTCAAAAGCTCTTAGAAATAAATCATTTCTTTCTTTCTTTTTCTTTTTTTTTTTTTTTTTTTTTTTTTTTTTGTATATAGATCTCGCTTTCATAATTCAATTTCCAAAAGATTGAGAGAAAATTTCACAAACTGAATGAGTTATAAATTTTTTAATTTCACGCTCTAAACCATTCAAAATGCTTTACTTCATTCGAAAATGAATACCGTAATCAAATAATGTAGACGTCCGTTGCATCACCATGGCAACCTGTTCAAAGAGGTTCATTTCTCGACGGAAGCGAAGAAAAAAAAAACAGCGATAAACATCTGGTATTTAACGAGATCACGTGTTTTGGTTCTGCGATTAAAATTGCAATATTCTAATACGCGTATTTCAATTTCTAATTACGATTAATTTATTTTTTACGCATCATTCGAAAGTTATTTTAAAGTTCTTTTATATTATTTTAAGTTTTCAACAGATTTACACGTTTTGAGGTAACCTGAATTACTTTTCTTTTATGGCGCTGTAATATTTTCAAATTTTAATATTTCAATTTCCAATTATGAATAAATTATTTTTAATACATCATTCGAAAGATATTTTAAAGTTCTTTTATATTATCGAAAGTTTTCACCTGATTTACACGTTTTGAGGTCTCCTGATTAGGTTTTCTTTTGCATCTTAGCTAATTGAGTTAGACCATTCAAAATTGGTATACGTAGGTTAATTAATAGGAGCTGAAAGGGTGGGGAAGAAATAGGTGAATACCGCGCGCGATGCGCGCGAGATTTCACCCGATTTACACGTTTTGAGGGTTCCTGATTAGGTTTTCTGTCGCATCTCAGCTACTAATTAAAATAATTTCATTAGAAAGCTTTTTTGAATTGGAATCGAACAGTGGAATACAGAAATTTCTAACGCCAGATGGTGCTGTAATATTTTCAAATTTCAATATTTCAATTTCTAATTATAATTAAATTATTTTTAATACATCATTCGAAAGATATTTTAAAGTTCTTTTAAATTATCGAAGGTTTTCTCCATATTTACACGTTTTCAGGTGTCCTGAATCAGTTTTCTTTTATGGCGCTGTAATATTTTCAAATTTCAATATTTCAATTTCTTATTATAATTAAAATTTTTTTAATACATTATTCGAAAGATAATTTAATGTTCTTTTACATTATCGAAAGTTTTCACCAGATTTACACGTTTTGAGGTGTCCTGAATCAGTTTTCTTTTATGGCACTGTAATATTTTCAAATTTCAATATTTCAATATTTCAATTTCTAATTATGATTAAATTTTTTTAATACATCATTCGAAAGATATTTTAAAGTTCTTTTATATTATCGAAAGTTTTCACCAGAATTACACGTTTTGAAGTATCCTGAATTAGTTTTCTTTTGTATCTCAATTACTAATTAAAATAATTTCATAAGTAATACATCATTAGAATACTTTTTTGATTTGGAATCGAACAGTGCAATACAGAAATTTCTACCGACAGATGGCGCTGTAATATTTTAAAATTTCACTATTTCAATTTCTAATTATGATTAAATTATCTTTCATACATCATTCGAAAGATATTTTAAAGTACTTTTATATTATCGAAAGTTTTCACCAGATTTACACGTTTTGAGGTCGTTGATTACATTGTCCTGATTACGTTTTCTTTTGCATCTCAGCCAATTGAGTTAGATCGTTCAAAATTGGTATACGTAGGTGAATTAAGAGGGCATGAGAAAGTGGGGGGAAGAAATAGGCGTGCACCGCGCGCGTATCCCTTAACTTGTGCGCGCGCAGAACGCATGGGACTGCGCTGCCGAAAGAAGTGGGGACCCGGCCCGAATTTGTACCCGATGAGAAATGATATTTAAATTTTCTTATGAATAAAATTTTGACTTGAGAAGGAATATGTGCGCGCAGCTCACGTATACCTTCACACGTGCGCGCGCAGCGCGCATGAGTCTGCGCTGCCGGAGGCAGTCGGGACCCGGTGGAAGTTTTTACCCGATCATAATTTTTTTTTCAGGCACGAAGGGTCAGGGAATGAATACGCACGAGCAGCGCGTGTATCCCTTAAGTTGTGCGAGCGCAGCGCACACGGGACTGCGCTGCTGATGGCACTGGGGACCCGGTCCGAATTTTTACCCGATGAGAAATGATTTTTTTAAATTTTCTTAAGAATAAAATTTTGACGTGAGAAGGAATATGTGCGCGAAGCGCACGTATACCTCCACACGTGCGCGCGGGTCTGCGCTGCCGCAGACAGTGGGGACCCGATGGGAGTTTTACCCGATCAGATTTTTTTTTAGGAGCCACGAAGGGTGAGGGAAGGAATACTCGCGCTCAGCGCGTGTATCCCTTAAATTGTGCGCGCGCAGCGCGCACGAGACTGCGCTGCCGAAGGCAGTGGGGACCTGGGCCGACTTTTTACCCAATCATAAATGATTTTTTTTTTTTCAATTTCTTTTCTTAAGACTAAAAGTTACTGTTAGTGATTCATTTGAAAATACTGACTCGTTAGTGTTGTAACTAAAAACTGATAGGGGTGAAAGAGGATACTGTGGGAAAGTGGAATAATTCTGCTACTTATCACTCAAAATTCCTCTGAAAGATTTTAAAGTTTGTCCCACTGGTACCGATTTCCTTGAGCAGTTGCATGATAAGACAGGTGTTAGTCCACAGTAGTCTGTAAAAGAGTTTTTCTTTCTTTTTTTTGTTGGTGGGGGAAGGCATTGAAAATGTAAAGGATTGTCAGTTTTTTGAGCTCGAGATTATCTCATCTGTTGTATCCCACCACAGCTTGATTCTCTTTCAATTTCCTCACGCAATACAAATATTTCACTACATTATACAAATATTTCCCAACAGAATACAAATATAAGAATTATAATGTTTAAATTTTCCATACAGTTTTCACGGGTAAGTGATTTTATGACGTCATAGTTATGAAGTCCCAAGTCCATTTTCTGATTCTCTTTCTAATGTCAAAATTAGGCTATTTCACTTCTATATTTGAAATAATAAATTACAGTGTTTTTTAAATTATTATATTCAATGCATATTTTAATAGTTACTTTTTATCAGCATGTGTTATAAAAAGGATTATGAGATACAGTCGGCAGCAAATTTATTGAAGCACTAGCAATAATTTTTACTTAAGATAGTGGCACCTAATACTGTTTTGTGTCATGAACTCTTATACTGTTTATAAAAAAGTAAGTTGATGATAAAAATTAGAGATCAAACTAAAAAAAAATATATGAAAAGTGTGGATGTGTGCTTGAATAATTTTGCTGCCGAATGTATAAATATGGACACATGGCATTAATGTCCTTGGCGATTTTCTAAAAAAAAAAAAAAAAAAAAAAAGAGCAGTAGATTATCTTGACAAATGGAAAGCAATATATATATATATATACAGTCGGTAACAAAAGTCTCCGAACACTAGCAAAAATTCCTATATGAAAAAAGTACACTTAATACAGATTTGTTAAATAAATCCTTGTCGAATCCTCTTCTTAGTCAGTCTAAGAACACGATTCGACAAGTATTTATTTAACAAAATTGTATTAAGTGTACTTTTTTTATATAGGAACTTTTGCCAGTGTTCGGAGATTTTTATTACCGACTGTGTTTGTGCATGTGTGTGTATATATATATGTATGTATGTATAAAATAATTAATATACAGTTATAAAAAATACCATCCCCAATTTATTTCGTCATAAATTAAAGTAGAAAAATGCAAGTGTTGCCAGTCTATTAGTAATAACGCCTAGTTTATAACGGTTTGTGTAGATTTTGCTCAGAGGGTCGTCTACGTATTATAACGTGCATCAACTTCATTTTTTCAATAATAAACACCGTTTTTGGACATTTTTTGGGGTTATTTGGATGAAATCAACTTGAAAAATTGTATACTTCACATCTCTCTCTCAATCATTCATAGAAATATAATTTGTCAAAATATGGGTATGCTAACTTAAATGAATGTGATAAACACTCTTCCTAAAGATTAATATATTCAATTTTTTTTCTTTACATTAAATGTTGGAATGAAGTGACCCAAAATTATTCCATGATATTTTTTAATAAAAAAACCTTTTTTCAATTATGTAAATTATTAATATATTTCAGAAAAGTATGAATAATTACCTGATATAAATTTTTACACGAGTAAAACAGACATCATTAAAAATATGGGTTTGCAAATTTGAAGCTCCTTCCTATCATTATTTTTTGAGTTACAGAGATATTTCAATTTTTATTGCTCTTAAAGGGCTGTTACTTGTTTTCCTTTCTGTTACTTATTTGATATTTTGCAATTTTCTATACGAAGGATAGAGCGGTAATGCCCGGCATGGTACAATAATTGCGTTCAAAACGTCGATACAACGTTATGTACGACAAAAATCACATATGTAGTTTGTGGCACTCCACTGCAGGCTTTATGTGACAAATTTCCACATATTGTGCAGTGAAACCATGTTTCGTTATCTCTCCAGAATTCCCCTCTAAATCATCAGATTTCTGTCGCCATATCCTATCCGATTAGAAGAAAATTATCCAGCTCATCACCATCATTATCACACAGCAGCAAATCATGCACGTCGTACGCTGACCTGTGTCATAAACTAACTTCCTTTTTTAAAAATTATGGTGCTATCAGACGAAGTGTGATAGTCTTTCGCATATTCTACCTCAAAAAAAAAAAAAAAAAAAATTCATGAGATAAATGGTCGAAGTATCCCATATTGATACATTTTGCCTCACGTATATTCTTCAATCACGAACATTTGACTGTTTATACCTCATACAGTAGTTTTCAGTATGAACTCCTCCAATCAGAGAATCGTGATTTCAGAATATCCTCTATCCGCATTCTTTTCAAACCTGCTTGAGGTGAATTGGAGTTTAATGTTGCGCCCGTTGTTTACATTTGTGGATTTCTAAAAATAACTCTGGTTTCAGCTCAACAAAATCGTTAGGTAGCTTTAAAAGGCAATATCTTATAATTCACAATATACTTTCTTCAATCTGATAACAGCTTTACGTTTCGTTTAAGTTTGTTGTTTGATCACGCTCACGTGAGCGCCTTTAGCCTTCATCTTCATGATTTTAATGTATAATATTTGGAGTAACACGGAAATACAAAAATAAATGAAAGCATAAACCTACAACTAAATGTATGTACTTTATAGACGTAATGAGTAAATTAACATAATTTAAGAATACACAATTATCTACAAGTTAGATGTTGTAGAAATTTATAACAAAACAAGTGCAAGTTAATAACGTAAGGACACAAAAACCCTTTTCTTCCGACAATGACTGGATAGATCCTTACCGAAAAATTACAATAGGGTTCATTAGAAGATCGTGCATTTATAGTTCTACTGTTTTTAGAGATATTTCACTGAGCCGGGATTGCAAAGTGAGTGTCATTACCCTACTTTTCCCTAACTGTACCAAGAATTATTAAAAGCGTATAATATACCTTTTTCCGACAGAGAAATTCAAATAAAGAGTGAAAAGTAAGTGTTACCATTTGAAAAAATAAAGATGATCCGAATTTTAATATATACTATATATACGTCCCGCTTAGTAAAATTTAACTATTGCATTGTTATTATCAACAATCTGTATCAACATCACGTTTATGCAACAATTTACAAACAAATTAGTCGAGCAATTGAGTTTATTTTTTTATTTATGTTTTTTACGTATTTATTTAGTTTTTTTTTTTATGACTATAATTCTTAAGATGCAAAGATGGATAAAGCAGCTCTTCTAGGAAGCAGATTCTATCTCATTTTTATCTGAAATACTTATCATAGGGACTGTTACTCATATATGAAGATATTTTATTTAGGTTAGATTTTATTTTATCTTGGTTTTACATCCATTTTTATAAAATATATTAGCAGGCTTTGCCCGCTTCGCTGGTCACTATACTTAAATGCAATTAAAAGGAAAAAAAAAGAAAAGAAAAGAAAGAAACACTTTTTCTTAAATGTAACTTTATAAACAAAATGCATTGGCATTGCTTAAAAACTCGCTTCAAGTGCCCGCTGCATTCGGCGGCATCTTCCTCGGATACATGTAGCTGATACCTATGACAATTCATTACCCATGGACTTCAATGTGGGTGCTTATCGGAGGGTAGTTTTAGAACTGAAATTATCGAAAAAATCGAAGTAGGCATTTTATATTTAAACACCAATTACAGATGAACAACCCTATACGCGATATACAAAATATTTACTTTCACGTCATTTCGTATATTTTATTTGATTCATCCGGTCAACCGCAAAATGACAGAGATTCCTCGACAAATACGTCATTGCACTTTGCTATTAGCGCTACTTTTTCCGTGTAATACATCTAATATTTTTGTGATTATATTTTTCATTTTTAATATTTTACGATTAGTTAACAAAGGTTGTTATATAGAAAAATAAATAAATGAATATGTAAACTTGATCAGGGTACAGCTTTATTTTAGTCCCCTTGGCGATTCTCGCAATTTTGGATTTTTCAATAAAAAGATAAAATCAGAAAAAAAAAGTAAGTTATACAATTATTTTTTCTGTTTTTTTTTTTTTCTGTTTCTTTTGTTTCCTTGTTTCTTATTTCTTTCCCAATATTTTATAATTTATTTACATTTTTATTGAACTACTTGGCTTAAAATAGCTGCATTGAAAAGAAAGTTTTTGGCGGAAAGTTGGCGGTTTAGTTTATGATCTTTTTTATTTATTTTTTTTCCGCAGGATTATCTATAAGTAAAGTTCTTTTAATTGATGTTTAATTAGCTTTCATGCCAAGTATAGTATTCGTACCAAAGCATACATTTTTTTTTAAGTATCTAAAATCGAGGTATATTAAAAAATAGCAATTAAGCTCTTGTTATACAGTTATAACATATTACTGACAGGCATATTTTATCTTAATTGTTAAGTTCGTTTATTTTTGTATGTTTCATACAGTAATTTGTATTTTTGTTAAAATTTAAATTGATTTTCAACAGCGCTAGGACGACATTGATTACTTTAACTATTCATCTTAAATATCTAACAGTGTACGAATGTAAGAAATTAAAAAAAAAAAAAACAGTTTATATTACCGATAACAACCTAAAAACCATTTTACATTTTTATTCAGCATTGAATTACTCATACTGTTGAAAGTTTTTAAGAAAATTAACAAAATTATGTTCCATGAAAGGTGAAGTAAATTTATATATACTAAGAAAAAATTGTGTACATATATTGCGAATTAATAATTAGAATATAATAATTTTAAGATTTTCCTCATTGTCTTATTATAAAATTAATCAATGTAAATTAATTTTTGATCTTTTTTGTTATTATCATTATTCCTAAAATTTATATATGTATTGTAAAAATTATATGTCCTTCGGGAAAAATGTACAAAAAGGTTATTTTAATCATCGAAAATTAATTTTAAGGGTGATTAACTATTTGTCACTTTAGAAGTAATGAAGTGTTTTTCGTAACAGATTTTCAAATGAACTTTTTGCGTTATTTCTTTTAAAGTCAATATTGAATTTTAGTTTTTACATTGACTATTACTCGAATGAATGATTTCTAATTATTATTAATGAAAACGTATCCATGCATGATATTTTAATTTAAATAAAAATGATATTTCATTACCTCAATAAGCTCTGAGTTTTTATGAAGTATGTATAATCTGAATATATAATTCTTTGCGTTAAATTAATCAGTTTTAGTTGTATTTTTTCTTTACGCATAACATTTCTTTTATTTCCAAGAACTCGTAGAACTCACAGAATTACATAAAACGCTAACGTATAATAATAATAATAATAATAAGTTTTGAAATTAAAAAGGTTTTTGAATTCGGCTTTTAATAAGGCATTTTCTAATACAATAAAACCACTAAGCCACTAAGCCACTACACAACCACTAGAATTCTCAAAAAGTGGAATTAAATATTATTATTTTTGTATAGTAATTTTAGACTTTTCGTTGATATTCATCGATATATTTTAAAAAATATTATCGTGTAAAAATTTTGGTATCCAAATTTTCCTTTGTGAGAACCGTGACAACAGCTAATGTATGCAAAACCGCACGTTTTTTCTTATGCCTTAGAAGAAAAAATTATTATTATTTTTTTTTAAACAATTCAAAGTTGTAAAAATAAAATATATTTCTTTTTAAAAGTTCAACTGTCAGATTCACATTTTTTAAATTGTAGTTTAAAGTATACGGTATTTGAAAATTTATTTTTATCATAACCCAAAAACACTAAAAATTTCTTCTTCTAACATAATTTAATCATATTTTTAAATATAGTTAGATCTTCAAATTTTTGTAATATATGTTTAAATTAAAATTTTAATGTTGTTTTCTAAGACAAAAATATTTGAATGTGATTTATATATAACACCTGACGTACAATATTCAATTTTTCAAATACGTAAAGTAAAAATTAAAATAAATGTAGAGAAAATAAGATTTAGTTCTTTGATTTATATATCTGTTACCGAATCTGTTTTAAAAACACATACACGATTACTACATGAAAAAAAAAGTGTTTACCTTTTAAGAATAGAAAAACAACAATATAAAATGTTTTTCAATTTTACTAATATATTGTAATTTTATTCTTCAAATACACAACTTTTCTAGTAAAATTTTACTTCACTTGTAATATCAGAACTTTGGAAATAAAAAATGAATAATTTATAAGCAATCTCCCAGAAATGTGTTCACAAAAAAGAAAAAAGAAAAAGAAAGAAAGAAAGGAAAACGAAATGCTGATATATGATTCCAATTTTTTTTTTTTTTCTTTTAGAAGAAAATATACTTTTTTAGGAATAAATTGTGATGTATATATTTAAAAGGATTTCAGTTAAAACAGAAAATATAAAACGTAAATTATTTTTTTGGGGGGCATAGTAATATATTAAGAAACTACTAATAATAAATCAAGTACTCTAAATTCAAAAGTCCAAAAATTATTTTTGGAATAAGTTTTAGTAATGACATTTATAGACGAGTTCTATAAATACATAATCTGCTTCTTTACAAATGGACTATTTAATTCTGATTAATATTTTATAACAAGTCGGTCTTAACACACCCGACTGTCGATATTTCTAAATTACCTTATTTTCAATTTCTTTAATTGCATATTATTCCGTAAAACCGTATTCACCATATTCAAAACAATGGCCAAACATCATGATAAATACTTAATAATATCAATAAAATATCCTATATAAGTTTTAACTGTGCTTTTTTACCAAAATAAAGAAATTCTAGTAATGAGCAGCAGTAAATTTATCGGGTTTTTGCGAGTGTCGATACAGGAAAACGCCGAGTCGCAAAGTGGCGAACTTTAGAAAGTATTGCATCAAGTCTTATAAATTAATTTTTATACATTTTTTACGGATCGAAAATTTTAAATCACGGATAAAATTTACTTTTAATCAATATGTCATTGCAATTGTGACGTTATTATTATTATTATTATTATTTTCTGGTAACCATTTTTTTACCATTGTTATTAAACCCTTCAAATCAAGGATAAAAATATGTTTTCTTTATTTCAATACCATAGTCAAGCTCTTAAGTTAGTTTCGATCATTATCCCCTGGATTTTATTCATTAATAAGATAGTTGTGTGCAATGTTTGGAGATGCGTGATGTTGTGATACGGTGTTAACGAGATTCTGGCGGAAAACAAATATTTCTGTGGCTAAGCAGATATTGTAAATTAGAAAATAAAAATCCATTTTTATGATTTTTTTTATTATTATTTTACTATTGTTATATATACATTTTTTGCTCTGCTTTTTCGTTAGTGGTGTTTTATATGGGTCGTTCATTGTAAAAGACCCTTGGAAATTGATTTTGAAATAACGATCTTTTTCCAAATTTATGCGTCGGAAAAAAAAAATCAAGATTCAGAAAGTGTTATCGATTTTTGGGTAGTTATAAGAATAGTTATAAGAATTTATAAATTATGTTAAAAATAATATAAAGTAACTTAGAAACTTCATTTTTATAATGAATATTTAGAAGTGTTATTTTTCTGAGAAAACATGTAATGTGATTTAAGAGATTTTAATACATTTATTGGAGTTTTTTTCTTTTTTAACACGCTTTTATTAGCTTCACCTGTATGTATGTATGTGTGTATGTATGTTTGTTTGTAACTTCACTGGGAGCAAACAAAAAATTTATATTGTAAAAAAAATACTTTCCGTACGTGAACGATGTGGCGTAGAGGTAAGGCGCCGCGCTACGAACCTAAAGGTCCAGCGTTCGATACCCGTCAGGGGTGATTTTTTAAAAATGGTTTTTGTTAATTCTAAGTTATTTTAATTAAAGATTTAAATGTATGTAAATATTACGGTGTGTCACTGAATTTTAATACTAAGATAGATATTTTGTGCTTTTTAGTTCACTTTTCTATAAAAGAGTGTTCTTTATTTTTTTAAAACTATAATATTATTATTATAATAAAAGATGTTACAAAAATTGATACAATTAAGCATATATATATATATTTAAAAAATATGTAGTTACACGATTTTTACAATGTGCCGTGAATATGCAACTCGTTTTTGTGCAATATCTATCATTTTTGCCGTTATTTCTATACTTTATTTATTTATTTATTTATTTATATTTTTTTAAATACGATCACCATGTTATTCAAAAATTGTATTTGCTACCTTTGTTATAATGAAAATGATTATTTATTTGATTGGCAATAATAATAATAAAATAAATAATAAAGCACAAAATAAATAAATGCGACACAAATGAAGGAAATGAAAGTATTATACACTTTTTGAAATTTACACATTCCAGCAATGTTTATGAATTTGAAATATGGTTACTGATCAACAACGGAAACATCGAAAGTTTGTTAAATTTTTTAGCTCGATATTTTCATTTTTAATTATATCAACATTTAAGAAATAAATCACGAAATTTTTAATATAATTTAAAAAGAATTATGATGTTACATTACATTATATATTTTTTTCCGAATAACATGTAAGATCCAAATTGCTATAATCGACTTTGCACGTTATGCAGTAAAAACAATACGAATTCAAACCTGCAATATTGCTGTATTAAATATGCTATTAAATGTTCTCTGATGTCTATGTCTGAAAATACAAATCCGGCCTATTATTAAATTTGTTGTCTGACACATTTAATCATATTTGGAATATTTGAAACCATTGAAACTCTTATCACCCTGTCTACTTATAATTAATGTTATAGTGGTAATTTTAAGCTTTTGTTGGAATACAATCAGTCTACAAGTTTTAAGTTTATGTTTTGTTAAATTTTAAAAATTAATTGTAGGAAAAAAGTCTAGTAGTTGACTTGGAAGTCAATGTTCTTTTATAGTTTTTCTTTCTTTCTTTCTTTTTTATTAATGTATAATTTATAAGGATGGTGCACATTTATTTCCGACGGTATGCAGTACTAAATAAAATCTTCTTTTCATTTTTCAATGATAATCAAATTAAAATAAATGTTTTACATCTGAATAAAAATATAAATAATAATAATAATAATTTCGCAATGCGCTCTATGTTTCCATCTAATTCTTTCTAAGACAAAAATTTAAATACATATGCATATATATATTAGATTTTTCAAAGTTGAACTCAATTGCTTTTATTTATGAATTTTTTCATAATCATGCACTAATTACATTGGTTTAGTGTTTATTACTATGTTTTATTTTATCATTATATCCTATTTTTTATTTCTTATTTTAAAATTTATTTAAAATTTATTATATATACTTAAATTAAAAACGTTTAACTATAAATTACGAACTATTACTCACTGATTCATAATATGTAGACACACACACATATGAAATTTGTAAGATTATCGAAACTCAGCTCTGCCAATGTTTTAGTAGCAGTTCTGCATTGTGAATGTATATATTTAACGATAATAAAATTTAATGTCTACTTTTGTGTGGGGGGGGGGGGAAGAGGCTAAGAAAAACCCAATGTATTATTACGTGATATTTTATTTATTGATATATATATTATATTTACTTACTATAATTCAAATTAGTTTTCTAATTATACCTAAAAACAACATTTTACAATTATTCAATTATTAATATTTGTAATATGTATAATCCCAACAATCAATTTTTAAAATTTCTATTCATTTGAAAAAAAAAAAAAAAAAAAAAAAAAAAAAAAAGTAATTAAAATATCAACTTAACCATTTATCACATTCTTTGTTAGAAAATCTGTAAAAAATGACTCTTAAAATTTTTAAGGAAAAATCATTTAGTTGTCACATCAACATTTATTTAATGTCATTAGATTATAAAAGATATCGATTTTTCTTAATTAAATTCAGTGAGAGGATAAGAAATGTTAAATTTATTGAGATATTTTTTTCTTAAATTTATTTTACGGTCCATTAAGAACTTTCTGAAGAAAAGAAATCGTTATTTCTCCAGATTAATTAATTAATTATTTTTTTGCAAAATTATTTTTCAATTATAACTTAATAAAAACTATACTTAAAATATCAATAAATATATAACAGAACTGTTAAAGGATGCTTGTTAACAACATTTTCTTTAAGTATGCACATTTATCTTTGTTGGGGAGGGGGGGGGGACTATTTTGTATTATATACATACATGCATACATACATCCATACATATATATATATATTAATTATATTATGTATTTATTATTAGTATATATTAATTTATTTATGTATTAATTAAAGTATATTTGTATAAAAAAGGCGCCAAAGGCAGCACTAAAAAATATACAAAATATATGTAATTTTGAATAGAAAGTAATAAAAGGGTGTAAAAGTTTAAGATAAATGGACGTGATTAACAAAAATAAAAAAAAATAAAAACAACAACAACAAATTAAATTATCGAAAAAACATTTGTAAAAATAAACACTTCATCACACACTTAATTTTGTAATATAAAAAAATCTTTGGATTTTAATTGATTTATTTTATCAAACAAAATTGCTACAGATCTATCTATTTAAGTACTATTAATTTATTTTTGTTTTAGAATTTCATTGTTATTCGTTTTTTTTTTTTTTTTTTTTTTTTTTTTTTTTTGGGGGGGGGGGGGGGTATGCTGGTTTCCCCATGTTTACGAAACCTGTTAGGTCTTTTTAATTTTTCTTAATAATTGTCTATTCTGCTGCTCTCACATGAAGTGTTTATTTTTACTTTTTACTTTATTTTTTTTATTTTTTTATTTATTTTATTTTTTTTATTCGTTGTTGTTATATTTATTAAATTTTTTTATTTTTGTTAATCACGCCCACTTATCTTAAACTTTTACACATTTTTATCACTTTCTATTCAAGATTATATATATATATATATATATACACTTTAAAATGCTATTGAAAAAATTAAAGAAATAAATTCCTTCTTGTGTGCGGAAGTATTTTTCAAAAATTCTTATGTATTTTAAAATATGATGTGCATGTAATAAATAACGTTTATTAAAAAAAAAAAAAAAAAAAAATGTATGGTATCGAAACAACCGTGCGAGAAAGCTATAAATGAAATTCAAATATTTTAAGAACTATAAAGTTAGATTTTTCCCACTACCATTTTTTTTTGTTGTTGTTTGTCTTTAAGTATAGGTTGTCGTACTGTGTACGAAGTGTAAACACTTTGAAGATTTTGATAGATATCACCAAATGGAATATTTTTCCAAATAGCGCATATTCTCCCCAGTGTAACCTCATGGTGTTGTTCTTTGGATATCCTGGATTCAACACTACTACAAGCAATATGACTATTTGCCATGGAGTATGCTGTAATACTATTACAATAAATATTTAAAGAAAATAACTGTTTGATACTAATTAAGGGCGGTCTATCATTTTAGAATCTTAGTCCATAAAAGTTGCAGTGGTCCAGGATTATTACACAGGTTTTATTATTTTGTTAAACGGTAATTTCTTAAATACAATCACAGCATTAAAACATTCACAAAGGCTTTTTTTTTTTTTTTAAATAATTAAATATTATTATTATTTTTTATTTTTTAAAGATATTAAAACACTTCTACATCAATTTTATATATTATATATGTATATATATTAAACGCGATGTCTGGATGTCATCTTTTAATTGAATAATATTTTCAATTGAATAATATAATATCTTAATATATTTAATACACTTAGTTGAATAATACAATACATTTAATTTAACAATTGTCCAATTTATTAAAATTTGTAAAATCAGTTTTAAAATAAGACATTTCATTAACTTTTTTAAACTTTTTTTTTTTTTTTTTTTTTTTTTTTTAATGTAACTTTCCATATTAAAAAATTTTGCAAAAAAATTAAAATATTCTGGGGGATATGCTAAAATTTTTAAAATATTTTTTTTTTTTTTTTTTTTGGGGGGGGGGGAAGAATTCTAGTATTATGTAATAACGTACTTAATATTTCTTCTCATCCCACCTGATATTTCTTAAAACTAACGTCTTCATAATATCTATTAAACTATTCAAAACTACGACAGAATAAAAATTGAGAATCTCGATTATTTACTTTTAACTTATAATTATTCTAAATTTACAGATTATGTATAAACATTGCAGTAAATTTACATTAATTTTTTACAGCATATCTTAATGTGTAAACTGTTTATTTTCTGAATTAAAAAATATTTGTTGCTGACCCCAAAAAAATATTTCCGCTTGTCTTACGTAAAAGTTATTTTTCACTTAAAAATACACAGAAAACGATATAGAATTAAAAAAAAAAAAAAAATGCTTTGTTTAAATAAAGAAATACAAAGTCATTTTATTGAAATTTTGTAATTTCGTAAATTAAGTAATTTGTATTGTCGTAAAAAACTGATTTTTTACTTCTAATGATAATTTTGTTTAAGACAATGAAATAACATCAACAATGCCCACTTTGTAGTTTTTATCAAATCCTTTATCTCTGTGTACAAGTACGAATAATTTTAAAACACCTCTTTCAATTTATTTCATTAAGAAAAAAAGAGAATACATTTTTGCCAAAATGTCAGAGGAAGCCTTCCTATTGAGACTCAAAAGAATTTTGGGTTCCGTCTGTGTGGTTGTCTATTTGTATGTATGTCTGACTGTC
Organism: Salticus scenicus; assembly: GCA_963930645.1. Classification (NCBI taxonomy): domain Eukaryota; kingdom Metazoa; phylum Arthropoda; class Arachnida; order Araneae; family Salticidae; genus Salticus; species Salticus scenicus. The sequence goes on from OZ005649.1 coordinate 213,880,325, forward strand.
GCGCGATAGCGGACGCAAAAATCACGCCATTGACATGCAATTTGGTACACATGTTTATGAGGCACTTTAATTAGGTTAATAGTTTTGGGTGTGTATTCCATTTGTAGTTCATGAACACACCAAAATTTTTCTTATCATTACGGCCTATGGAAATAATTTGTAAATGCCGCAATAACGGCCGCAAAAATCCTCTAACTAACTTTCAAATTGCTACACACAATCAGGCTCTATATAAAAATAGCTGTATAATTTTTTATGATTATATTGTTTATAGACTGTGTACAGGGACACCCCAAAATGTTTCTTATCATTTCTGCCTATGCGTTGAATTTCGTTAAAACGAATTTTAACATCGTTACTCTACATTCAACAAAAGGAAATTAGTATGCGTTACTGAGATACTTAAACTGATGTTTTCTGCAGAAATTATGTACTCTTAGGCTTCCTAATTAATATACAGGACTTTACAAAATTGCTCCGACAATATCACGTTATCATACAAATCATGTCAAATTTCGAACGATTATTCATGAAAGACGTAGAATAAGTTAAATAGTTTTTAGTAATGTATACTATGTTTATGGTCCGTTTGCAGAGACACACAAAATGATTTTATTATATTATTCTCTATAAAAAAAATTTCATTTTAGCACATTTTAATGCGTTTATGCTGCATTTAACATAATAGAATTAACATACATTATAAAGATGTATGAAAGCATGTTTATTTTAAAAATAGGGATTATTATAGACTAAATGATCGGATGGCATTCTGTAATCAACCAAATGATGTCAAATTAGGTTCAAATATTATAGAGTTATAATTAATTAAATTGGTGTATTCTTTTTCAGTGTATATAATGACTGTGGTTCCTTTTCCGGGATACTAAAAAAAGTTCGTACGGTCTATAGTCGGTATTTCTTAAAAGCTTAGTTTAAACTGGTTACACCCCATTAAATATAATAAAAATTTATTAGAATTTTAAAATCATGTTTTACTGTGGAAATGTTTGGGATTAGAATCGGTAATTAATTTACAGGATTACACAAAATAATTCTATATGTTATATAATCATTTTGCATGAAATTTGGTACAAGTATTTATGAATTCGAATTCCAGGGAATTAATACTAGACTATCAGTTATTACGAATAAGTATATATACACATAGTTATAGAAAGAGAGATATAGCGGAGAGTTGAGTTGGGTGACAGTCCCCCTCAGAAATGCCTTTGTTTATGTAGGAAGTCAATATATATATATATATATATATATATATATATATATATATATATATATAGAGAGAGAGAGAGAGAGAGAGAGAGAGAGAGAGAGAGAGACTTCCGATATAATAAGTTAGTCAATAAATATTTCGAAGTCAATATAATGAATCGATATATATATATATATATATAATAATAATAAAAGAAAAGGTTTGTCTGTCTGTCTGTCTGTCTGTTCTTTTGTACGTTCAGCCCCTACTGAACGCAGAAGTACAAGAATTGACATACTGATGCACTGGAGCCTTTCCGAGTTCCTCCTTGAAACAGAATTAAAAAATTTTAATTAGTTGTGGAGATATTAATTAAAATGCTCACTCATGTCTAATCTAAAAGCGATCTCAATGACTGAATGAATGAAGCGATCTCACCGCCATTGCATAAAAAAGGATATTTTAATAGAGTTAAAATTAGAAAAAGTGGAAAATAAATTAGAAATATTTGTCCGATCGTTACGATTTCGGTACCAAATGAAAGGTTTTTTTTTTTTTTTTTTTTTTTTTTTCTGAATTTAAGTGTGCAAGCGGTTTATCGGTACAACAATTAGATTTTTTAAAATTAACTAAAGTATGAATTTTTTGTGGCAACATCATTTCAAATGCCAGACGAACGTCTGGAAAAAGGAAATGATAGTAACCGATCAAGATGTCACGTGTTTTACAGTGGGGATAAAAATTGCAATTTTAAAACTTTTTCAAATTTTCTTTCACGTTACATTTGAATTAATATTCGGCTTAGACAGCATATTATAAAGCTACTGTTCAATTTTCATGAAAATATCCGGATGAACAAAAAAATTAGATTAAATTTCATTTTATATTTTGCTGTATATATTTTAAATTGAGATATGCCGTTGAAATTTCGTAATATTTGGTTTTAACGCCCGATAATTCGATTCTGAATATTTTTGAAAATGTAGAATTATTAGGAAGGGCTTGAGGGGGAGGGTGGGGGGCGAAGGGAAAAAAAAAGAGTTACAGCGTTTGAAATTGGTATTATTAGGTTCTAAGGAAAGATACATCGATTGCGAATATTTTCAAGTGTAAAATTATTAGAAGGGACGGAAAGGGGGGGGGCAAAAACGTAGAAAAGGAACGGTTGTTTCGGAGAAAACAACGGAAAACCCAGAACGCCTTTATTCTTTTATATTTTGCAGAGTCTCGAATTCTGATACTCCTTTCACATTTCATACTATTGATTTTTAACAGTATTTAGCCCGGAATTACGCAAGTTTCGGAGAAAACCACGAAAAAGTCAGACAAGTCGTTTTATAATAGTGTTTATATCATTTTTGTATCTCAGCTTCTAATTAACATAATTTCAAAAGTAATATGTCATTTTAAACTTATTTGAATTGAATTTCAAGAGTAGACGCCACAAAATTTGTCACCTTCCATTAACCGACTACCGTAAGTAATGGAATTCAAGATTTCATGTGATTAACACGTTTTGAGGACTCCTGAATCGGTTTTCTTTTGTATCTCAGTTACTAATTAAAATAATTTCATAAGTAATACATCATTTGGAAGCTTTGTTGATTTAGAATCGAACAGTAGATTACAGAAATTTCTACCGCCAGATGGCGCAGTAATATTTTAAAATTTCAATATTTCAAATTCTAATTATTATTAAATTATTTGTAATACATCATTCGAAAGATATTTTAAAGTACTTTTATATTATCGAAGGTGAAATTTGAGATTTCACCCGATTTGCACGTTTTGAGGTGTCCGGATTAGGTTTTCTTTGGTATCTCCGCTACTAATTAAAATAATTTCATAAGTAATACATCATTTGAAAGCTTTGTTGATCTGGAATGGAACAATAGATTACAGAAATTTCTACCGCCAGATGGCGCTGTAATATTTTTTAATTTCAATATTTCAAATTCTATTTATGATTAATTTATTTCGAATACATCATTCGAAAGATATTTTAAAGTTCGTTTATATTATCGAAAGTGGAATTCGACATTTCACCTGAATTACAATTTTAAGGTGTCCAGATTATGTTTTCTTTTGCATCTTAGATAATTGAGTTAGACCGTTCAAAATTGGTATATGTAGGTTAATTAGGAGGGGCTGGAAGGGTGGGGAAGGAATAGGTGCGCGCAGCGCACACGAGTCTGCGTGCCGAAGGCAGTGTGGATCCGGTCCGACTTTTTACCGGATGAGAAATGATTTTTTTTATTTTCTTTTCTTAAGAATAAAAGTCTGATTTCAGAAGGGGAATGTGTGCGCGCGCAGCGCGCATGGGATCCGGTACGAGTTTTTACACGATGATAAAACATTTTTTTTTTTTTTTTTAATTTTATTTTCTTAATAATAAAAGTTTGAGTTGGGAAAGAATATGCGTGCACAGCGCACGTATATCTTCACACGTGCGCGCACAGCGCGCATGGGCCTACGCTGCCGAAGGCAGTGGGGTCCCGGTATGAGTTTTTATCCGATGCTAAATGATATTTTTCTTTAATTCCTTTTCTTAAGAATGAAAGTTTATGAGTAATAGCATGGAATTTTGAGAAATCATAGGGATGGTGAAGGAATACGCGCGCGCAGCGCACGGGTTCTACGCTGCCGAAGGCAGTGGGGACCCGGTGCGACATTTTTCCCGATCAGAATTTGTTTTTTCTTTTTTTATCGCATGATAATCTTTTTTTATTACATGATAAATTAATGCAATTTTGAGAATTCATTCATTATTGTGATTCATTTAAAAATAGTGACCAGCGAAGCGGGCGTAGTCTGCTAGTATATAATATAACAAGGAATAAATATAAATGATCTGTTGAATAATGCGTGATGCAAATAAGACGTTGAGGCTTCTGATCTGCAGATCCACTAGTTACCTTCTTTTATAATTTTTATACCTCTAGAGGTAATATTCCGATATATATATATATATATATATATATTTTAATTTTATTTAATTTAATTTTTTCTTTTTTTTTTACCGTAGAAGATAAAATAATTTATTATTTTATAATTATATTAATTTCACATTTAAATGAGATATTTTATAAATGAAATCTGTATTTGTATCATTATTAAGCATTCATTTATTTAGTATTATTTATTTATTTAATTATATATATATATATATATATATATATATATATATATATATATATATATATATATATATATATATATATATATATATGTATATATATGTATATATATATCTTTATATATATATTTCTTTTGTGCGTGTGTATGTCACTGAACTCCTCCTAAACGGCTGGACTGAGTTTAATGAAATTTTTTGTGTGTCTTCAGGTGGATTCGAGAATGGTTTAGATTTACAAATGAAAGTTGTAACTTAATTAGTTCTTTCTTAATTAATTTTTAACCAACTCTTTCAACAACTTTTCCACCTAGATGGCGTGAGTTGTCGTAAACACGATGCCAGAAGTTATTTAATGTTGAAATGAAAAATGAATTTTGAACCGTATCTTACGAAGTGTTTAAAATATTTTTTCAAATTTAATATTTTTAGAATCGTAACCGTATCTTACGAAGTGTTTAAAATATTTTTTCAAAGTTAATATTTTAGAATCGTAAACACGATGTCAGAATTTATTTAATGTTGAAATGAAAAATGATTTTTTAACCGTAAGTGTTTAAAATATTTTTTCAACGTTAATATTGTTAAAATGTTAAAATTAGTTAAAATGGTATATTCTTTTAAAAAATTCGTCAATATCCGACGGATTTATTTTATGTTAAAATGAAAAATGAATTTTTAGGCCATTATTATTTGTGCAGATGGAAAATGTACTAAAAGTTTTCCGAAAAATTTCACGATCACAAATGTTGACGGATATCCAATATATCGTCTAAGAAATCCCGATAATGGCGGACAATCTTATCATCTATGGCAGTCATTTATGTCAACAACATAGATATTGACATTGATAACCGTTGGGTGGCCCCATATTCGCCTCTGCTGAGCAAAACATTCAATGCTCATATTAATGTTCAGTTCTGCAGTTCAGTGAAGAGCATCAAATACATTTGCAAGTATGTGAATAAAGGCAGTGATATGGCTGTATTTCGAGTTGAAAATACCAATGTGAATGCTCCTCCGGTGAATAACAATGATGAAATAACACTTTACCAAATTGGCCGGTACGTCAGCTCCAATGAAGCTGTTTGGCGTATCTTTGGTTTCCCAATTCATGAACGGGATCCAGCAGTTCTTCATTTAGCCGTCCATCTTGAAAATGACCAGTGCGTATATTTCACGAGCGAGACAGCGATTGATCTTGCTATAAATCCACCAAAAATTACACTCACCGAATTTTTTGAATTGTGTAATCGTGCGGATGCTTTTGGTGCTTTTGCACGGACATTACTCTATTCAGAAGTACCACGCTATTTCACATGGGCTCCAACAAAAAAATGGATGCCCCGCAAGCAAGGCACGCCGATTGATGCATGTCTCGGTTTATTCAAATCAAACACCTTGGGATGAGTATTTACAGTCAATCCAAGGCAGACTGAGTGCTTTTATCTTCGACTGTTATTGGTTAATGTCATCGGCCCTTTGTCATTTCAAGATTTACGTAAAGTGAATGGACAACAGTTTCCAACGTATAAAGATGCATGCCTTGCACTCAGCTTGCTGGAAGACGACAACCAGTGGGAGTGTATGCTTGCTGAAGTAGGACTGAACTGTACAGCAAAACAAATTCGTCTACTATTCGCTATAGTGTGTACTACATGTTTCCCGGCCCGAGCAGAGACATTATGGGATAATCACAAAGATTCAATGACTGATGATATATTGCATCAACATCGTTCACGGTGCAACGATCTAACGATAGTATTCAGTGACGCTGTGTACAGTGAAGCATTGATTGCTATTATCATTGCCAACTTACCACTCAGTCATTTCGGTATGCATTCAACAAATCGAAATGCATCTGATTTAATAAGCACTGAATTTAATCGTGAACTACAATACAATACTGCAGAAATGGCAGCGATTGTTGCTCGCAATGTCCCACTAATGAATGAAGAACAAAGAACCATTTACGACCGCATAATGCTCGCAGTTTTGGCAGGACAATGTGGATTCTTTTTTTTTTTGGGGGGGGGGGGTGCACCAGGTGGAACTGGCAAAACATTCCTTATTTCGCTAATTCTCGCCGAAATACGATCAAATATAATGGCATCGCATTGGCTGTTGCATCAACTGGCATTGCGGCAACTTTATTGGATGGAGGCAGAACAGCTCATTCATTATTTAAACTGCCACTAAATATTCAAAATTACCCAGACGCAGTGTGCAACATAAAAAAACAATCGTCCATGGCCACAGTGCTGAAAAAGTGTAAAATTCTTATTTGGGATGAATGCACTATGGCACACAAACATTCGATTGAGGCTTCGAACAGGACATTGAAAGATATAAAAAACAGCGACAAACTATTTGGCGGCACTCTGTTACTCTTTCCAGGTGATTTCAGACAAGCACTTCCCGTTATTCCGCGTTCAACATACGCTGATGAGATCAACGCGTGCTTAAAATCATCGTCATTGTGGTGTAATGTTGAAAAAGTATAACTGAAAGTAAATTTGTGCGTTCAAAAGCTTCAAGATCCATCCGCTGAAACATTTTCAAAACAATTGTTAGATATCGGCGATGAAAAAGTTACTACAGATGAAACTGGATGCATAAAATTACCGACCGATTTCTGCACAATCATTGATTCTCAAGATGCTCTTATTGACCAGATATTTCCCGATGTACACAGACGATACACAAATCATGAGTGGCTGGCAGAAAGAGCAATTTTAGCAGCAAAAAATGTGGACGTCAACGAATTGAATCTCAAAATACAACATTTGTTACCAGGAGACTTGATGTCATACAAATCTAATGATACAGTTTGCGATGCCACCGAAGGTGTAAATTATACAACAAAGTTTTTAAACTCATTCGATTTACCAGGCATGCCACAGCATATTTTACAACTGAAGGTTGGATCTCCGGTTATTTTGCTTCGTAATTTGAACCCACCACGGTTGTGCAACGGCACGCGATTAGTCATAAAAAAAATTAATGAAAAATGTTATCAAAGCCATCATTTTAAGTGACAAATTCCGAGGTGAAAATATATTACTACTGCAAATCCCTATTATACCCACAGATGTGCCAATTCAATTTAAACGCCCTCAATTTCCAATTAGATTGGCATTTGCAATGACTATCAATAAGTCTCAGGGCCAAACGATGTCTGTCTGTGGCTTAGATTTGAGCACATCATGTTTTTCACACGGACAATTATACGAGGCTCTCGAGTGGGCAGACCATCCAGTTTGTTTGTATTGGCGAAAGATGGGATAACAAAAAAATATTGTACACTCTGTTGCATTAAGGGATTGATATTGTTTTTTAGTAATATTGTTATAAGTAGCGATATGTATATAATTTTAAAGAATCAATTTTAATAAATTAAAAAAATAAATGATTGGTGTTTTGTTATTAGTGGTAGAGGCATATTTCAGTCGGTACAGTTGTGGAATTTTTATAATACACTCTTAATTAGTGCTAAGGGCCTATTTCAGTCGGTTTATTGAATGGGGATTTATTGAATGAAGTCCCCCCAAGGCCCAACTTTGAAATGAGTCCCCCCCAAGGTACCCCTATTTCAGTCGGTACAGCGTTGTCGAATTTTTATACGTCACTCTTAATTAGTGCTAAGGGCCTATTTCAGTCGGTTTATTGAATGGGGATTTATTGAATGAAGTCCCCCCAAGGCACAACTTTGACATGAGTCCCCCCCCCAAGGTACCCCTATTTCAGTCGGTACAGCGTTGTCGAATTTTTATAATACACTCTTAATAGTGCTAAGGGCCTATTTCAGTCGGTTTATTGAATGGGGGTTTATTGAATGAAGTCCCCCCAAGGCACAACTTTGACATGAGTCCCCCCCAAGGTACCCCTATTTCAGTCGGTACAGCGTTGTCGAATTTTTATACGTCACTCTTAATAGTGCTAAGGGCCTATTTCAGTCGGTTTATTGAATGGGGATTTATTGAATGAAATCCCCCCAAGGCACAACTTTGACATGAGTCCCCCCCAGGCCCAACTTTGACATGAGTTCCCCCCCAAGGTACAACTTTGACATGAGTCCCCCCAAGGCCCAATTTTGACATGAGTCCCCCCCCAGGCCCAACTTTGACATGAGTCCCCCCAAGGCCCAACTTTGACATGAGTCCCCCCAAGGTACAACTTTGACATGAGTCCCCCCCGAAGGCACACCTTTGACATGAGTCCCCCCCAAGGCACACCTCCCCCTCATTGGGAAAAAGAGAAAAAAACGTTGTTTTGCGGCTATAAGACAGTTTGGACTTCCAACGTTATTTGTTACAATATCTGCAGCTGAAACACATTGGTTTGATTTAATGAAAACTTTATCATGGAATTTAGATCGTCACGAATTAACTAAAGAAGAATTTGTCGATATTAACAAGTTTAGCAGTAGGCCTCTGGCACTAAATTAAAATCTTTCAATGTCAGATTTTCATGTTTTAACTAATGAAATAATGTCGTGTCTGTATAATTTATTTTTATATTCTTTCACCGTTCACAGCGCTCCATACATCTTCCACTTATATACCACATCCTTACGCACTTACAATAAGTTAGTTATTTTTTTCTAGCAAAATATTCTCTAGAAATAATTTATATGACAAAACAACGTTTGTCGGGTCAGCTAGTATATATATATAAACCCAACAAACACAAGCCTTTCGGCACAGAGTGGACCCGCAGTCGGCAATGTCGGTTTACTATCGGAAAAGTCGCACTACTGTCGGTGAGTAGGCAGAGGAATGCCGGCAATCGACAGCAGAAAACAATGTCGGTTGCTGTTACGAGATCTTTTACGGCTAAAACTTGGCAAACCATTTCTATTGGCATACGATATTGAGCCGATTTCTGATATCCCGTAGTGGCTCGAAAAAAATGTGCCACCGTCGGTCCAAATTTGGGAAAGTTTGCTTCAAGTTTGAATTTTTTAATTTAATGAATATATATATATGAAGTTTTACTTTTGTCGGAAATGTTGAAAATTTTTAGTATAACAGATGCACATATATGTCATAATAATAATATTATTATTAATAACACTAATACAATTCAATATAAAACAAATTAATTAATTAAATTTAAATAAATAAATAGTACTAAGTAATTCATTTCTTTGAAATGCCAAAGAACGACTGTATAAATTTTCATTATTTTCTTTAAAAATAAAGTACTATTAATTATATTAATAATAAAGAAACAAAAATGCTATAAAATGTATATTTTTAGTATAATTTAAATATTAAATAAATTTTAATATTTATATATATATATATAATATGCATTTTTTAATGAAATTATTAAAGCCCATAGAAAATATTACATAATATTTTCTATGGCTTAAATATTTTCATTAAACAGTACACAGATAATATATATATACATATATATATATATATGTGTGTGTGTGTGTGTGTGTGTGTGTGTGTGTGTGTGTGTGTGTGTGTGTTATGTAACTATTTCATATTTAAATCATACTCTATAAATTATTTGATCTGAAGCACAACTCAAAAATTAAAACCAATTTAACTCATTATTTAAAACGTGTAACTCCGAATGGTTTTAGTTAGTGAATGTAACGCAACAAAATCTTAGCTTCAAAAAATTGACCTTAAAACAACAGTAAAAATCTATTTGTATTAAGTATGTATTTAATAGAGAATTTTTTCATTTGCAGTTATCTTTTTTATAAAGTGGAAGTTTCCATGCGTTTCTTAATTAAATCATTTTTCTCTTTAAGAAACCATGCATTTTTCTTTCTTTTATTGACGATTTTAATTTGAAATAATTAAAGAATTATGTAATCTCTCTCAGAATTAACGATAAAATTTATGTTGATAATGATTTAAATATATTTTTAGTTTCGCTGCCAATTGTCTGTACAAAAAAATTTATACTTAATGAATTATTAAAATCTACTAAAATTTTAGTCAAAATAAAATTTTATTACCAGAAAAAAATTTAATAATTTCACTGGACTTAAAAATTTTCCTTAAACAATGTGCAATAAAATGAAAGTTTATTACACATTGAAGAGCGCAAGGTAATAATGACAAGTCCCCTTTGGTTTATCCGTGGCATCTTTACAGCACAGCTGTACGTCGACGATATTCTACGTCCCGTTGGGTTTCCCTTTATAACATCATGAGCGTATATTTCAGCATGATAATACCTGCCCGCGTAGGAGAAAGTTTCTGTTGCTTGTTTTCTTGCTTGCCCAACATTCTTTTGGCCTGCAAATTCGCCGTATATTTCTCCCACTGAGGACGTTTGAAGCAGCATGAAAAGGGTCCTACAACCAGCTCGGGATTTTATCAATCTTACGCAGCAATTGGACAGACTTTGGCACGATATCTCGCAGGAGTACATTTGCCAACTCTATCAACTAATGCCAAACCGAATAACTACTTACATAAGAGCCAGAAATGGACCAACGCGTTACTGACTTGTTTACTTTGTAAGGCCCTTTCACTTGAATAAATCATCCAAATTTTCTGAAACAGTAATCATTTGCTCTTCATGACCTGTACATTATAGGTACCTATTTCATCCCATTCGGATGACTCTTTCTTGGTGCATCTTTTTTTTTTTTTTTTTGTGAATCATTATTTATTTAACACAGAATATTTGAAAATGCTTCTCATCTTTTTTTTTTTTTTTTTTTTTTCGACTTTTGCATAACTCTTCAACGTACCTATATTTATCATCAATAGCTATTGGTGAGATAGGAGATAGTTAAAAAAGACAATTTTACATATCAAAACATGTGCTAATTATGGTGAAGAGAGCGTTTTGTGATCACAACTCCCATTAACGCACAAAGCTGTCTAATGTATATAGCCACCATTGGATAGAGTTACACAGCAAAAGCAGTATAAACCAGTACATGTTTAATAAACTTCTAGTTCTGCATATAATCTGTGGTACTCCATTATTTTAGATCCACGCAAATGTAATGTATGCAACACGCACTACTTCAACTGGCGGTTGCCCAAATATTATATGTTTTCTTGTGTTCCTCGACAGCAGTACGAAACTGGAATATCTGTTGAGACTAAATTTCATAAAAAAGGCTGATCATTGACACATATTCAGTCGAAGGAATTATTTTAATCTATCGAAGAATAACTACATTCTAGCAAACTGGGTATTTCAGCTAAGAAAGTTTTTCTCTGCGGCAGCGTAAGCAAGATGTACATATGTAAATTAATTAAACGCTTACTAGTTCATAATAATTCTGAGAAGTCAATTTATCGAATAAAGACAGGTCGCACACGTCAGACAGTTTTCTACTTAAATGGGAGATGTGGGCACAAAGCGCTCTCAACAACGTTATACTTTCGTTAGTGCCCATGATTTTCTATACATAATAGTCTTCTTTCCCTGTTCCCTACCCAACAAATAATGATGATGAATTTAGTTATACCTTATGTATATTCGAAATTTAAAGTTAAGTTTATATTGACAAAATCCAATATTTATATATATATAAACTATATAGGAAAAAGTATGAATAATTCTGTAAAAGCTTTTTAAGTTAATTTTGATAAACAGGTAGAGATATAAAAATACAAATGCATAATTAAAGAAAATACTATATCAAATTTGTGTATAAAATAGATTGAAATTACTTACTTTCGTTGAAACATAACTTCTCCTCTCTCCTTTTACGCAGGAAAAGAAATTTTGAATATTCTACATATACAAAAATTATATACACTTATATCAAATTAATTTAGAGAGACATATTTGTTCCGTTTTAAATTAAAATGAAACTTACATGAAAAACATTTCAGTGACATATCAAACCTATTTATGTCTGGACACAAAATGATGAAGTACTCTTTAAAAAGTAGAAAAACCAATCTTCAAATTCCTAAAATGATTTCTTACTTACAAAAGGAGTAAAATAACAAAAATTTAATTTAACTATACTGCCTATTTCTTTTTTTCTACATTTCACGTCACCAGTCTTTTTTATTTATTTATTTATTTACAAAAAAAAAAAAAAAAAAAAACATTGATGAAAGTAAATGAAATATTTTGCTTTTTCGAAAAGCCGTTCAATCAAAGTGATTTTATAGAAAGCTATTTTGTGCTTTTGAAAATGAAAATAATATTGAACACTGCCATTTTCGAAAAAAAAAAGACATAAAAATTTAAGAACGAAACTTCAATATATGTATTTCATTTGTTTTTGAGAAATTGCCTTTCGTTTTATGTTTAACGTTAGCAATAAAAAATAAAACTTGTACATAATTTTAAAAATGTAGTAAATATACTTGTTTAGTTATTTTTTTTCCACGTAAATAAGATTGAAAGGAAATTAATGAAAATTAAATTAATAGTCATCAATTTGATAGAATTTTTCACATTGTTTATTTATTTCAAAATTTTATTTCAAGAGTTAATATGACGAATCTAATAACACCGGGATTGGTTAGTCAGTTGATAGTTTTGTCAAATGAAAGCAATTGCTTTATAATCTGTAGCTTCCATATTTATTGCAATGTAAGTGAAAGGTATATTTTGTTAATAAAAGTGAATTGTGAAAGGCATATTTTGTTAATAAATACGTTATGTAATGAAGCGTTATGTAATGACAGCCATAACAAAAATTATCTGATGAATTTGTAACTACTCAATGAGAAAAATAAAAATTATTTTATATAAAATTTACTTAGCTTTCAAAGATTATTATTTTGGACATAAATTTGATAAACACAGATTTGGAAAGTTAAGATCGAACGAAAAACCGGAACAAATCCGAAAACATGACTACAAATAATTCAAAATTTATATTTTGACAGGGAAAAATAAAATTTTTAAGAATATTTAATTTGCCATATCGATGTTTTGAATGTTTTTCTGAACCATTTTGAAGGGTTCCACTAGTGCATCATATTAAAGCTTAAATTTCTGCATATTTCGTGAAACGATAATTTTTTCGCATATACTAGAAAGATTATGATGTACAGGATGTTCCGAAATTCGACCGAAAAATTCAGAAAGATGACAGAAGATTTCAAGAGGAGGAACAGTTACCGTAAACATGAGTGCGTAAACTACGTTGAATGGGTTACAATAGAAAGAAAAAAAAAATACACGGTATTTTGTACGTGCGAGACCCGTTGCATGGCCTTCCTATTCGCCAGATCTCAAACTGTGTGAATTTTCCCTACAGGGTCACAGTCAATCAATCGTTTATGTGATGCATGTGGAAACACTGAAAAATTTCATATCGCAGATTCTCGTCGCTGCGGCTGACATTAAAAACATATTGGCATCTTCGAGGGCTTCCGCAAAGTAATTCTATGAGCGCGTCCGAGAATCGGACAAATATATGCACGTCGTCACTTTAACTTAACAACATTTCTACAAATGACTGTGTAAAAAAGTGCGTTTATTTATTTATTTTTTTTTTTTCTATTTATCAGCTAATAAAAATAATGAAAAATATTGGTTGGAAAGAAACAATAACGTAACAATCATCCATTGAACTTCCATTACACTCTACTACACATTAAAAAAAAAAAAAAAAAAAAAAAAAAAATCCAAGCAGTCTTTGGGGACTGCCGATAGAAGTGAAAACTAAGTAACTTGTGAATTGTATCGTCGAGCTACTAGATTATTATTTTCGAATTATTTTTGGTTTGTAAAGAAATGTTTATGATCTGTATTATATGATTCGGCACAATATTTGTAGCTACCCAAATTAAATGAACTAAGCCTTATATTAGGTAAAAATATTGAATACTTATGAAATTATTTTAATTAGTGGCTGAGATACAAAAGAAAACCGATTCAGGACACCTCAAAACGTGTAAATCAGGTGAAATCTCGAATTCCACATTCGATAATGTAAAAGAACTTTAAACTATCTTCCGAATGATGTATTAAAAATAATTTAGTCATAATTAGAATTTGAAATATTGAAATATTTAAATATTACAGCCCCATCTGGCGGTAGAAATTTCTGTAAGTTACTGTTTGATTCCAACTCAACAAAGCTTTCAAATGATGTATTACTTATGAAATTATTTTCATTAATAGCTGAGATACAAAAAAAAAAAAAAAAAAAAAAAAAAAAAAATTCAGGACACCTCAAAACGTGTAAATCAGCTGAAATCTCGAATTCCACTTTCGATAATATAAAAGTACTTTAAAATATCTTACGAATGATGTATTAAAAATAATTTAATCATAATTAGAATTTGAAATACGCGTATTAGAATAAAATTTAACTTCCAATTAAAATGTAATTTTTTTCCAAATTCGATGAAATTTGAACTTCAACTATCCCCTGTACTTTTAATGGCGTACAGAAAGTTTGAAAGAATTTAGAAGAAAATTGAAGCATTTTGAAATTTGCAAATTTTATTCCTAGTAGAAAACCACGTGATGTCAATTGGTAAAAAATATGTTTCTTCCCGACGAGACGGTGTGAATAAGTTGCTATGGCAACGAACGCCTGCAGAATTTCAAAGCGTTCGCTGACGATGACGCGAGTTCCATGATTTTTGTTCACCCAAAAGTGCTCAACGCGCCTAAAGAAGTTTTCACTTCAAAAAAACTATTTGCATACAGTGTGATCATATCATACGAAATTGTTACTATAAAAACATTTAAAGACATTGTGATCATAAAACATTAAAATAATAACATAAAAAAATTTTGCCCAAAAATTATATATTGACATTACTCATACAAACGCACACCAAATTTTCTGCAGTAACTATCGCTTGCGTCATAAAGACCGCTAAAAGATAGTTTATATAGTTCGTTAAAAGAAAATTGGTAGTACTTCTGGAGAAACCCACTTCTCAGATATAAAACAAACCTATCTATACTGAACATTTGTCAAAACTAACCAAAGAATACGCACTGCAAAATATTTAAATCTTCCTGCTAAACCTTAACGGTATGTACTTCAATGAACGCATACTTTTCACATTTTATTTCCTGTAATTGCCACAATTTCCGTTATATTTGCATAGGTTTTACTGCTTACTGTAAAAATTACGTATAAAGTTTGGTAGCTAAGATTAAATATGTTACAGTACGTTCAAAAATACACCTAAAATTGGATTATTTACGAATTTGTATAAAATTATTAAAACAGTTTTTGAGATACCGATTTTTAGTCCCACTTATGATTTCAACAAAAATTTTGAAAACTTATGTGCACACGAACAAATACGTAGGGAATTATACCTAAAAATGAATTAATATGGTGAGTTTTAGAAAAAAAATATATAAAGCTATGCTCCAAGATACCCGTTTCTTAGAAGTAAAATTGGCCTACGAAATCAGAAAGCAAATTAATTTCCCAGCGCTAACAATTTAATGTAAACGAAAATGTACCTAAATGATATTTTATTAGCAAATAAAAAAAATTTTAGACCCATTTTGTAATACAGATTTACGGTCCTAAGTTTCGGTTTTCCAATTTTCACTAAATTTTTCAAACTCTTTTATAGATTGGACCTTGAAAATTCAGTTGTTTAACTTTTCTCTCACTTTGAAGATATGTTATTTAGAAGATTTTTTTCTCACACACACATACATACACGTGTACACTTTCTCACATAAACACTTTTTTTTAGTCTTACCTTTAACATGTAAATGAGGTACAAAACCAATAGCAAATTATTTCTTCAATTGCAACATTATCTTCGTTAATCGTGACATGAAGAAAAATACATGTCCTTATAGTCTTTCCAAGCGTTTACATATTACAAATTAAAGATTTTTTTCAAAATCTTTTTAAACATACATTTATTAAAAAAAAAAAAGTACAAAAAACGTTTTTTTTTTTTTTTTTTTTTTTACTCTACACTTAGCTTTAAAAATATTTTAGGTGCCCTTATACGTTTCTTTTCTATACTATCCATTATTACTAAAATTCAATAAAAGAAATTTAAGCTAATGTTTCCAAATACTATCTTTCTTACGTATAAATAAATTAATATTTCAAAATGGTATGAAATAAGATCTCTATTCCTTATTTTTAACTCTCATTATCGTTTTGTATTATTATATCTAACTAATAGCGTTTGTTCAAAAATGTCCCTGTCAATGATAATCTGAAAAGATAATGTGTTTTCTATTTCAAAGCTTCAAAAACATTTTTAGAAGAAATATGTAAACAACATATAAATATTTTTTTTTTCTAAATTCTAACAAACGAAGGAAAAATGAGGGAACTATAGGCAATTACATAAACACGTCAGAATACTAAACACTCTTGTGCTACAAAAAATATGCATACAGAAATAATTTTAATTTAATTACCGTCTTCAAAATCTAAACAACTGTTTATAAATAAGCGAACGCTACTTTGAAAAACTATTTTATTCGACATATTTCCCTTTAATGCCTTATTTATTGGAAACGCTCGGAACTTTCTTTGTATTATTTTTTCTTTGTTTGTCCTTTATGTTCTTAAAAAAAAAAAAAAAAAAAAAAAAGTTTTCCGCAGTGTAGAAATTATTATTCGCATACAAAAGCATTATACTGTTTTCTATACGTTCTAGAAAAAATATTCTGTAAATATAAGCTTTTTTTACCCGCATTCAAAATACATAAATATCAATTGTGCATAGCTAACGAGCAGAACATATATATTTTTATACATTACATATTTATATTTTTATGTAGATTTTTATCTGATATGTATTATTTAAGTAGCATGTAGGTCAAACATAATAAAAATAATAAATGAAATAAATAAATAAATAAATAGGTGACATTAGTTAAAATTAATATTCCTATAATTAAGAACAGTATTTTTTGAAAGGCTGAATGATCGATATTTTTAAACAACGTGGGATCATATGTTTAATAAATTATCCAAATATTAAAGATTTTTTATTTATTTTTTATTATTTTTATTTATTTATTTTTTTTACTAAATGTTTCAGTATCTTTATTTAAATAGCTTACAAATATTTTAAGAATATAAATAAAAAATATACATCTAACTCACTTGCAATAAATAATACTTGCATTGATGAAAACCTTAAGAAATATTTTCAGATTATAAAGACATTGCTATATTTGATTAAATATTTCTATGGATAAAACATTTTTATATTTATTTCGTTAAAAAAAGTAAATATTTAAAAATAATCTGGTGTGTCACTCACACGACTTTCTCTTACCCTGAAATTTAATACTATAAATATAGGTTGCAGATTAAGAGGTAAGATAACGAGAACTGTCATGTAAACCTATGCTAAACAATTCAAATTAGGCTTCAGAAGAGTTTTATACGATAATTAGTTCTGTGTGAGGGGGGCTACCGCCCCCCTCAACCCCCCCCCCGTTTCATTAATGCACCTACATTTATATAGAATTTAATTCGGTTATTAAAAAAGAATTCATTTTTTTTTTAAATAATTTATTGAAATTATTATTTAAAAAAATTATCTTTTATGATAACGCAGACGATTTCCATATTAGAGAAGTAATGTAACACTAAATATCCAAAAAAAGTCCATTTTACTCTCAATATTCAAAAAAAAAAAAAAAAAAAAAAAAAAAAACGATTTTTCTTTCTTTTTTTTTTTTTTTTTTTTTTGTTAAAAGTAAAACAAATCTATAACTTTGTCTTAAATTATCACAGATTTATAGTTCAACCATTCGTTTTAAAGGTATTAGCGAGCTCTTTTGAATGATACCCATCATGAAAATTTACTCCCCTCGAGGGGGGACTTCCCCCCCCCCCCCCAGGGGCGGAGGCAAGGCTCCTACATACACAAAATTTTTTTCTCAGTTAACTATCTCTTTTACAAAAAATATATATTCGTTTCATTTGGTTTAGTGCAGTCTATAGACGTTAAACTCTACTTACCTGCAATTTCCCCCATAGACGTAATGTATTAGAATTCTCTTGATTGTCCCTGTACACGAACCATTTGCTTGATCTTAACGAAGAGCTTACTGTAGCATCCCTATATGATACACATTTAGAATACCAAGTTTGAACTTTCTGCCATAATTTGTTTTTGAGATATGCTGATAACAGGCAGACACACAGACAGACACACAGACACACACACACAGACACACACACACACAGACACACAGACCATTTGCTAAAAACATGATTTTCGTATTCAGGGGACCTCAAAACGTGTAAATATAACAAAATCTCGCGTTCGAAAATTTGAGCCAAAAACAATACTTTCTCTACCTTATCGGTAAGAGAAAGTAAAAATATATTGAAGTGTTTTACGTTCAATTTGTATATATATATATATCAGGGCCCGAAATGTCAACTGAGATGACACTCGCCAAAAAAAGTTTTACTCGCCACAAAATAAAATTATCATTTTTTCAACGCATTTTGCGTTTTTTTTTTTTTTTTTTTTTTTTTTTCTTTACCATTTGAAATTCTTTTACAAATATGCCTAAAAAAATATATTAAAAGTGTGTCGTATGTCCTCATGTCTCATAACCATCTATAAGTAAAAGTCATTATAATGTATTGTATTTGAGATTTGAAAAGGATTAAAGTATCTAATAACATAAATGGAAAGAGTCGTTAAAGAACGAAAGAAGAAGGAAAAAAAAATATCCTTTGAGAAACAATATCCTGCGAAAATCTTTTTTATTATGAAAGATTAATTTTCCATATTTATCTATTTATTTATTTAATTTTTTACATCAGAAATGCCTTTTTCGCCCGTTTTATTTTTGTAATAAGACGGAAAGTTGATGTGTATAACCTGTTTATTGTTGTCATTTGAAATAGCCATTTCGGAATACATTATTCGATAAAATCTTTGCTTACAAATAATTACAAGTAGAAATCTTTGGCGTTCCAGTAAAAAACTGGTATATGTGAACTGTTTTTTGATCATTATTCAAGAAAATAAACACAGGCAGTATCTTTAAAAGGGCTCGGGCTCATTTTCATGCTTCAATATTGCATAGGCAAATTTTCTCATTTCTTTTCTCTGGGATGGTGGGTGACGGGCAAAGAGACTCTCTGCTGGACTATTCTCACTCTGCTTGGAGAAATCACTGTGGGAGAAACGAATCTGACGAAGAGATTAAAACATTTATGCATGCACTAAGTATTTTTCCTTTCCAAGGCTGGGCCGATATTCGGGCAGCGCGTACACAGACACGGCATTCCAAGAAGAGAGGAAGAAGAGGTTAAATATGACGTTATAAGACTGCAAGATTTTAGCATACTTAAATCCATAAAAACAATGTTTTCTGTCACTATATCGTGTAAAAATTCTATTTATAACTAGACCAATTTTTTACTCGCCATATTAAAAATTCCACTCGCCACTGGCGAGCTGGCGAGAGGAAATTTCACGCCTTTATATATATACTAGCGAGCTTCGCCCGCTAGCGGGTCGGTATTTTCAAATGAATCACTAAAATTAATGAATCACTAACAGTAACTTGTAGCGTTAAGAAAAGAATTAAAAAAAAAAAAAAATCATTTCTGATTGGGTAAAAAGTCGGCTCGGGTCCCCACTGCCTTCGGCTGCGCGCGCGTATTCCTTCCCTGACCCTTCGTGCCCCCCCCAAAAAAAAATCATTTCTGATCGGATAAAAACTCACACCGGGTTCCCACAGCCTTCGGCAGTGCAGACCCATGCGCGCTGCATGCACGTACGAAGATATACATGCGCTGCGAGTACATATTCCTTCTTCAGTCAAATTTTTATTCTTAAGAAAAGAAAATTTAAAAAATAATTTCTCATGGGGACAAAGTCGGACCGGGTCCCGACTGCCTTCGGCAGCGCAATCCCGTGCGCGCTGCGCGCGCACAAGTTAAGGTATACATGCTCTGCGCGCGCGTATTCCTTCCCTGACCTTTCGTGCCCCATAAAAAAAATCATTTCTGATCGGGTAAAACTCATACCGGGTTCCCAGTTCCTTCGACAGCGCAGACCCATGCGCGCGCACGTGTGAAGTTATACGTGCGCTGCGCGCTTATATTCCTCCTCAAATCAAATTTTTATTCTTAAGGGAAGAAAATCAAAAAAATCAATTTTCATTGGTTAAAAAGTCGGGCCGGGTCCACACAGCCTTCGGCAGCGCAGTCCCGTGTGCGCTTCGCGCGCACAAGTTAGGGGATACGCGCGCGGTGCACGCCTATTTCTTCTCCAACCTTTCAGCCCTTCTCAATTAACCTGTGTATACCAAGTTTGAACAGTCTAACTCAATTAGCTGAGATGCAAAAGAAAACCTAATCAGGACACCTCAAAACGTGTAAATCTGGTGAAAACTTTCGATGATATAAAAGAACTTTAAAATATCTTTCGAATGATGTATTAAAAATAATTTAATCATAATTAGAAATTGAAATATTGAAATTTTAAAACATTACAGCGCCATCTTGCGGTAGCAATTTCTGTAATGCACTGTTCAATTCCAAATCAACAAAGCTTTCTAATGATGTATTACTCATGAAATTATTTTAATTAGTAGCTGAGATACAAAAGAAAACTGATTCAGAACACCTCAAAACTTGTAAATCTGTTGAAAACTTTCGATAATATAAAAGAATTTTAAAATATCTTTCGAATGATGCGTGAAAAATAATTTAATCATAATTAGAAATTGAAATATTGAAATTTGAAAATTTTACAGCGCCATCTGGCGGTAGAAATTTCTCTAATCCACTGTTCGATTCCAAATCAACAAAGCTTTCTAATGATGTATTACTTATGAAATTATTTCAATTTGTAGCTGAAATACAAAAGAAAACCTAAATCAGGAGACCTCTAAACGTGTAAATCGGATGAAATCTCGAATTCCATTTTCGATAATGAAAAAGTACTTTAAAATGTGTATCGAATGAAGTTTTTTTTAAAAAAAAAAGAATAATCATGATTAGAAATAGAAATATTGAAATTTAAAAATATTACAGCGCCATCTGGCGGTAGAAATTTCTGAAATTTTCTGTTCGATTCCAACTCAAGAAAGCTTTCAAATGATGTATTATTTATGAAATTATTTTAATTAGCAGTTGAGATACAAAAGAAAACCCATTCAGGAGACCTCAAAACGTGTAAATCAGGTGAAATTTGGAATTCCACTTTTGAAATGCAAAAGAAAACCTAATTAGGACACCTCAAAACATGTAAATCGGGTGAAATCTCGAATTTCACTTTCGATAATGTAACCGTACTTTAAAATGTGTATCGAATGACGTATTAAAAAAAAAAAAAAAAAAAAAAAAATTGAAACACAATTAGTATCTGAAATATTGAAAATTTAAAATATTACAACGCCATGACACCTCAAAACGTGCAACTCAGGTGAAATTTCGAATTCCATTACCTACGGTAGTCGGTTAATGGAAGTAAATATAAAAAGAAATATTTTTACCTTAATTGTATTTGTGTCGCTATTGAAACTGGCATCCTCTTACGATAGATAAAATGTCAGGCGTGTTAAGATAAAATTTAATTTGCAATTAAAATGTAAATCTTTTGTTTATTGACGAAAATCGATGAAATTTGAACTGCAAGTTTGTTTTGTGGTGTTGAGATTGTATACTAAGTGAAATGTACGAATTTGAAAAATTCAATAAAATAGAAAGTTGCAAATTTTTATCCCACTTAAAATCCATCTGTTTATCAATCAGTGGCAGGTGCTTTTTTTTTTCGCTTTCGCTGTCTAGACGATCGTTTGCAAAGCTAAGATTCTTGTGATTTGTTGCCAACATTTTTTTATAGTTTAGTTAATTTTAAAAAATCTAATCGTCCGGTCGATAAGCCGTATAAACCATCGGATTGAGAAAAAAAAAGCCCTTTCCAATGGTATCTTGTTTGTAACAATACGACTGATATTTCTAATTTATTTTCCACTTTTTCCGTAAAAATGTCGATTTTTAAGCATTTAATCATGAATTCTGGGTAATTTTTCGGTAGACATGGGTCGACGTTTTAATTAATATCTCCGCTAATTAGGGTCGCATCGCTTAGCGAATTATCGCGATGTCGAGATGAAGAAATTCTGCGTCTGTCGACACAGGTTTCGAGGCGATGCGACCATTAGCGCCGGAGCTTTAGCGATGACAAGACAATTCTCACAGACAGACAGACAGAAAGACGGACAGAAAGACAGACAGACAGATGTGCACAGTTTTTAATAATATAAGGATATATATATATATATACCGGATGCGTCAACAATTGTATACTCATTTTGAACCGTCATAGAAACTGTATTTCCCGTGCTACAAGGCTGAATTTTCAAAAAGATGGCGCCCAACGTCACTATCATCGCGGCGCCCGAGCATACCTGAATCAAAATTTGCCAGACCAGTGGAGAAGACGCAGGGGCCAATCGAATTTCCACCACGCTCTCCAAACCTTATGCCGCTGGATTTCTTCTTATGGGGCACAGTGAAAGATGAAGTGTACAAACGTAAACCACGTAACCTTGACATACTTTGGCATGAGATTCAAGCGATGTGCGTAGAAATCCCATTGGACACGTTGGTATGATCTTCGGAATCAGTGACTCGTACTCAACAATGTATTGATGCTGAAGGCCGCCATTTTGAACAGTAATCACATTTGCATCAGAAAGCACATTTATGCTTCAAATTGGACTTTCAGCTTTCCATTTCGAGTAATTGAACCTTATAGAACAGAACATAAATTTTCTATGACGGTTTAAAGTGTGTATACATTTTTTTTTTTTTTTTTTTTTTTTTTTTTTTGAAGCACCCGGTATATATGAAGTTTTCACAAATATTATGATATTTCAAATTAAGGGTTCATGTAATTAACCCTTCAATACACGTGTTTATAAATTATTATACAGTAGCAAGCTTCGCTCGTTCCATTGGTAATTAAATTTAAATGAAATGGGAAGAAATTAGAATCACTATTTTTTTTTATATCACTTTATAAGAAAAAAAAAAAAAAAAAAAAAAAAAAAAACATTGAACTCGCTTATAATCACACTTTGGCCAATCCACTGACTCTGGATTCGGATTCGAACCGCGCTGCATGGAATCCGAATTTGCAGTGCCTGCATCCAGGGCCCGATTAAGCTTTGAAGCTAGGGGAAGCTCAGTATCATTTCGGAGCCCTCTTTCATTTCAGAAAATCTTGTTTTCCGGTTACATATTGTAATATAAAAATGCTATAGACCAAAAATTAGTGTGTGTTTATAGTTTTTTTTTTCATTCATATATCTGTGTGGTTTCTACACACAACATTAAAATCGTATAACTTATTAATTAAGAACATTCTGATTTTTAGGTTAAATAGATTCCCTGAAAAGTGATTATTTTATCTTGCTTTAGGCGAATTTTCTCAAAAAATTTCAATCTAAGTATGAAAATATGAAACAGAAAATTCAAGACCCTGTTTTTAGTCATTTTGGGGGCCCCCTCTAAAATTTTAAAGGGGAAGCTTGTGCTTCCCGAGCCTTTTGGGTAATCAGGCCCTGCCTGCATCAGCCTATTTCCCGAGAACTCTAATTTAGATAGTTATCAGACAATATGTGCTTTTGTTAATGAAAATCTACGCTTTTGTTAATGAAAATCTACGAATTTAAAGATGGCGGTATGTTAGCATGTATTTTAATTTTTACTTTTGGCAGCATGTACTTTATAAGAGAAAGTAGAAAAAGAACAGATTGTGGGTGTATCTGTTTTTGTTTGCGATGTTGAGCTCAGGGTATTTATTCCTGAAACATGGCAAAGGGATAAACTGGAATTTTAAAAGTTGCATTATATCACGTTTTTTTTTTTTTTTTTTTTTTTTGAATGTTTGAATTAATTTATATTTTTGCTTTATTCATTGATTTTTCTGTTTTATTTTCTTAAATTTATTTTTTTGTTTCAATCGTCTGCGTCGCATAGCAGTGGCTGTTACACTATTTATTTTCCTTTATTTAATTAACACTTTTAATGAGATATTTTTCCTCTAATTTATTGCACTTATTGGACAAAATGGTTGAAATGATTAAACATATTAAAAGTAAAGAATAATTAAAATTTCTTAATTCAATTGCGTTGAAATGATTTTATTTATTTATTTATTTATTTTTTGTATTTAATGTATTGGGCAATGGTAATAAAGAAGTGCGATGGTTATAAAATACTGTATATGTTAGGGAAAGTATTGTTTGGGGTCAAAATTTTGAAATAGGGTTTTTTATATATTGACACGTTTTATGGTCCCTGAATCCGAAAAACATGTTTTTACCTGTTGGTATGTGTGTCTGTGTGTGTGCCTGGAAGCATGAGTGCGCGTGAGTGTGTATAAGCAGCATATCTCAAGAACAAATAACAGCAGGAAATTAAAATTCGGTATTCTTTATCTGTATCATATATGTATGCAACACTAAATTTTCCTTTAGATCAGGCAAATGATTCGTATGAATATAGGGACATCCAAGAGCATTCAAATACGTTAAGTCTATCGGCGAAATTGCAGGTAGTAGAGTTTAACATCCATAGACTGTACTAAACCAAATGACATCCACATATATATATTATGCATAAAAGCATGTTTCATGCAGAATATGGTATGAAAATCATTCACAGTTAGGTTAAAAATAATTCACAAATCTACACAAAAGAACTAAATTACAGTGGGACAATTTTGGAAAATTGGTGGAAGAGCATTTCAGGTTGTAACGTGTGTTATTAATATATGATTATATTTAAGTGCACAGCTTGGTGCGTACTTAATTTTTAGAAAATATACGGGGATGCCAACAACTAGGCGAAAATATTATTTTTTTACTGAATGTAATTAGTAAAATTCCTCTATATAGTATTTTATCATGTCCAATAAGAATGCTCAGGAATTAAAATTAATATCTAATAACGATATGGTAAATAACTATTTAGCTAAATATTCAGCGCTTGTTTTCTTTTTTTTTTTTTTTTTTTTTTTTTTTTTTTATATATATATTTACACGTCTTAAGGTTCCTTGAATGCTGGGATCAATTTTTTAACGTTTGCTCTTTGTCTATGTCTCCTATCCCATTAAGTTAAAAGACAAATAATTTTAGACAATGCAAATGTTGTATTTTGAAGTTAATATAAGATTGTTACTTAAAAAGGTTCATGAAGTTTAGTAAATTTCAAGTAATGGTGTGGGTAGAAGTTGTGTGAATAATTTGGAATAAATTTTAAATTTAATAATAGCTTTTTTTTCCAAATAAATGTATGTGCATTAATGAAACGGGGATTGAGAATGGCAGCACCCCCCCCACACACACACACACGCAAACACAAAATTATTTGTCTAATAAAGCTGTTCTGAAGCATATTTGAATTCATAGGTTTATGTTACATTAACCGTTATCTTACCCCTAATTTCCAATCTATCTTTATAGTAATGGATTTCAGAGTAAGAGACAGTTGTGTGAGTACCACGCCAGATTATTTTATACTAGCAGGCTACGACCGCTTCGCTGGTCAATATTTTTAAATGGATCACAATAATTAATGAATTCTCAAAATTGCATTGATTTTTATCATGTGATAAAAAAAATAAAAAACAAATTCTGATCGGGGAAAATGTCGCACCGGGTCCCCACTGCCTTCGGCAACGTAGAACCGTGCGCTGCGCGCACGTATTCCTTCACCATCCTTATGATTTCTCAAAATTCCATGTTATTACTCATAAACTTTCATTCTTAAAAAAAGGAATTAAAGAAAAATATCATTTAGCATCGGATAAAAACTCGAACCGGGACCCCACTGCCTTCGGCAGCGCAGACCCATGTGCGCTATGCGCACGCATGTGAGGATATACGTGCGCTGTGCACGCATATTCTTTCTCAACTAAAACTTTTATTATTAATAAAAAATATATATATTTTATCATCGGGTAAAAACTCGCACCGGGTCCCATGCGTGCTGCGCGCGCACGTGTTAAGATATACGTGCGGTGCGCGCACACATTCCTTCTGAAATCAGACTTTTATTCTTAAGAAAAGAAAATTAAAAAAATCATTTCTCATCAGGTAAAAAGTCGGACCGGGTACCCACTGCCTTCGGCAGCGCAGTCTCGTGCGAGCTGCGCGCACCTATTCCTTCCCCACCCTTCCAGCCTTTCCTAATTAACCTACTTATACCAATTTTGAACGGTCTAACTCAATTAGCTGAGATGCAAAAGAAAACCTAATCAGGACACCTTAAAATTGTAAATCAGGTGAAATCTCGAATTCCACTTTCGATAATATAAAAGAACTTTAAAATATCTTTCGAATGATGTATTAGAAATAAATTAATCATAATTAGAATTTGAAATATTGAAATTTAAAAATATTTAAGTGCCATCTGGCAGTAGAAATTTCTGTAATCTATTGTTCCATTCCAGATCAACAAAGCTTTCAAATGATGTATTACTTATGAAATTATTTTAATTAGTAGCTGAGATACAAAAGAAAACCTAATCAGGTTACCTCAAAACGTGTAAATCGGGTGAAATCTCGAATTCCACTTTCGATAATATAAAAGTACTTTAAAATATCTTTCGAATGATGCATTAAATATAATTTAATCATAATTAGAATTTGAAATATTGAAATTTTAAAATATTACAGCGCCATCTGGCAGTAGAAATTTCTGTAATCTACCGTTCAATTCCAAATCAACAAAGCTTTCAAATGATGTATTACTTACGAAATTATTTTAATTAGTAGCTGAGATACAAAAGAAGGAGACTCTAAAACGTGTAAATCAGGTGAAATCTCGAATCCCACTTTCGATAATATAAAAGTACTTTAAAATACCTTTCGTATGATGTATTAAAAATAATTTAATTAGAATTTGAAATTTTGAAATTTTAAAATTTTAAAATATCTCGCGGTAGAAATTTCTGTAATCTACTGTTCAATTCCAAATCAATAAATTTTCAAAAAATGTGTTACTTATGAAATTATTTTAATTAGTAGCTGAGATACAAAAGAAAACCTAATCAGGACATTCTAAAACATGTAAATCACGTGAAATCTCTAATTCCATTATCTACGGTAGTCGGTTAATGGAAGTAAAAAGAAAAATAAATATTTTTTAGGTCCCCGAAACCTATATATACCACGGTAGTCGGGTAATGGAAGTAAAAAGAAAAAGAAAAAGTATTTTTTAGTTCCTTCAAATGTATTTTGTTGCTATGGAAACTCCTATCGTCCATTGAAAGATAGATTATGTGTTAGAAAAAAATTTAATTTGCAATTAAAATGTAACTGCTTTGTTTATTAATGAAAATTGATGAAATTTTAACTGGAGGTTGGTTTTGTGTTGAATAGGTTGTATATTAATTGTTGTGTACGAAAAAGAAAATTTGAAGCACTTTGAAATTTGCAATTTTTAACCCCACTTCAAGATCATGTGACATTAATTAATTCCAGATGTTTTGTTTCCATTCCAGACAACGGTTAAAATCGTCTGCTGATAGAATGCCTCTTTTTAAGCAATAAGCTGTGGATTTTTGGTCATTTTTTAATCGACAGGGGTCGACGTTTTAACCCTTTCATTCCCAACTTTTTCCCTCCATAAAACAATAAATCTTATATTTAGTCATAACTTTATTTCAAACGTAATGTATATAAATATTTTTTTTAAATAGGAGTTATAGCAGAGTACGAATTAACATAGCTAACAAAGCAACTGATAGATGTTTATTTATGTTTAATATAATCACTGATGCCATTAAAACTCATAACTTTTGAATAATTAAAAATATCAAAATTTTGGAGAACTACATATTGTAATTAATTAAAATACATATTATAAACATTAAAGAATAAAATAAAAAATATTTTAAACAGTTAATTTACTTAAATTCCCCAAAACAGGAAACTGACTCCGATATTATTATCAGAACAGCGTAAAATATACTTTCAATTATCAACAAAGATTGTGAAGTCATCCAAAGTAGGTATTTTTCGAAAGGAAAATGTATATAAATTTTAATATTGTTCATTTTGAATCAGCGGGAGTGTTAGATGGTAAGAAAGAAAGTCTGAAATGTTATGATTCCAATTGGAATCACGGGGAAGGAAAGGGTTAATTAATATCTCCGAAACTAATTAAGATTTTTAAATTCTGTTTTCAAGAGGACCTCGGAAAGGCTCCACAGCATCCGTATGTCAATTCTTGTACTTCTGCGTTCAATAGCGGCTGAACGTATAGAAGAACAGACAGACAGACAGACAAACTTTTCCTTTTATTATTATAGACTAGCAGGCTACGCCCGCTTCGCTGGTCACTATTTTTAAATGAATCACAATAATTAATGAATTCTCAAAATTGCATTAATTTTTATCATGTGATAAAAAAAGAAAAAAAAAAATCTGATCAGGAAAAATTTCGCACCGGGTCCCCACTGCCTTCGGCAGCGTAGACCCGTGCACTGCGCGCACGTATTGCTTCACCATCCTTATGACTTCTCAAAATTCCTCGTTATTACTCATAAACTTTCATTCTCAAGAAAAGGAATTAAAAAATATATCATTTAGCATCGGGTAAAAACTCACACCGGGACGCCACTGCCTTCGGCAGCGCTGAACCATGCGCGCTGCGCGCGCACGTTTGAGGATATACGTGCGCTGTACACGCATATTCCTTCTCAACTCAAACTTTTATTAAGAAAATAAAATTAAAAAAAAATCTTTTATCATCGGGTAAAAACTCGCACCGGGTCCCAAACCCATGCGCGCTGCGCGCCTATTCCTTCCCCACCGTTCCAGCCCCTCCTAATTAACTTGCATATACCAATTTTGAACGGTCTTACTCAATTAGCTGAGATGCAAAAGAAAACCTGATCAGGACACTTTAAATTGTAAATCAGGTGAAATCTTGAATTCCACTTTCGATAATGTAAAAGAACTTTAAAAGATCTTTCGAATGATTTATTAGAAATAATTTAATCATAATTAGAATATGAAATATTGAAATTTAAAAATATTACAGCGCCATCTCGCGGTAGAAATTTCTGTAATCTATTGTTCCATTCCAGATCAACAAAGCTTTCAAATGATGTATTACTCATGAAATTATTTTAATTAGTAGATGAGATACAAAAGAAAACCTAATCAGGAGACCTCAAAACGTGTAAATCGGGTGAAATCTTGAATTCCATTTTCGATAATGTAAAAGTACTTTAAAATGTGTATCAACTAAAATAAGCTTTCAAATTATGTATTACTTATGAACTTTTTTTAATTAATAACTGAGATACAAAAAAAAAAAAAAAAACTGATTCAGTACACCTCAAAACGTGTAAATCTGGTGAAAACTTTCGATAATTTAAAAGAACTTTAAAATATCTTTCGAATGATGTATTACAAATAATTTAATCATAATTAGAAATTGAAATATTGAAATATTGAAATTTTAAAATATTACAGCGCCATCTGGCGGTACAAATTTTTGTATTCCACTGTTCGATTCCAAATCAAAAAAGCTTTCTAATGATGTATTACTTATAAAATTATTTTAATTAGTAGCTGAGATACAACAAAAGACTGATTCAGGACACCTCAAAACGTGTAAATCTGGTGAAAACTTTCGATAATTTAAAAGAACTTTAAAATATCTTTCGAATGCAGTATTAAAAATAATTTAATCATAATTAGAAATTGAAATATTGAAATTTTAAAATATTACAGCGCCATCTGGCGGTACAAATTTCTGTATTCCACTGTTCGAAAAGCTTTCTAATGATGTATTACTTACGAAATTATTTTAATTAGTAGCTGAGATACAAACGAAGACTAATTCAGGAGACCTCAAAACGTGTAAATCTGGTGAAAACTGTCGAAAATATAAAAGAACTTTAAAATATCTTTCGAATGATGCATTAAAAATAATTTAATCCTAATTAGAAATTGAAATATTGAAATTTGAATGTATTACAGCGCCATCTGGCGGTAGAAATTTCTGTAATCCACTGTTCGATTCCAAATCAAAAAAGCTTTCTAATGATGTATTACTTATAAAATTATTTTAATTAGTAGCTGAGATACAAAAGAAAACCTAATCAGGACACCTCAAAACGTGTAAATCGGGTGAAATCTCGAATTCCATTTTCGATAATGTAAAAGTACTTTAAAATGTATATCAAGTCAACAAAGCTTTCAAATGACGTATTACTTATGAAATTTTTTTAATTAATTTCTGAGATATAAAAGAAAACTGATTCAGGACACCTCAAAACGTGTAAATCTGGTGAAAACTTTCGATAATTTAAAAGAATTTTAAAATATCTTTCGAATGATGTATTCAAAATAATTTAATCATAATTAGAAATTGAAATAATGAAATTTTGAAATTTTAAAATATTACACCGCCATCTGGCGGTACAAATTTCTGTATTCCACTGTTCGATTCCAAATCAAAAAAGCTTTCTAATGATGCATTACTTATGAAATTATTTTAATTAGTAGCTGAGATACAAAAGAAAACTAATTCAGGAGACCTCAAAACGTGTAAATCTGGTGAAAACTTTCGATAATTTAAAACAACTTTAAAATATCTTTCGAATGATGTATTAAAAATAATTTAATTGGAATTTGAAATATCGAAATTTTAGCTGAGATAGAAAAGAAAACCTACTCAGGACATTCTAAAACATGTATATCACGTTAAATCTCTAATTCCATTATCTACGGTAGTTTTATTAATGGAAGTAAAAAGAAAAATAAATATTTTTTATTTCCCCAAAACCTATATATACCACGGTAGTCGGGTAATGAAAGTAAAAAGAAAAAGAAAAAGTACTTTTAATTCCTTCAAATGTATTTTGTTGCTATGGAAACTTCTATCGTCTATTGAAAGATGGATTACGTGTTAATAAAATTTATTTTGCAATTAAAATGTAACTGCTTTGTTTATTAATGAAAATTGATAAAATTTTAACTGCAGGGTGGTTTTGTGCTGAAAAGGTTGTATATTAAGTGTTGTGTACGAAAAAGAAAATTTGTCTGGCGGTACAAATTTCTGTATTCCACTGTTCGATTCCAAATCAAAAAAGCTTTCTAATGATGCATTACTTATGAAATTATTTTAATTAGTAGCTGAGATACAAAAGAAAACTAATTCAGGAGACCTCAAAACGTGTAAATCTGGCGAAAACTTTCGATAATTTAAAACAACTTTAAAATATCTTTCGAATGATGTATTAAAAATAATTTAATTGGAATTTGAAATATCGAAATTTTAGCTGAGATAGAAAAGAAAACCTACTCAGGACATTCTAAAACATGTATATCACGTGAAATCTCTAATTCCATTATCTACGGTAGTTTTATTAATGGAAGTAAAAAGAAAAATAAATATTTTTTATTTCCCCAAAACCTATATATACCACGGTAGTCGGGTAATGAAAGTAAAAAGAAAAAGAAAAAGTACTTTTAATTCCTTCAAATGTATTTTGTTGCTATGGAAACTTCTATCGTCTATTGAAAGATGGATTACGTGTTAGAATAAAATTTATTTTGCAATTAAAATGTAACTGCTTTGTTTATTAATGAAAATTGATAAAATTTTAACTGCAGGGTGGTTTTGTGCTGAAAAGGTTGTATATTAAGTGTTGTGTACGAAAAAGAAAATTTGTCTGGCGGTACAAATTTCTGTATTCCACTGTTCGATTCCAAATCAAAAAAGCTTTCTAATGATGCATTACTTATGAAATTATTTTAATTAGTAGCTGAGATACAAAAGAAAACTAATTCAGGAGACCTCAAAACGTGTAAATCTGGTGAAAACTTTCGATAATTTAAAACAACTTTAAAATATCTTTCGAATGATGCATTAAAAATAATTTAATTGGAATTTGAAATATCGAAATTTTAGCTGAGATAGAAAAGAAAACCTACTCAGGACATTCTAAAACATGTATATCACGTGAAATCTCTAATTCCATTATCTACGGTAGTTTTATTAATGGAAGTAAAAAGAAAAATAAATATTTTTTATTTCCCCAAAACCTATATATACCACGGTAGTCGGGTAATGAAAGTAAAAAGAAAAAGAAAAAGTACTTTTAATTCCTTCAAATGTATTTTGTTGCTATGGAAACTTCTATCGTCTATTGAAAGATGGATTACGTGTTAGAATAAAATTTATTTTGCAATTAAAATGTAACTGCTTTGTTTATTAATGAAAATTGATAAAATTTTAACTGCAGGGTGGTTTTGTGCTGAAAAGGTTGTATATTAAGTGTTGTGTACGAAAAAGAAAATTTGTCTGGCGGTACAAATTTCTGTATTCCACTGTTCGATTCCAAATCAAAAAAGCTTTCTAATGATGCATTACTTATGAAATTATTTTAATTAGTAGCTGAGATACAAAAGAAAACTAATTCAGGAGACCTCAAAACGTGTAAATCTGGTGAAAACTTTCGATAATTTAAAACAACTTTAAAATATCTTTCGAATGATGTATTAAAAATAATTTAATTGGAATTTGAAATATCGAAATTTTAGCTGAGATAGAAAAGAAAACCTACTCAGGACATTCTAAAACATGTATATCACGTGAAATCTCTAATTCCATTATCTACGGTAGTTTTATTAATGGAAGTAAAAAGAAAAATAAATATTTTTTATTTCCCCAAAACCTATATATACCACGGTAGTCGGGTAATGAAAGTAAAAAGAAAAAGAAAAAGTACTTTTAATTCCTTCAAATGTATTTTGTTGCTATGGAAACTTCTATCGTCTATTGAAAGATGGATTACGTGTTAGAATAAAATTTATTTTGCAATTAAAATGTAACTGCTTTGTTTATTAATGAAAATTGATAAAATTTTAACTGCAGGGTGGTTTTGTGCTGAAAAGGTTGTATATTAAGTGTTGTGTACGAAAAAGAAAATTTGTCTGGCGTTACAAATTTCTGTATTCCACTGTTCGATTCCAAATCAAAAAAGCTTTCTAATGATGCATTACTTATGAAATTATTTTAATTAGTAGCTGAGATACAAAAGAAAACTAATTCAGGAGACCTCAAAACGTGTAAATCTGGTGAAAACTTTCGATAATTTAAAACAACTTTAAAATATCTTTCGAATGATGCATTAAAAATAATTTAATTGGAATTTGAAATATCGAAATTTTAGCTGAGATACAAAAGAAAATCTACTCAGGACATTCTAAAACATGTATATCACGTGAAATCTCTAATTCCATTATCTACGGTAGTTTTATTAATGGAAGTAAAAAGAAAAATAAATATTTTTTATTTCCCCAAAACCTATATATACCACGGTAGTCGGGTAATGAAAGTAAAAAGAAAAAGAAAAAGTACTTTTAATTCCTTCAAATGTATTTTGTTGCTATGGAAACTTCTATCGTCTATTGAAAGATGGATTACGTGTTAGAATAAAATTTATTTTGCAATTAAAATGTAACTGCTTTGTTTATTAATGAAAATTGATGAAATTTTAACTGCAGGTTGGTTTTGTGCTGAAAAGGTTGTATATTAAGTGTTGTGTACGAAAAAGAAAATTTGAAGCACTTTGAAATTTGCAATTTTTAACCCCAGTTAAAGATCATGTGACATTAATGACTTGCACCTGTTTTGTTTCCGTTCGAGACAGCCGTTAGAATCGTCTGCTGAATGCTGATAGAATGCCTCTTTTTAAGCAATAAGGATTTTTGGTCATTGTTCGATCGACATGGGTCAACATTTTAATTAATATCTCCGAAACGAATTAAGATTTTTAAATTATGTTTCGAGGAAAACATCGGAAAGGCTCCAGAGCTTCCGTAAGTCAATTCTTGTGTTTCTGCGTTCAGTAGGGGCTGAACGTATAAAAGAACAGACAGACAGACAGACAGACAGACAAACCTTTCCATTTATTATTATAGATGTATAAATGAGTCAAATTCTTTATTTAATTGACGGGTTTATTTTCGGTCAGAAATACTTGTTGTTTTTTAGCAATGGTTTGGGATTCCCGCCTTTAAAAAGATTCTAAACGTTATTACAATTATGTACATGCAGTTTAATGCAAAATGTAATTTATTTGGACAAGCTTTAAGTATTGGAACAATTTAGTCACAAATTCTTTACTTCTTTTGAAAATTTAAACCATGCATTTTCTAAAACTTGTCTACAATAATTATTTCCAGTAGTCTATTTTTTAGGACTGAGGGCCTATTAGTCTCAATCTGGGATTTTTTCGTTGTCGTTTTCGATAGTTTGACATTTGTCGAAATCATTTTTCGATAGTTAGACATTTATCGAAATCTAAAATTTATCGAAAATATAATTGAATAATTTGAAAGCGATGTTATAATTGGGAAGATAAAAAAAAAACTAATAGTCCTCCGTCCTAAACTAAATTCTGCTTTTGCCAGAATTTCATCAAAATCTATTTTATTATTATTATTATTATTATTGAAAGAAAAAGAAAAGAAAATTAATATTAATCAGTATCGTTACAAGCGATATCGAAAAAGTTTTTTTTTTTTTTTTTATAATTTTGAATTAGGAAATAAAAAGTGCGCGTGAAATAATATGAAATAAAAATAAGTAAAAAAATGAATTTAATGATTTAATGTTTTTGTTTTTCGGGGGCTGCTCATGCATATAAAAAATGCGTATTAAAACGAGTCGAAGAAGGAAGCGAAATAAGTATTGAGTTATATTACGATAAATACGATATATAATATGATACGATATATTAGACCTATCGTCCAGGGTTAGTAGGCATTTTCGTTGAAAGAAATAGTTTGTTCGTTCGGTGCAATTTGCACATTAGTCCCGTGAGGTACAAATTTCACATTAGTCCCTTGAGGTACAACTTTCAATTTAGTCCCTTGAGGTACAACTTTCACATTAGTCCCTTGAGGTACAACTTTCACTTTAGCCCCTTGAGGTACAACTTTCACTTTTGTCCTGTCAGGTACAACTTGCACATTAGTCCCCTTTAAATTTCCTTTTTTTTTTTTTAGTGGTTGCGCACTGAGAACTGTCGTCACTCTTAGTAATATAGGTACCCTAGCGCTACCTGGTATCGAACCTGATATCTCCCGTCTACCAGCTTTGATAGCAAAGTTAATGTTACAGTCTCAAAAACATTTGTCCCCCTGAAAACCTTTTAGAAACCAACTAAAACAATTTTTAAATATTTAATGCGCTGAAAATGTATATATTTAAGTTATTACAATATATAAAATTAATCATAAAGCTAAACGTTCATCTCTCAAATGAATATATCAGATCAAATTGACTGTTAAATCAGCAAATGTTCGCTAATTAATCTTAATATCGATGAACTTTCTTACCAGTAACTCCAAGAAAAAATTTGATAAAATAAATTACCTTTTTAAATAAATAAAAGTAATTTTATTATTATTATTATTATAATTATCAGTTTGTGTAAATATATATTTTTAGACTACAATTCCATAGTATATTAATAAAAGCTAAAGAGTATTAAAATTAAGAATTCCTTATATGCAATACGATAGATAAGATAATGTAAATTATTTCTATGAATATAGAAATGAAATCTAAATGTAAAATAATAATAATAATAATAATAATAAAACGAATGTAACGTGCGGCATAGTATACATTAGTTTGATTGCAAAGAATTTTTCTTTCTTTCTTTCTTTTTTTTTTTTTTTTTTTTTTTTTTTTTTCCTTATTTAACTTCGGATAATATTTTCTAACACTACAGCTCCTGTTTCTAGATTCGCGATTTTAAATTGATTTTAATCTTATTGTACTGAAATATATTTTAAAATATCCATCCCTTCTGAGCAATTTGATGGGAAAAAGGTTCATCAATAAAATGTACATATTTCCAAAAAACGTTACTATTAGGTTTTATTAGGAGGCAAGATGATATATATATATATCAATTTTAATTGTTTACTTTAGTCATATTTACTTGAAAAAAATAATTTAATATATTAAAAGCAGATATAAACATTTTTTGCGATTTTTATTGAATTTCAAGACAAAATCCAGCACTGGGAAGAGTGAGTATTCAATTTTCAATCTACAAACGCAATTAAATATAAAATATCACTTTTAGTATACTAATTTTTAAAAAAATTAAAAATTAAAAATATGAACTGTTTACTATTAACAATTTGAAATTTTAACAAAATGTTGCTTTTCCAACACATACATCAATTTTTAACTGTATGGAGTAATATGTATTTTTATAGAAAACTTAGAAATTAGAGGTTCCGTACCAGCTTATGGAATGGAATACTTTAGAATATTTATTTATTTTATTATTATTATTATTTTTGTCTTAACGATGACGGATTTTAATTAAGGGAGTTTAGTATTTTAAAAAAAAAGCTTCAATTTTAAAGTTTTTATTTCAATTGACTTTTTGATTTTTAGTGCGTAGAACTTTTACATGTTATCCACATGTTCTAATAAGAATGACTTTTTTTTTTTTTTTTTTTGTAACAAGATTTATTTGTAAATACCATGTCCATATTCCTATTTGTATTGCATGTAGTATCTTTTAAAACACACAGACGCATATTTAATGGTAATTTTTAAGATAAAATGCAGAAATCTGACATCTTCAAAAATGTGCAGTCGGCAAAAAAAAAAAAACCACCTAATTTCACTATAAATTGTCATAGAAACGTGTTGTTGGTACCAATCGATTCGTAACAACGTCTAGTGCTTAATGGTATAGTTAGAGTTTGCTTAAGGGGTCGTCTATGTATTAAAACTGGCTTAACTTCATTTTATTGAATGATAACCCCATATTCAGACCCCATATTTTTGACCTCATATTCAGATTTTTGAGATCAAGGCAGTTCGGAAAACATATCTATATGGGTACTTTAAATCAATTGTAAATAGAGTTACACGTAAAATTTATTAGGGGTCCGTCTATACATTGAGAAAAATTAAATCGTGATTTACCTCACAACAGGCATTATTAGTTACGTTTCACACCAGAAAAAAAATACGTAGATGTTATTTATAAAATTACAAAATGAAGATAATACACAGAACGTTCAGTGTTAGTTTATGAATTAAATTTTGTTATTCGTTTCTATTTATTAAACATCGAATAGTTAAATACATCACCTCATACGAAAAAAATTAAATAGCTTGAGTCATATGAACCCTAGAATATTGAATTACAAAAATCTAGATACCAAGATAAACGAATAATAGTAATAATCTCTTATATTATTAAAATCTGTACGCGTGTGTGTGTGTGTCTGTGTGTCTGTCTGTGAGAAACGGCTTGAAGCAGCAAAGGCTCGGCCGTTAACGGTCGCACGGACTTCTAAGAGGTACCGTCGGGCAGAGAATTTATCGCAGATCTAGGTTATCTAATTTGCTAAACGATGCGACCCTAATTAGCGGAGATATTAATTAAAATGTCGACCATTGTCTAACGAAAAAACGATTCGAAAAGGAGGCGACCGCCATTTTCGACCGGGACTGCTTACCTGAAAAGAAGAAAGAGAAAGAGGAAATTTCGTGGGTTTTGTAAAGCGATCGCTTTCGATCTGTTGGAAATATCGAAAATACACCTGTACCACGAGAAAGAGCATTTATTACCGATTCTTACGGTACAATGTTTTTAAAAAATACGGATTTTTTTATATTTTTAAAAAAAGTTTTAAAAAGGGTCGAAAATTTCTCTTTTTCGCGATTGTCTTTTTTGAAACGCCCTGTACGACCGAGTATCAGTTCCATTTCTTAACAACTGGTATATAAGGAAAGGTCATTTAATCTTCTTTCGAACCATATAAACATTTTTACAAAATACGGATTAGCGATCCATATTTTTAGATTTTACGAAACATCGATTTTTTCACAAAACATTTTATAACACAAAAGCGTTTAGAGATAAATCATTTCTTTTCTTTTTTTTTTTTTTTTTTTTTGTATATCGATCTCGCTTTCATAATTTAATTCCCAAAAGATTGAGAGAAAATTTCAAAAACTGAATGAGTTATAAATTTTTTAATTTCACGCTCTAAACCATTGAAAATGCCTTACTTCATTCGAAAATGAATTCCGTTATCAAATAGTGTAGACGTACGTTGCATCACCATGGCAACCTGTTCAAAGAGGTTCATTTCTCACGGAAGCAAAGAAAAAAAAAAGAACAGCGATAAACATCTGGTATTTAACGAGGTCAAGTGTTTTGGTTCTGCGATTAAAAATTGCAATATTTTAATACGCGTATTTCAATTTCTAATTGCGATTAATTTATTTTTTATACATCATTCGAAGGATATTTTAAAGTTCTTTTATATTATTTAAAGTTTTCAACAGATTTACACGTTTTAAGGTCTCCTGAATTAGTTTTCTTTTATGGCGCGCTGTAATATTTTCAAATTTCAATATTTCAATTTCCAATTATGATGAAATTATTTTTAATACATCATTCGAAAGATATTTTAAATTTCTTTTATATTATCGAAAGTTTTCACCTGATTTACAAGTTTTGAGGTCTCCTCATTAGGTTTTCTTTTGCATCTCAGCTAATTGAGTTAGACCATTCAAAATTGGTATACGTAGGTTAATTAGGAGGAGCTGAAAGGGTGGGGAAGAAATAGGTGTATACCGCGCGCGAGATTTGACCCGATTTACACGTTTTGAGGGTCCTGATTAGGTTTCTTTTGTATCTCTGCAACAAAATAAAATAATTTCATAAGTAATACATCATTAGAAAGCTTTTTTGAATTGGAATCGAACAGCTGAATACAGAAATTTGTACCGCCAGATGGCGCTGTAATATTTTCAAATTTCAATATTTCAATTTCTAATTATGATTAAATTTTTTTAATAGATCATTCGAAAGATATTTTAAAGATCTTTTATATTATCGAAAGTTTTGACCAGATTTACACGTTTTGAGGTGTCCTGAATCAGTTTTCTTTTATGGCGCTGTAATATTTTCAAATTTCAATATTTCAATTTCTAATTATGACTAATTTTTTTTTAATACATCATTCGAAAGATATTTTAAAGTTCTTTAAAATTATCGAAAGTTTTCACCAGATTTACACGTTTTGAGGTGTCCTGAAATAGTTTTCTTTTGTATCTCAGCTACTACTTAAAATAATTTCATAAGTAATACTACATTAGAAAGCTTTTTCTATTTGGAATCGAACAGAGGAAGACAGAAATTTCTACCGACAGATGGCGCTGTAATATTTTAAAATTTCAATATTTCAATTTCTAATTATGATTAAATTATTTTTAATACATCATTCGAAAGATATTTTAAAGTACTTTTGAATTTTCGAAAGTTTTCACCAGATTTACACGTTTTGAGGTGTCCTGATTACGTTTTCTTTTGCATCTCAGCCAATTGAGTTAGATCGTTCAAAATTGGTATACGTAGGTTAATTAAGAGGGCATGAAAGGGTGGGGGAAGAAATAGGCGTGAACCGCGCGCGTATCCCCTAACTTGTGCGCGCGCAGAACGCACGGGACTGCGCTGCCGAAGGCAGTGGGGACCCAGTCCGAACTTGTACTCGATGAGAAATGATTTTTTAAATTTTCTTAAGAATAAATTTTTGACTTGACAAGGAATATGTCCGCGCAGCCCACGTATACCTACACACGTGCGCGCGCATGGGTCTGCGCTGCCGGAGGCAGTGGGGACCCGGTGGGAATTTTTACCCGATCATAATTTTTTTTTCAGGCACGAAGGGCCAGGGAAGGAATACGCGCGCGCAGCGCGGGTATTCCTTAAGTTGTGCGAGCGCAGCGCGCACAGGACTGCGCTGCCGAAGGCAGTGGTGACCCGGTCCGAATTTTTACCCGATGAGAAATGATTTTTTAAATTTTCTTAAGAATAAAATTTTGACTTGACAAGGAATATGTCCGCGCAGCCCACGTATACCTTCACACGTGCGCGCGCAGCGCGCATGGGTCTGCGCTGCCGGAGGCAGTGGGGACCCGGTGGGAGTTTTTACCCGATCATAATTTTTTTCTCAGGCACGAAGGGCCAGGGAAGGAATACGCGCGCGCAGCGCGTGCATTCCTTAAGTTGTGCGAGCGTAGCGCGCACAGGACTGCGCTGCCGAAGGCAGTGGTGACCCGGTCCGAATTTTTACCCGATGAGAAATGATTTTTTAAATTTTCTTAAGAATAAAATTTTGACTTGAGAAGGAATATGTGCGCGAAGCCCACTTATACTTCCACATGTGCGCGCGCATGGGTCTGCGCTGCCGGAGGCAGTGGGGACCCGATGGGAGTTTTACCCGATCAGATTTTTTTTAGGAGCCACGAAGGGTGAGGGAAGGAATACGCGCGCGCAGCGCGTGTATCCCTTAAATTGTGCGCGGACAGCGCGCACGGGAACCGCTGCCGAAGGCAGTGGGGACCTGGTCCGACTTTTTATCCAATCATAAACATTTTTTTTTTCAATTTCTTTTCTTTTGACTAAAAGTTACTGTTAGTGATTCATTTAAAAATACTGACCCGCTAGCGGGCGAAGCTCGCTACTCTCTTATATTACTGAAATCTGTGCGCGTGTGTGTGTCTGTGAGTTCGTCTGTGTGTCTGTGAGAAACGGCTTGAAACAGCTAAGGCTCCGCCGCTAATGGTCGCACGGACTTCGAACAGGTACCATCGGACAGAGAATTTACTACAGATGTACGATATCTAATTTGTTAAACGATGCGACCCAATTAGGGGAGATATTAATTAAAACGTCGATCCATGTCGAACGAAAAAACGATTCAAAATCGGAGGCGACCGCCATTTTCATCTAGAAATGCGTACCTCAAAAGAAAAAGCAAAGAGAGAAAATTTCGTGGGTTCTTTGTTAAACGATCGCTGCCGATCTGTTGGAAATATCGAAAATATACCTATACCACGAGAAAGAGTATTTATTACCGATTCTTACGGTACAATTTTTTTTTTAAATACGGATTTTTTATATTTAAAAAAAAATAAATAAATAAAAGGGTTCGAAAATTTCTCTTTTTCTCGATCGTCTTTTGTGAAACGCCCTGTACGATCGAGTAACTGTTCCATTTCTTAACAACTGGTATATTCGGAAAGGTTATTTAATCTTTTTTACAAAATACGGATTAGCGATCCATATTTTTAGATTTTACGATACATCGATTTTTTCACAAAACAACTCAAAAGCGTTTCGAGATAAATCATTTTTTTTTTTTTTTATATATAGATCTCGCTTCAAAATTTGAATTCCCAAAAGACTGTGAGAAAATTTCAAAAACAGAATGAGTTATAATTTTTTAAATTTTAGGCATTAAAGCATTCATTTGAAAAAGGCGACCTTCCTTCCATGAGATTGTATAATG
This sequence comes from Salticus scenicus, assembly GCA_963930645.1. Lineage (NCBI taxonomy): Eukaryota > Metazoa > Arthropoda > Arachnida > Araneae > Salticidae > Salticus > Salticus scenicus. The sequence goes on from OZ005649.1 coordinate 213,921,956, forward strand.
TGTTCGTTGCCGTTTGTCGTTACCATGGTAGCCACTTCAAGGAAGAGAGATGTCTGCTCGGAAGCGAAAAAAAAACCACCTGCCGTTGATAATCAGATGTATTTTAAGTGGGATAAAAAATTGCAAATTTCTATTTTCTTCAACTTTTCTAATTCGCACACGACACTTGGTATACAATCTTAACACCACAAGAGGAACTTGCAGTTCAAATTTCATCGATTTTCGTCAATAAACAAAAGGTTTACATTTTAATTGCAAATTAAATTTTATTCCAATACGCGTATTTCAATTTCTAATTATGATTAAATTATTTTTAATACATCATTCGAAAGATATTTTAAAGTTCTTTTATATTATCGAATGTTTTCACCAGATTTACACGTTTTGAGGTGTCACGAATCAATTGTTTTTTTGTATCTCAGCTAGCTTTGTTGATTTGGAATCGAACTGTACATTACAGAAATTTCTACCGCAAGATGGCGCTTTAATATTTTAAAATTTCAATTTCTAATTATGAGTAAATTATTTTTAACATATCATTTGAAAGATATTTTAATGTTCTTTTATATTATCGAAAGTTTTCACCTGATTTACACGTTTTGAGGTGTCCTGATTAGGTTTTCTTTTGCATCTCAGCTAATTGAGTTAGACCGTTCAAAATTGGTATATGTAGGTTAATTAGGAGGGGCTGAAAGGGTAGGGAAGAAATAGGTGTACACCGCGTGCGAGATTTTACCCGATTTAAACGTTTTGAGGTGTACTGATTAGGTTTTCTTTTGTATCTCAGCTACTAATTAAAATAATTTAATAAGTAATACATCATTAGAACGCTTTTTTGATTTGGAATCGAACAGTGGAATACCGAAATTTGTACCGCTAGATGGCACTGTAATATTTTCAAATTTCGATATTTCAATTTCTAATTATGATTAAATTATTTTTAATGCATCATTTGAAAGATATTTTAAAGTTCTTTTAAATTATCGAAAGATTTCACCAGATTTACACGTTTGAGTTGTCCTGAATCAGTTTTCATTTATGGCGCTGTAATATTTTCAAATTTCAATATTTCAATTTTTAATTAATTTTTTTTAATACATCATTCGAAAGATATTTTAAGTTTATTTTATATTATCGGAAGTTTTCATCAAATTTACACGTTTTGAGGTGTCCTGATCACGTTTTCTTTTGCTTCTCAGCCAAATGTGTTAGATCGTTCAAAATTGGTATACGTAGGTTAATTAAGAGGGCCTTAAAGGGTGGGCAAGTAATAGGCGTGCACCGCGCGCGTATCCCTTAACTTGTGCGCGAGCAGAGCGCACGGGACTGCGTCGCCGAAGGCAGTGGGGATCCGTCCCGACTTTTTAACCAATGAAATTCCATTTTTTTTTATTTTCTTCTCTTAAGAATAATATTTAATTTGAGGAGGAATATGTGCGCGCAGCGCGCGTATACCTTCACACGTGCGCGCGCATGGGACTGCGCTCCCGATGGAAGTGGGGACCCGGTATGAGTTTTTCCCGATCAGAAATGATTTTTTTAGGGGGCACGAAAGGTCAGGGAAGGAATAGGCGCGCGCAGTGCGTGTATACCTTAACTTGTGCACGCGCAGCGCGCACGGGACTGCGATGCCGAAGGCAGTGGGGACCCGGTCCGACTCTGTACCCGCTGAGGAATGATTTTTTAAATTTTCTTTTCTTAAGAATAAAAATTTGACTTGAAAAAGAACATTTACGCGCAGCGCACGCATGCCTTCACACGTGCGCGCAGCGCGCATGGGTCTGCGCTGCCGAAGGCAGTGGGGAACCGGTGCGAGTTTTTACCTGATCAGAAATGATTTTTTTAGGGGGACGAAGGGTCAGGGAAGCAATACGCGCGCGCAGCGCGTGAATCTCTTGTGAAAAAAAACAATTTCCACATATATCAAGTTAGCAGAGTTAGCAGTGCAGTGAAATGATAGTTGCTCAGCTCTAAAAAGCTATAAAGAAGATAAATATATGTGGCATTCATTGAAGACAAAAGTTCAATTAAAACAGTTTATTAAAGTTGAAACAAAATGATGAATAACATTAAATCAGCTGAAACAATTTTAGAAAGGTTGCTGACGAAAGGTTAAATACCCTTAAAAATACTGCCATACTGAGTTCAAATAGAAAGCTACTTTTCATTGTGAAATAACTAGATACACTAAACGAACAAGTCACAAAAACGTAATTTACAATCATAATAAAACTAAACAGTTTATAATTATATCGAAATACCAGCTCATGACTTTGAGCTAAACTGAAAAAACATAAAAGCTTAAAAGATTAAGGGCTTCAGAGCTTAAGAGACTGATTACATATTTCCTACCTCCTTTTTATAGTCACGAAACGGATTCAAAGTAACAGCTACTAGATGCTGTAGAATAGGAACGCCTCCCATAACTATAGCAACACGACGCTGCGAGTCGGCCGCCATCTGTGGGCTAAGCAAAAAGACTCTGCAGTTGAAAAAATATTACATCTCCTCGCTAAGTAGCGAAAAGAACAATCCGTAAAAGGATTTAAACATATTTTTCTTTAAGTTAATTTTAATAAAATGTGCTTTTAAATATGAGGTAAGTAATTAAAGTTATTTCAAAAGACTTAAACATAAATATATTAATAAGGAATATAATTTTTAACTAAAAGTAATTATCATTAAGCTTTTTAATTTTAATATATCTTTAACTCAAATGGCAGTATCAAAAGAGAAAATAGCACTAAACGCTATAATTCATTTAATTAATAACTTAAACTTTAAAGGTTATAAAGTGAATTTAAATTATATTTAAGTAGTGAATGAATTTAAATTTAAATTTGAGAATCAACACGGAAAGGGTATAGATTTTACAACAAGGCCCCCCACCGTGTTGATTCGACAAACACAAACGTCAGCAATTACAATATAAACTTTATTAGAAAAGAAATAAAAAAATTCCTTGAATATTTAGTGACTTGATGAGAGATTCACATATGTCTTCTACAGAATATACTTCACACAAAGCTACAAGGCTTGTCAGTTATAAGATCAAGAGTCCACAAGTCCAACTCACAATCAAAAAAAAGTAGCACTATCAATATTCTATACATATCTACTAAAAGAAAGAACAAGATATTAATATAGAGCAAATATGCACAGCATTTCAAGGAAACCTTTTTTTTTCCCCATTCCCCATTGTCAAAATAAGAAAACGATGATATTCACAAATATATGAAACATTTATATAACATACACATAACCAATTACACGTAGCGCTACGAATTTCTCTCATACAAAAGTTAAACTAAACCATACATCACTACACAATGGAAAACGTAGGAAAAATCCACCAAGAAAATGCATACATATCCCTCTAAAAAAACCATTTTTTCAGTTTCTAAAAAATTCAAATATATATTATACGTTCAAAAAAATTTAAATTTACTCTATATACATTTACTTAATAAATACCTTATTTACAAACTTAGACATATCACCTTTAGTAAGGGGCTTTGTGAAGGGATCGGCAAAGTTATTTTTAGTATTTACATATTTTAAATCAAACCGTTCCTCAAATAGCCATTCACGGATGAAAAATAATTTTACATTAATATGTTTAGATTTGTTATTCTCTATAGGAGACCTCGTAAAATTAATAGCTGCTTGGTTATCAGCAAAAAGTATTGGTGGTTCATATGAAATAGCAATTAATTTAAAATCAATACAATCTCGTAATATATTATCAAACCACATTAATTCTTTAACCCCGTCACACATGGATACAAATTCACTTTCCATGGTTGAAAGGCAAACACTTTTTTGCTTAAAAGTTTTCCAAGAAATAGGGCTATTATCCAAAAATAAAATTTGTCCCCCCATTGATACGAAGTCATCTCTATTCATCGCGAAATCAGCGTCAGAGAAAGCAGTTAAACATGGATTAAAACAATTCAAATTTAATTTCAAATCTCGAGTACACGAAACATACCCAAGTAATTTAATTAACCCATTCCAATGATTAAACCCCGGTGAATTTTGAAATTAACTGAATATATTAACTGCGTAGGCAATATCAGGTCGTGTCCTGTTTGCAATGAAAGATAAACATCCTAAGATATTCCGATATGGAAATTTAGACATTTCATCAATTTCATTTTGATTAGTAGGACAATCTTTTTTCGAATACTTAATGCCTTTCACAATAGGTAATGAGCAGAAAGGGATGTTAAACGACTTAAACCTGTCATACACTTCATTAATATATAATTCCTGAAAAATTTGTACTGAATCATTTTCATAATTAAATTCTACACCAAGTAATTTCTTGGTTTTATCTAAAATTTTTATATCAAATTTACATTTTAATAAATTAAGAATTTTGTCTATTTGAAATTGATTTTTACCAAACAAAACTAAATCATCTACATAAACTAATAAAACAATATAATTTTCAAAATAATATGAACAATTACACCAGTTAAATTTATTAAACCCTAAATCTAATAGTACTTTATTTAACTCATAATACCAGAGCCGACCACTTTGATGAAGGCCATATAACGCTTTGTCTAGTTTACAAACAAGATTTTCCCCTCCCTTTACAACATATCCTTTTGGCTGAGACATATAAATTTCTTCTTTTAAAGGTGCATAAAGATAAGCACATTTTATATCGCATTGAACATTATGCCATTTATAACATGAGACCAATAATGAAAAAAAGAAACGTATTACTGAGAAATTAACGACGGGTGAAAACGTCTCGTCATAAGTGTCCCCCTTTATCTGATGAAAGCCCTGGGCCACGAGCCTCGCTTTAAAGCGGGCAACGTTTCCTAGCTCATCTCTTTTAACGGCGTATACCCATCTATTTCCCAAAACTTTTTTCCCCTCCGGTAAATTAACCAGATGCCAAACTTTACGAGTTTTCATATTATTTATCTCATCATCCATGGCATTTTTCCATTCAACACATTCTGAAGATTTAACGGCCTGATTATATGTTTTAGGTATAGGGATAACTAGTCATGATTTTTTATGAGTTAAACTTGAAGTTGGGTTATCTGAGTTTTGCTGATCAACCACCCCCTCGAACTTATTACTACTAGAGAAATCAAAAAAATTAGAGTCAAAAATTAAATTATTTTTATCACAATATTGCTTGACATCGTTCATTGATCTCAATCTAGTTTTAGTGTTGTCCGGGTAATAGAAGATGTCAACTCTGTCACTCATTTTTCTGGGTACGGGTTTTCTATTCCAAGTAATTGAAGAAAGAGGTTTAAGAGAAGATTTATCTACAGGAGTTTCATCGACGGGCTCGTCACTAGAATCATCGGGCTCACCCCCGAAGACAATGTCAACAGGATCGGAAGCTTGACAATCAACTGTACTTTCCGGAAGTAAGTCGAATTCCTCCAGTGAGGTGCCCATCACCGCTCCACTGCATTTACTAAATAGCTGATCAGAGAACGTTACGTTTATAGTTTCAACTATTTTATCCTCATCCTCCAACCAAATTTTATACCCCTTAGTCTTTAATGAATAACCTATTAGTACTCCCTTTTTAGCCTTAGGTTCAAGCTTATGGTCTCTATGCTGTTTTGGGATCCCAACATACGAAATTAATCCAAACGGCTTCAGGTGTCTTACGGATGGTTTAAACCCAGTATATAACTCAAAAGGAGTCTTAGTTTGTCCCCTATGGATTAAACGGTTCCATGTGTACGCGAAATACAACATTGCATCGGGCCAGAAAGAAAAAGGCAAACCACTATCCGTGATAATAGCTCTAACGCAATTTAAAGAAGTTTGATTAAACCGCTCACTTAACCCATTTTGCTCAGGTGTGAACGTGTTAGTTAACTCATGAACAACTCCATTTTTACTACAAAATGATTTGAAGTTGTCATTTACAAATTCGGAACCATTGTCCGTACGAATAGCTTTCAATTTTTTATTCAAACTACGTTCTGCCCGTGCAATGTGTCTCTCGAATACACCAAAAACCTGAGACTTATCCTTTAAAGGATAAACAGCAACGCTTTTAGAAAATCCATCAATAATGGACAAAAAGAACCTTTCCCCATTTTTACCAGTTACCTTAATTGGGCCCCAGACGTCCATAAATACTTTCTCTAACGGTGATTTAACGCCATGAACATCGGATGATTTAAAAGACACACGGTTTTGTTTACTAATCCTACAAGGTTCACAAAAAAATTTCTTAAACTTAAGTTTAGGAAGGCCCCTCACCCCGTTCTTCTTGCTAGTATTTACAATAGTATCAGGACTTACATGCCCAAAACGAGCATGCCAATACCCAATTTCATTAACTTTTGCAAGAGAAACTGAAGGATTTTCTTGGTGCCCCCCATTCGCTTTACTCCCCTTTTTAACTTTAGAAACATTAGGATATAAATAGTAAACACCGTCTTTAATTTTAGCAGTAAAAATATGTCTTTTATCTTTACCGAACACCGACACTCGACCCTTACCGCCAGTGTATGTGGCACCGTTCACATCTAATTTAGGACCTGATATTAAATTTTTCCGTAACCTTGGGGAATATAACACATCTTTTAAATACAATACATTTTTACCAAAATCCAACTTAACAGTTCCTTTAGCAGTAATAGGAAAACTAATACCATCGATCGCGACAAAAAGCTCCTCTCCCTCCACAGGAGTATAATGCTCAAAAAGATCTAAATTTCTTAGAAAATGATTTGAAGCAGCAGTATCAAAAATAAAGCTGTCATCATCACTTAAATTACTAAAGTTAGCTTGAGCTATGTAGTAGGAGGGGGGAGATTTGCATTTGTCACGACCGTTGGAGTTATACTTTAAATTTCTAGGTTTAAATTTAACATTACTATTCAAAAAACAGTTTTTCTTAAAGTGGCCAATACGGCCACACTTAAAACAAGTTAAAGGTTTTTTACCTTTGTGCTGGACGTTCTGTATCTGAACACTGTTATTGGCATCTTTCTTAATATCACCCTCACGAAGCTGTAGACGCGATTCCTCCGCTGTTAACTCGGACACAATATTCTGAAACTTGAACTGGTCGTTCTTCCAACGCAACAAATATTGCACTGCAGATTCAAACTTGGATGGTAGGTGTTGCAAGAGCTGGAAACAGCAGTACACATCCTCCATAGCATGACCAATTTCACGCAGCTGGTCCAGTATTCTTGATAACCGGGTTACAAAAGAATTCACCGTTTCATTCTCAGACATTCTACAATTAATGAACTCTGTAAACAGTCCCATATGATGAGCTCTTGAGTCTGATATAAAGGTCTTCTTCAAAATCTCCCAGGCATCAATAGCACAATCACAATTTTCAATAATGCTTCTGACTTCAGGCGATGTATTCAGATATATTGTTGATAATGCAACTCGACTACGAGATTTAAAATCCTCCACTTGTTTTGAAGTTATTCCGGCCTCAGCATCTTCAACAGGCAGTTTTTCTTTTTTACATATAATATTCCAGCAGTTTCTTTCAATTAAAATAAATTTAATGTCCTTGACCCACGTAGTATAATTATTCATCCGTAATTTTTCAATCGTGGGGTTTAAACTTACTGCCATTTCAATTTCTTATCTTCAAACACTTAGAATGCCATAAAAACTATTATCAAAATTTTAATGCTATGAGCTGACAACGAGCCAAAATTGCCCATAACCGCTTCCTGTGAAAAAAAACAATTTCCACATATATCAAGTTAGCAGAGTTAGCAGTGCAGTGAAATGATAGTTGCTCAGCTCTAAAAAGCTATAAAGAAGATAAATATATGTGGCATTCATTGAAGACAAAAGTTCAATTAAAACAGTTTATTAAAGTTGAAACAAAATGATGAATAACATTAAATCAGCTGAAACAATTTTAGAAAGGTTGCTGACGAAAGGTTAAATACCCTTAAAAATACTGCCATACTGAGTTCAAATAGAAAGCTACTTTTCATTGTGAAATAACTAGATACACTAAACGAACAAGTCACAAAAACGTAATTTACAATCATAATAAAACTAAACAGTTTATAATTATATCGAAATACCAGCTCATGACTTTGAGCTAAACTGAAAAAACATAAAAGCTTAAAAGATTAAGGGCTTCAGAGCTTAAGAGACTGATTACATATTTCCTACCTCCTTTTTATAGTCACGAAACGGATTCAAAGTAACAGCTACTAGATGCTGTAGAATAGGAACGCCTCCCATAACTATAGCAACACGACGCTGCGAGTCGGCCGCCATCTGTGGGCTAAGCAAAAAGACTCTGCAGTTGAAAAAATATTACATCTCCTCGCTAAGTAGCGAAAAGAACAATCCGTAAAAGGATTTAAACATATTTTTCTTTAAGTTAATTTTAATAAAATATGCTTTTAAATATGAGGTAAGTAATTAAAGTTATTTCAAAAGACTTAAACATAAATATATTAATAAGGAATATAATTTTTAACTAAAAGTAATTATCATTAAGCTTTTTAATTTTAATATATCTTTAACTCAAATGGCAGTATCAAAATAGAAAATAGCACTAAACTCTATAATTCATTTAATTAATAACTTAAACTTTAAAGGTTATAAAGTGAATTTAAATTATATTTAAGTAGTGAATGAATTTAAATTTAAATTTGAGAATCAACACGGAAAGGGTATAGATTTTACAACAGAATCCCTTAAGTTATGCGCGCGCACCGCGCAGGGGACTCGCTGCCGAAGGCAGTGGGGACCCGGGCCGACTTTTTACCAAATTAGAAATGATTTTTTTTCTTTTCTTAACACTAAAATTTACTGTTAGTCATTCATTAATTTTAGTGATTCATTTGAAAATACTGACCCGCTAGCGGGCTAAGCCCGCTAGTCTCTTTTATTATTAAAATCTGTACGCTTGTGTGTGTCTATGTGTGTTCCTGTATGTCTGTAAGAAACGGCTTGAATCAGCTAATGCTCCGCCGTTAATGGTCGCACGGACTTCGGACAGGTACCGTCGGACGAAGAATTTATGGCAGATGTGCGTTATCTAATTTGCTAAACGATGCGACCCTAATTAGCGGAGATATTAATTAAAATGTCGACTCATGTCTAACGAAAAAACGATTCAAAATGGCACGCGATCATCATTTTCGACCGGGACAGTGTACCTCAAAAGAAGAAGGAGAAAGAGGAAATTTCGTGGGTTTTATAAAGCGATCCTGCTCGAACGGTTCGAGGTATCGAAATACACCTCTACCAATAGAAAGAGCATTTATTACCGATTCTTACGGTACAATTTAAAAAAAAAAATACGGATATTTTATATTTTTAAAAAAAGTTTAAAAATGGTCGCCAATTTCACTTTTTCTCGATCGTCTTTTTTGAAACGCCCTGTACGACCGAGTAACTGTTCCATTTCTTAACAACAGGTATATTCAGAAAGGTCATTTAATCCTCTTTCGAAACATATAAACATTTTTACAAAATACGGATTAGCGATCCATATTTTTAGATTTTACGAAACATCGTTTTTTTCAGATAACATTTTATAACTCAAAAGCGTTTAGAGATAAATCATTTCTTTTTTTTTATATATAGATCTCGCTCCAAAAATTGAATTATCAAAAGACTGAGAGAAAAGTTCAAAAACAGAATGAGTTATATATTTTTTTTTTATTTTAGGCATTAAAGCATTCATTTCAATAAGATGACCTTCATTCCATGAGATTGTATAATGTGTTCGTTGCCGATTGTCGTTACCATGGTAACCACCTCAAGGAAGAGAGATGTCTGCTCGGAAGCGAAAAAAAAAAAAAAACACCTGTCATTGATAATCAGATGTATTTTAAGTGGGATAAAAAATTGCAAATTTCTATTTTTTTCAACTTTTCTAATTCGCACACGACACTTGGTATACAATCTTAACACCACAATAAGAACTTGCAGTTCAAATTTCATCGATTTTCGTCAATAAACAAAAGGTTTACATTTTAATTGCAAATTAAATTTTATGCAATACGCGTATTTCAATTTCTAATTATGATTAAATTATTTTTAATACATCATTCGAAAGATATTTTAAAGTTCTTTTATATTATCGAAAGTGTTCCCCACATTTACACGTTTTGAGGTGTTCTGAATTAGTTTGCTTTTGTATCTCAGCTACTAATTAAAATAATTTCATAAGTAATACATCATTAGAAAGCTTTTTTGAATTGAAATCGAACAATGGAATACAGAAATTTCTACCGCCAGATGGCGCTGTAATATTTTCAAATTTCAATATTTCAATTTGTAATTATGATTAAATTATCTTTAATACATCTTTCGAAAGATATTTTAAAGTTCTTTTAAATTATCGAAAGTTTTCACCAGTTTTACACGTTTTGAGGTGTCCTGATTACGTTTTCTTTTGCATCTCAGCCAAATGAGTTAGATCGTTCAAAACTGGTATACGTAGGTTAATTAAGGGGGACTGAAAGGGGGGAGAAGTAATAGGCGTGCACCGCGCGCGTATCCCTTAACTTGTGCGCGCGCAGAGCGCATGGGACTGCGATGCCGAAGGCAGTGGTGACCCGTCCTGGCTTTTTAACCAATGAGAATTGATTTTTCTGATTGTCTTCTCTTAAGAATAAATATTTGATTTGAGGAGGAATATGTCCGCGCAGCGCGCGTATACCTTTACACGTGCTCGCGCATGGGACTGCGCTTCCGAAGGAAGTCGGAACCCGGTATTAGTTTTTACCCGATCAGAAATGATTTTTTAGGGGGCACGAAAGGTCAGTGAAGGAATAGGCGCGCGCATCGCGTGTATACCTGCACTTGTGCGCGCACAGCGCGCACGGGACTGCGATGCTGAAGGCAGTGGGGACCCGGTCCGACTTTGTACCCGCTGAGAAATAATTTTTTAAATTTTCTTTTCTTAAGAATCTTAAGAATAAGAATTTTGACTTGAGAAGGAATATGTGCGCGCTGCGCACGTATACCTTCACACGTGCGCAAGCAGCGCGCATGGGTTAGCGCAGCCGAAGGCAGTGGGGACCCGGTGCCAGTTTTTAACCCGATCAGAAATGATTTTTTTAGGGGGCACGAAGGGTCAGGGAAGGTATACGCGCGCGCAGCGCGTGTATCCGTTAAGTTGTGCGCGCGCAGCACTGCTCAAATAGATACTGCTCAAAACCATTCCTATTTTGAGTAATAGGTCACGTCGTTATACGTTTCTCTAAAACTTGAAATTATTTCACAAATTCATGATTAAATATCTGAAACTTTGTCATCAACAATCGAAACGGTAAATTTCACTCCTTTATATATTCTAGAGTTTTATATCGAGTCAAACAAACTAAAATTAAAGAAACAAAAAACATTTTTTTAAAGTAAAGTATTGTTTCAGAAAAATCCAGAGGGTGGGGCTTATTATACTTATGGAACTATATCAAAATTTCCCACCTGCAATGCGTTAATTTTACGAAAATAAGTTAACATGTATAGCAAACACCGAGACCTTACTTAGAAACCAATAAAAAATAAAGCAAAACAACAAAATATTATAAAATAAAAATTTTCTTCTTTGGACTGAATTTGCATAAATTGGTCTGATAAAGTATGTCCGACATAAAATGGTGTCCCATTGCACAGAACGAATATCCCCCGTTCTTCACTCGTCTACTGTACTTGAATTCTTAATTTTAAATCTGTAAAATCTATATCTTTAAAAGTAATAAGCCATATTTCTCTGTTTTAAATTCTTTTTCCATAATAAATGAGACGCCAGTTTTACGCCGTGATTAGAATAATCGAAAATAAATAATATTGCGCTTTGTTCCTATGATAAATTTTAAAAACTTAAAAAAGAAAAAAAAATCTACTATATTATTTAGTATTAAAAAAAATTTAATAAACATTTAATATTTTATTATGTTGCGTCAAGCGATAAAATTTAAATAGCATTTGCTTAAAAACGTACAGTAATAGAATGCTAAAATGTCACAACAAGATTAAAATAGAAAATTTGTTTTAAAAAATCTGATAAAAATTAATAAATATTAACTATATTATTATTATTATTTTCTAAGGGGTGGGGGGAAAAGGATTGTTTACTACGTATTGCTCTTTCAAATAATAATTCTCGTTTTACCGCGTTTAAATCATAACATTTAACTTGAGGTGCAAGAATCCTGGAATATTCAGGTAAAAAAAAAAAAAAAGAAAGAACGACAAGACAGGGATAAAACAGAATTTTAGCAGTTATAAACTAGGAAAAGTTATGTAATATTTAAGAACAAAGACTTGAAATTTCAGATTCAAGTATACTATTTTTAGCAACGGAAGCCACGCCTTTACACATTTTTTCTAAAACTATACAATATAAAACAAAGTGATTTTACATACTTCCAATTAAATTGTTTAAATTTTGTCTTCAGCATTCGATGTAGTAGGGGAAAGTTGGACAAAACGGGATACCATTCTTGTTTTTCTTTACTACGGAAAATATATTGAAGAAAACCACACATTTTATTTTTTTATAACTACAACATTTATTGAAGCACACAAAAAACATATTTTTAACTAATTTTAATGACTGTGAAATAGTAAAATAATTATTTACCAAACTCTTACACATCCCGTTTTAGCATACCTGGGTTGGACAAAAAGGGATAGGTATTACAATGTTTAATTTTTTGTGTAAAACTAACTGAAAAGCATAATTAACTGGCAAAAACCTGTAAAGGAAAATTTCTGCTTGAAAGAACAATGCCTTCAGTAACCAGAGACTTAAAATAAGAGATTTTTATGTTATTATTTACAAAAGGGGAAAGACCTTTTATTTTGGCCTACAGCAGAACAAAAGTCGCATATAAAGGTGTCGTCCTGTTCGTCGGCATTAGTACACGCTTCGTGAGCCCATTCTTGGTATCCAGAACATTGGATCCAACCTTCACCAGCCTTAGAGTCGACGTACAGTGCATTACAAAATATGCAGGTGTCTCCTCCCTCTGTTTCATTTTCAGACGATGACGAAATGAATTCTTGGCTGCTTGGTGCAGGTTTATTAAACTTTTCTATGTTTTGACTTTTAACATCAGGATTAGGCTTTCCTTTGGAATCTTTTGTAGGCCTACTTTTAGGTTTGATTGGATCTGGTAGCTCTTTTTCATCCTCTTTTCCCTTTCCTTTACATACAAACTTCTCTTTTGGAATTTTTAAGAGGGATTTCTTAGCAGCCTTTTCTTCAATTTTTTTGGTTCTTTCTTGTAGTTAATCGTCCTTTCTTTTTCTTCCATTTCTAACTCACTCCTATATAGAGATGATGCTATTACTACAGTTTTCTTCTTTCCCTTATCAGCCCTTTTTTCTGGGCGAGGACTTTTTACTTGAGGTACATTCAGAACAAACTTTGGAGAGATGGAAAATGGTAGCTTAGATCAATAACAAGAGAGTTCTAATCCTTTCTTCCCTGAGGATGTTGCAGGTTGGTCTGGACATAGGCTGTCTCCTCACAAGTTTGTTGGTTGGTCTACTTCTACGATGTCCCTTGAAGAAGTTGAAGGTTGCTCTTGATCTTTGCTCATATCAGTCTGGTGCCCAACGCCTGGAGGTTCTTGCTGCAGGTCTGACGTAGGGTGAACTGTGGTGACAGAGGGTGCAAACTAGTGATCTGGGAAGACGTCAGGATTGTAAGGACTTATGCCAGTTTTTCTAAACCCTTTAACGGCAGTTTCTGCAACAGCAGTCCGTGAATACGCTGCGTTGAACAGTTTTGCAACTTCATAAATTGTGACGGACCTACCTGGATGGTTAAACAGCCACTTTTGAACTTCTTGTTCATAATACGTGCTCAGTGGAGCCATGAAACTGACATCAAGGGGCTGAAGGCGATGAGTTGTATGTAGGGGGAAGGTTAGGATGGTTACATTATTTTCTCTTGCCAAATTTACAAGTTCCAACATTTGGTGTGACTGTTGTGTCCATCAAGTAGCAACAGCACTAGCTTCTCCTGGGCAGGGTTGGAAATTTCTACGATTTTTCTAAACCAAACAATGAAGGTCTCCTTCGTGATCCAGCCGGTCTTGTGATATACTGCAAATGATACTGGAAAAGCATCATCCATGAGTCGTGGGTTTTCCTTCACTCGAAGAAATACAAACATAGGAGTAACGAATATACGGCATAAAAAAAATGTATCCCGTTTTATCCAACTCATAAGTGTCCCGTTTTGTCCAACTCCGACACCTTTCAAAACAAACATGGCTGACTCGTAAACGTGAAAGGAAATATAGATAGATTACACATGAGAATGTTCGTTAATAAATACTTAATCAACTGTAATACTCCCTGGAATTGTATTCCCATATGTGTAGGCAGTATAATCTAGAAAACAACGCATGTAAATGTAGAAAGTTCCAAGAAATCAGAGTAAAAAAGTTCTAAGAGCTACAACTTTCCATCAACTAGTGGTCTCGAGGCGGGACGAACTGAGAATGGTGTAATGACGGCCGAGAACAAGTTTCTGTCGTCGTCCGCTCGATAGCAGTACTAGACAGGTCCCTAGGCGAGTATCCCGTTTTGTCGGACTATACCGTTTTATCCAACTTTCCCCTAAATGTCTTTGACATTTATGTATACCAGCGTCACAAATAGAGTCTTATACGAATATGCAAACTAGTTTTTTTTAAATTGTTTCTGTTATATAGAGGCGGGGCTTCATTTCTTTTGGAATTCTTTCACAACCTGTCGCTTGCATTGCGATAATTTTATAAAAAATAATCTAGTTTGTATCATAAACATCGAAATCTTGCTTAGAAAACAATTAGAATAACACTGAGGTAAATTAAAATAGTTTTTTGTCAAAATATATACATATATTTACTCACAGGGGATGCAAAATATTGTAAGTGACGGCCCCCTAGCACAAGTAAAAAATGAAATATCACTGTAACTCAAAAAAAAAATGTTAAGAACGAGCTGTAAATTTGGAAACCCATGTTTTTGATGATGTCCGTTCTGTTCATGCAAAAATTGACATAGGTCATAATTCATGATTTTTTCAAATATGAAATTATTAATAATTTTCATAATTCAAAAAAAATTTTTTTTATCAAAAATACGCATGGAATATGTTTGGGTCACTTCATTCTATCATATATATAAAAAATAAATAAATAAATAAATAAAAATTAACATAATTTATTAAAAATTAACATAAATTTATTAAAACATAACTTATTAACATAAACTTATAAAAATTAACATAAAATTAACATAATTTATTAAACATAAGTTATTTTTGAAGATATGAATTATTGTTTGTCACATTCATTAACATTAGCACCCTCATATTTTGATAGCTTATAACTCTGTGAATAAGTAAGCAAAATATATAAACTATACCATTTTCCGTGATGATTTGATCCAAAGAATCCAAATAAATTATAAAAAATGGGGGTTACTATTGAAAAAAATGAAGTTGACGTAAGTTTTAATATGTAGACGACCCCTTAAGCAAATTCTAACTATACCATTATAAACTAGACGTTATTACAAATCGATTGGTTCCAACCACATGTTTCTACGACAATGCATGGCGAATTTAAGTGGGGGGGGGGGGTGGCTTTTTGTTTTTTCCCGACTGTACCATTCAAAGAAAAACTCCATGCACGTTGAATATACACATTTTAAAATATACACTCAAGAAACATGTGAAACATCGTAGCATACATGCTAACTTCCACAGTTTAAATACCATTTTATTCCAGTAAAAAAATTTCATTATATTTAAACATAATTACCTTCTACGAAATTTATTTAAAAAAAAATCTTATAAAAATCCATTTCGGTATCCTAAAAAGTACATATTAGTAGCAATGTAATAGTTTAATTTGAACTGTTACAGTTCCTTTCTATCAAAAATACTTTCAAAAGTGAAAATAAACATATTATATTTTAACTATGGCACGTGTTGTAGTGTTGTTATCTGTCGTATTTTAAATCGGAAGTGTCCTTGTATGAAAGAAACCCAACGGGAATTTATAAAAAGAATATTATTTACATAGCATGGTTTATGATGTTTCAATTTACAATTATCGTGTTTCAAAAAGTAAGAATTTGTAATTTTCTCTTTTATCAATTTGCCTTCCTTTTGTTACCATTTTATGCGGTTTACGTATGTATATTTTTTTTTCTTTAAGAAAATTTCTCTATGTGTATCCAAAATGTTATGAACTTTGTATCTTACGAGCTAATCGAATAAATTAAATATATGTTTGCATGCTGTTGTATCATTACTTATGTTAGTGTTGATTGAGTCTTGGTGAGTATTTCTAAATAATATTTCTAAACATGAGGCGTTGGCATCCCTTTCTACATAAATTTTAATATGGAAGTATAGGACAAAATTTCGATTAATTGTCCACAATGATATATATATATTTTTTTTCCCATAACACGATTTATATATATATATATATATATATGTATATAAACCTCGATTTTTTATTTGCCTCTTTTCGGGTGGGATATTGAAATCCATTTTTGAATAACTTTAAAAAATATATTCAGACATAAAACTTTACACGTAACTCAGAACCAGATGACAACACATAGTCAAGTAGAAAAACTTTGCGACGGAACCCTGGGGTCCCAACTCCATTCATAATACGTTATAAAATTTTAACCGCTTTCTACCATACAATTTATCTAAAAATTTGCATATATGTATAAATTTGATGGTAATACACGGACAAGCAAAAACGAACACCCGGTTGGAGGTCTTGGTCTTGGGGGCTCTGGGCCCCCATCCCTAATTAAAAATTTGATTTCATATTTTAACCACTTCCTATTATACAATTGGTCTGAAATTTTGTAAATATATTTAAATTTAAATATATCGTCCAGGATTAATACGACTCGCCTAGTATGTGTCTAGTATGTCAAGTGTGTTTAAGAAAAAAACGGCTCACACCGGAAGTAATAAAAGGACAAAAGTGACAATACGTGTTCAAGCAGAAACAGAATTAAGGGAGAGGAGGGGTGGGGGGCTCTTGGCTTCCAATTCCAGCCAAAAACTTTATCTCGAATTTTAACCACTTCTTATAACCAATTCAGCTAAAATTTGGCATACACGTATCAATAGATGATCAAGATGAAATGGACTTACGGGTGGAGCCATTGGAGGCCTTTAGAATTGAATAATTTTCATGAAAGAAAATAGAGTAAAACAAAGGAAGGAAAAAAGTTAAAATTATAAATGATTCTGTTATATGGAAATAATTTCATTTAAAAAAGGAATATTTCACTCGTTTATGTATTACATAATATCACAAATGAAGAACATTGTATATTATGAATGTAAACAAACAATAAAAAAATTATTTTTCGATCAAATACCACACTCGTTGCAAATTAAAAAAAAATAATAATAATTTTAGAAATTTATAAAGTAGAAATTTTTCTACTGCTTCAGGATATAACGTAGAGAGCTATGGTATTACACTAAAGCAATAGCAAAGAATCATTCTATTTAATTTACTATAATTATTATTATTATATATATATATATATATTAATTGGCGGATGGGAAATTTTGACGAATGGTCCAATAAACAGTTATAAATTTACAGTGTCAAAAAGCATGCAGTAAGAAATTTGTTATCATCAGTCATTTAATAATATCACGTTTTTCTTACATAACACTAAAAAAGGTTATTGCAAATAAAAGTATTATAATGATAGAAATAAATTATACATAAGAATCAAAACTTTTCCATTATTAATTCTGATTAACCTCCAGGAAGTGAAATTGCATTTCATTGGCTCTTTAGCCACATAATTACATTTTTATGCTGTCATAGACTAAAACAAATCTGTTATAGGTCATGTAACAAAAGAAATACTCACTTGTATTACAAGTGTACAGTAAATCAGTTTATGTGCAAAACAATTCTACTTTGCATTCAATATTTCTTTCTTAGGGAATAAATAATTGCTATTAAGGAAGCTTATTATAACATAAAGATGTAAATACTCTTATCGTGTTCTTGCTCTAAAAAGAAATAAATAATCATACATATGTGGGAAAATATTCCTAGAAATTAACATTGATTTTCTGTTTTCAGATTCATGATAAATATATTGTAAAGGTTATTTTATGAATAAAATAAATAGATAAATGAATATGTAGGCATAAAATGCAAATTCAAACTAATGTAACTGAATATATTACATACTACTAAAAATAATAAAAATTCACCATTACAGTGATCGAAAACCAAGAAGAAAAACTTGAATTAACCCAAAAACAAAAGAACAGAATAATTTTGTAAATTACATTATATCAGAATGAAATATAATAGTAACAAAAAATTATTAATTGAATTAAATATAAATATACCAAATGGATAATGCGCAAAATTCACAGAAATTGATGTATATAATACAATAAATAAGTTATTTTACTAAACTTTAGAACAAACTTGCATTATGTTGTTTAAAAACAGTCATAAAAGTTACTAATTTATTAGGTTTCATTAAAAATGTATTAGGTTTTATGTAAAAGGTTTCATTAAAAATGAAGCTATTTTCGAAATTAACGTAATTTATATAAAATAACAAAGATAAAAGATTTTCAAATTAATAAAGCAATAAGAACATGTTAAATTGAAATGTCACGAACAAATATAATATTTCATCATTACAATGATCAAACACCAGGAAGACAGAGCTAAATTAATTAATTAATTAATTTAAAAAAAAGGTTGATAATAATAATAATAATAAAAAGACATGTGCAGAACAACCCAGTATTATGACATTATAATAGAATAAATAAAATACAACATTAATATAATAAAAAATAATAGGATTTATAGGATTAAATAGGTATATGCCAAAGGACAATGTGCAAAAGCTGCAACAATCCATGTATATAACAATATAAAATAATAAAATAAGTAAATTGGCCAAAATTTAACAAAACTTAGGTTATGTCTCTTAAAAAAGAAATAAAGTTATCAATATATTACAAGAGGTTTCAATAGAAAAGAATTTTTTTTGGAAAAGAATATAATTCAAATAGAATTCCATAAATGAAATACTTTCAACTTAATAGGGCAATAGCAGTTAATGGGATTGAATAGAAATATACCTATGAATAACGAGCAAAAGTAGCAAAAATACATGTATAAAACACAATAAAGTTAGTTTAAGACAAAATTTAACACAAATTTGGGTTTTGTCGTTTATAAGCAGACCTAAATGTCGAAATATATTATAATACATTTTATTCACAAAGAAATTATTTTCAAAATGAATATAATTCACACACAATTAAGAAGATAAAAGATTTATATATACAGGGTGATCAATTTAAAAGTGTACCCGTTGGTTTTTATTATTACCCTTAAATATGACAGATTTAAAAACTATTCTAACACTGTCTGAAGTATAATTGTTTGAACCTTGTTTAAGTGTGGAAGACAATTTCCAGCACTGTTGGACTGTTACAACTTCATTTGTGAGATAAAACAGAAATGGAGACGCACAATGTTATTTAATCCTGTTATAATTTTAATTATGAAAAACAAAATTTACTTCAAATTCATTAATTTTCATTAATTAACTGCGTCTAAAATATAACTAGATTCTTACTTGATCACCTGAAATCTCTTAGTTTTAAAGAAAATCGGGGTATTAAAATTATAATAATGTTGAATATTCATTTTACAAATAAATAAATAAATATATATATATGTATTATGGTATTTTGCTAATAAAATAAATATTACGGCAATCAATGCTTTATAAAAAGTAAGTTTTATAAAGTTAAATCATTATATCTCTTTCATATGTTTAAATTAAATATATTTGAAAAGTTGACAAAAAAAAAAAAAAAAAAAAAAAAAAAAAAAAGTGTACAGATATAAAATTCAGTTAAAATTCGAAAATTTCGCGCAAATTTAAAAATAAATTGAAACACTTCAATCATTTTTTTTAACTATATGATTTTTTCCCCTTCAGTTAAGTACATTGAAAAATATGCAATTTTTCCATTTGCATGTAATTTGTAAAATCGAAAGTCTATACGCCTTGACAGAATGACTATAATGTAACATAACTAGCTTAAAAAATTTAATAAGTTACAAAATATAAATACATGCTTTTCAAAATATTAATTATGTTTAATTAAAAATATCTACTTATATTATATACATTTTTATATTGCATTTCTTTCTTACAAATCTTTTGGGGGAAAATTCCATTTTTTTTTTAAATGATCGCCTAGAAGAAGTTGTTATTTACTTACCCACGTTATAAAAATTAATTTCACCCTTTAGAAATTAATGGGGCTCAGTAAAATAAGGATATTTTACACAATAACATTTATATTTTGACTAATAGAAATCTCAGAAAAAAAAATGTCAAAAACAATAAAATGCTATTTTACACGCCCACACACACATACATATATATAGAGAGATAGATAGATATTTTGATAGATAGATAGATGGTTCATTTTTAGTTTTGTTTTATGTTAAAGTTATTCTTCGTACACTATTTGGTTTTCGTTTGTTTATTAATTCTGTTAAGTTTCTGTTGATTTGTTTTATACTTGAGTTTTATGTTTAAATATGAGTTTTGAGTTAATTTTATTTTTCAATAGGATTTTTAAATATAGATAGATAGATAGATGTACGTGTGTTTAGACAGATTGATAGATTTTATGACGGAACTTGGTGATTTTTGTTATTTCTTCATGCATTCAAAAAGAAAAAAAAAGAAAAAAAGAAAGAAAGAAAAGTATTTGAAAATTGTAAATTAAATAAATAAACGGTTTAAATTTCCAAGGAAGTAAATTTTTCCAATTGGCATTAAAATGTGCGTTAAATACTTTGAATTTCGAAAAAAAAAAAAAAAAAAAAAAAAAAAAAGTTGTTTTTCGTGGATGTGATGCTTCTAGCAAAGTTATGACATATTTATACATAAGTTATGACATATTTATACATGACACAACTTTTGTTTTTTCTTGTTCCGTACTGCAAATCACCTTTAAAAAGTAGGCTGTAGATATAGTATAAACAGTTATCTTTAAGTAACACATTATTTCTTTGTAAAATATCCTTGATAATAGGTTCTAAAAAACTATAGTGTCTCATGATTTTGAGTTTCAATACTTTTGATCAGAAATCTTCACTCTGTCTAACAGTAGAACTTCTGTTATTTTTAAAGACCTAAATCATATTAATAAATAGTGGTAGTCAAATTAGTACAGAGACTGTCATTTCAAATAGGCGAAAACAGAAACTTTCAAACAATATCGAGAAACACAATGAAGTTTATCCCCCTCACTCCCCCCCCCCCAAAAAAAAAAGATCAATTTATAAACTATATTTTTTAAAAACATATATTGAGTAAAGAGCATCATAATCTTAAATCTAAAACTCGAATAATTGTTTTCTTTCACTTTTTCAAAAATACTTGAATCTTCCAAATCGACAAGAAAATTAATATCTTTAACGGATGCCCAGTGGGTTGACAGTTTCAAATCAATTTTCTTAATGTAAAAACAATTATTTTAAAATTGGAATTTTGTCTATAAAATTAGGAATATTCGATTTTTCCGGAATTTAAATAATGATATAGACCATAAATAAATAGAATTTTGTTTTACTGATAGCAATAAAAAATAGCCCCTAAAAGGTGTAAAGAAATATATGAAAACTGAAAAAGTGATTGCGCCTTACCAATCTGTCCTTGGTCACAGCATAAAACCACCTAAAATTAATAAGAATAAATAAAATATTTTGAATTATTTTTACACTTGTCGCATCGATCAGTTTTTTATCTCAGATCTTTCAACTGCTATCAGCAATTTCAAACATAAACTATATCTATTCTATTCCCCTGCAACCTCTTCTTCCATATTTCTCGTAACTGATGAAAAAAAAAATCCCATGAGTGAATTATTTCCGAACACAATGAAAATGCAAAATTAAATTATAGATATTTAAACTTTAAAACTTCGTCACACTCCATAAAATAAATATGAACAATACCTGTTTTGAAAAATCACGGTATTTTTCTACAGGTGCAAAAAACGAGTAGTACTACATTGAAGGCAAAAAAAGTAAGAATCGCCTGAAGAAGAAAAATTCCACATCATCTTAAAAAAAAATATATATATATATATACATATATTTCCATTTTTCTTAAATTCGAAAGATTTGTTTTAAAGTTTAAAATTTGTTTGTAACAGCAGAATTATTCGATTATTATTATATATATATATTTTTGGTAAATTTTTAATGACATACGACTATAAGTAACTTGTCTTATTATTTAACCGATAGCAAGTAATCAAAGACAGTCCTTAAAAAAAGAATAAAGAAATATCCGAAAGCTGAAAACGTAATTGCGCAATTCTCTTATCAATTAATGCATGATCACCACACAAATCTATTTAAAACTAATAAATAAAAACAAATAAAATATTATTTATTATATCAGTCGGCTACAAAATTATTGAACCACACTTCGACATTTTTCATACTTATATATACATATTTTTTCATCACACACCAGAAAATAAATGCAAACACTACCAGTTTTGAAAATTTGTGAAGTTTTTCTACAGGTACAATAAACGGGTGCTACTTTCTTGAAAGGGAAATCAAAAATCGCCTGAATAAGAAAAAAATGTCTTTTTTTTTTTTTTTTTTTTAATCTCTATTAAATAATAATAATAATAATAATAATCTATAAACATATATTTATAAACAAGTACGATATTCAATACAGGCGCAATTTTTCTATTACTTGCCTAATATTTCAAAAATGGCTTTGAAAATGTTAAGATAATTTCATCATGTGCAGAAAATGATGTATAGTACGTACAGAAAAAGAATGTACACAAAAAATACTAAAATTCTTTTATTTTATTATTATATTTCAAATATTCTGGTTTTTATATTCCAATTACGTTTTTCAATTTGTAATGAACTGCATCTTTTGATGAAAATTAAAAATTTTGTGTTATAGTAAGACATTTTAATTTTATTCAACATGTTTAACAAATAAGCATTTATTAGTAAATTTCAATAATTTATGCAATATTGTTAAACGAAACACGGTTCTTTTAAGCATTAATTTAAAATTTAATGTTGTAGAAGCTAAATCTATTCGATTTCTTAAAATGAAAATATAAAGACTCAATCCTTTGCGAAGAAGTGTCTTCAAATATTAGACAAAAAAAAAAAAAAAAAAAAAGCACCCCCGCCTTTCGGCGTTCCTTGTAAGAAATATTTCATTTAAATAAAGGATTTTGGGCTTTTCTTTTAAATCCGTTCAATTGTGTAGGAGTACACAGAATGTCCCAGTTAAGATGTTACAAACTTCGACAGGCTGTAGGGTACACTTAGGCGAATTGGTTGGTTGGTTAGATGCGTTTTACGTCGCAGAAGTGCTGTGCAATCCTATATGACTCGGAATAACACAGGAATGCCGGATACGAAGAACCTTCCTGACACAATAGATGGCATTTAATAAGCGCGGATATTTCGAGCTTGCTCATTTCGGAGCTTTAGTCTGCATTTCGAAATTTTTACATTTAAAATACAAGGAAAGGAAAGGACGCAGAATAGAAGAAAAAAGGTAGTTATTACCCGCTGTTCATTAACATGTAAACAAAAGCAACAAAAGGAAAGTACAATTCAAAAGAGGTGTTAGAATTCACGAACTTTGCATGTGATGCACGCCGCCTTATTATCGCTGCATGGAACTTTGAACGTTCTCAAATATTTCAGGAACGTCTTGAATTTCTCTGTCAGATAAAATGCTGAATGCTAAAATGCACTCAGCGCTGTCAACGAGGGTTTCGTTGAAGAAGGATTTCATATGCTTGCAGAAATACACTATAGGTCTGGCAATCAGGCAGATCAATTGATTGAATCACCACGGTAGTTTCCTCGTTGGACAATTTTTGCATTCAAATAATTACGTACAGAAAGGCTGAAATGGGCGAGAAATCCGATTCCACAGAGAATGAAGTGTCACAGTGGAAACATTTGATTTGTCCAATAAATCTTGTAACACCTGTTCCAAGAATATCAAGTAGTCTGCATCATTTAGATGATCCAGCAACAGATATGGCCAGACAGCCCCCCCCCCCCAAAAAAAAAAGATCCCTACAATGGTGGCCCATAAATTTACTGAAACGCGTGTCTTACCGTCTGAAGGTTAGCCATTGACCCCGCATGACTGTTATGAGCATTGAAAATACACTCTCACGTAAAATTAACCTCACCTATGAGCAACACGAAGTCTGGAAAGCAGGGATCTGCAGTTTGTTTCTTCAAATACCAATGTGAAAAATACCAAAGAGATCCAATGTCACATTCTTTCAGTAAATGTACACATTGTGTATGATATGAATGTTATTTAGATTCATATGCCATTGGCATTCGGAATCCCCTACACACTGTTGCATTAAATTCGTATTTAATTTACAATATCTTGTGTATTTCTACTGGTAGTGCTCTCTACCTGTCCTGACACAGTTTATTCATCAGCTGGCATACGTATCCTTTGATTACGATTTTATGTATCTTTATGGAAAGATCCCCTGCCATATAATTGTTGGTGTAGGTGAGCAAAATGGTACGGGCAGGAGTTCAACGGATACATCTGGTGGTACAACTTCTGAGCGGCTTGATCATTGCAGTCTGCGGCTTCATATGACAGAGGCATATCTTCTTTCTCTGAGTTCGTGTATCCATCCACCTTACAGCCTCTCTGTCTGCTTGGAAAATGGAACTACATTTGTGTAGGACTATTTCTTATCGTAGAGTCCTTTTGGCAGTGCTCCACCGAGAAGTTTACCCATTGTTTCTTTATCCCTCTATCGAGAAACTTTACGCCGACAACCCTTCCTGGCTTATTCACGGGTGCCACTCTAGCAACTCCGAGGTTAAAGATCAGCTTTGTGGTCCAGCCTTTTCAAAATCTTTACTGTTTCAGGAAGGCATTTTCGATCCGTCATTCCTGTGTGATCCCGATTCATCTAGATATACCTAACCTACTCTCGAAGTTTGCAACATCTTAGCTGGTATATGATAGGTAAGGCTAATTTATTTGAAGATGAGGTTAAATGAGGTCGATTTCACGTTTAAAAATTCCTTTACCTCAAAGTTTTACTAAAATATTTAAGCCTGTGTATGATAGAGGAATCTGCCGAATCCAATACCATAAATAATATTTAAACGATTTTAAGACGGATACTTAAAAATCTTTTGTTTAATGCAGTGAAATTTTGGACGAATTACAAAATACGAGTATTACAGTTCAAGATCGGATAATTTGCCGACCACAAACATTTAAGATTTTAGAAACTAAAATATACTAGATTTTTTAAAGGTATATTTATCAAAATAAATGTAATATATTTTATAATCACAAAGTGGAACAGTTTTTTAACATTCTTAAATATTCTGCATAAAAAATTAAGATATTTTGAAAATGCTAACATATAACATGTGCACTTTATATTTCAAAACCTTAAAATTAATTCTGGCTGAAGTTATTTATTAATTATTTATCACATGTTATATTAAATAGTGAAGATTAAAATGTTTTAGATTATAAAATGACCTCCTATTAAAGAATTTATTAAAATATCATCTTACAAAAATTGTAATTTTATATACACTTGTTCAAAATAAAGTAAATATTCAAAAGAAGAAATATTTAAGTATTTCTCTCAGTCTTAAAACTCATGCAGAAATTTATAAAACATATAAAATAGAACTTCTTAAAAATATACGTTTTAAAGGAAAATATATGACATATTTTAAATATAAGAGACGTTTTTCTGCTTTACTTACTCGTGCGTGAATAAACAATTTCTTTAATCTTGCAAGAAACGAAAGTTTATTTTGACAAAAATGCTTTTTCGAAAATGTTTTAATTTTTCATCTTATAGTGAAAAGAAAGTGACGCATTTAAATTCAACTTAAAATTTCTATAATAAAAAACTACCTTATATACTTAAATGGAACCTTATATTTTAAAAAAGAAATTAAGCAGGTCTAGCGCTTTGGACGAAAAGTCTGTATAGTTTTCTTCTAAAAAAAACAAAGGTTAATACATAGAGTGTATTTAAACAATAATAATAATAAAAGACTGATAATGGAAACTAATTTATCATAATATCTTTAACTTGTTCCAAATTGGCGATATCAATATATAAATCCCACGGTAAATGGTGATTTATGAATACGATAACAAGATAGGTATTTTTATGATCGACTTTCATCTTTGAAATTTTTAAACATATTTCCCAAAAAATGCAGATTGATTATCATTTAGAACTACTCGTCATGAAGTTGTTGCATTAGTTAAATATTTAGCATTACAAACTCATATTCACAGAAAAACTCAGAGACAATAAACTGTTTTGATTTAAAATTTAAGCAAATCTTCTTATCGATATTTTTTGTAAAAATCTTTAGAGACGATTGCATGGAAACCGGATTTCGAACCTAGTTTGCCGCAGACAGATCTTAAGTTACCACAGAACATTAATTATTTCAAAATAATTCAGATCAAATTGTAATTTCAGAGATTTCAAAAACTGTTTCAAAACCATTCGAGTAACGTCTGTGAAACACAAAGCTTTTGCTATATTTTCCTACAAACGTAGCGCGGATAATTAACAATTACTAATTTTTTTAGATGACAATAATTGGGATAGAATTTGTTTATCTTGAATTTTACTAAATTCCTTCGATTTTTTTTTTTTTTTTATGGAACCAGTTTTCTGACATATTTTGCGGTACATGAAACACGGGTTATCTGTTCATGCGAATTTACTTGAGGATGAGGTTAAATGAGATCTATTTCTCGTCTCAAAAATCCCTTTACTTTAAATTTTTACTAAAGTCTTTAAATAGGTTACAAGAAAAACAAATTTCTGCCCCCTTTTACTCCTGTCTATTATGATAAAGGTAATTCAAGTAGAGTTTCCTTATCTTGAATTTTACTAAATTCGTTTAACAGTTTTTTTAGAAAGCCAATTATCTGACAGATTTTGTCTTATATGAAAGACGGGCTACATGTCAAAGATGAATTCTTTGAAGATCAGTTTAAGTGAGACCCATTTCTCGTCATGAAAAACAACTTTACCTTCAATTTTTACTAAATTCATTTAAGCAGGTTAAATAAATACATAAATAAATAAATGCTATATTTCACCCCGGTCTTATATAATTAGTATAATTTGGGTCGAATTTTCTTATCCTGAATTATATCAAATTCGTAAGAACATAGTTCCAGAAAACCGATTTTCTGACTTATTTTGTCTTATGTGAAATGCGGAATACCTATTTATTATGATACTTTCCTTTAAAATGAGATTAAGTGAAATCGGTTTCTTGTTTCAAAAACTTTCTTTGCCCTATTTGTTTACTGTTTACTCAGATTACAAAGAAAAAACATATTTCTTCTACATTTAACTTCGGTAATATAATAGTTGCCAATGAATGAATAATTTCATGAAAATGAAGATAATTTTGTTCGAACTGGAACCTTAAAAAGTAACATTAAGTTTTTGTTTGATCAAGTTCCAAGAAAAACAGGTTTATGTTATATTTTTCGTTTGGCGGAGCACGTGTGCTAAATATACGTAGCCAATGTTATTTTTTCTAAATTTGACAATAAATGAGATAGGCTTGTTATATCAAAGTACATTTAACAATATATATATATATTGAAATCACTAGAGTCATTTTCGAGAAACTTATGTATGATTTAACTCGTTTAATAATAAAAGAGATAAGAAGAAGAAGCTGGAAAAAATATTTGTGTTTGTGGCAAAACTCACTGTATATATTACTTAGAAATCATCGTAAAATTTAGGGCAGAAATTAGTATACTACGGTTTTAGTATGAAACTACGGGGTATCTTATAAAAAGTATTTTATTTATTTATTTATTTTATTTTATTTTGTTTTGTTTTATCAAATATAAAAACTATTAACTGTGTTAATATAGCGTTATAAATTTTAATTATGCTAATCAAGACATGCTAATACACTGATGGAAAAAAAATCCCAACACCAGGAAGGAGCTGTGCTAGATAAACGAAATTTGGTAGGCGTGTTTATACATCTGAAAGATGACGTCGATTCAAATTTCGAGCTACGCGCATAAGTGTGGCGCTAGTAGAGACACTATGAACATGCAAATGAGGTTTGCTTTGAATAAGCGCTGTAAGGTTCGTGATCGTTATTTACAGTTGAGATTTGACGTAGTGGGTTAATGTTAGTCAAGGATGCCTCTAAGAAGCCATTATCAACAGCTCACTGAGTTTGAACGAGGTCGTGTAGTAGGGCTACGAGAAGGTGGGTTTTCTTTACGCGATATTGCAGAAAGACTTGGCAGGAATGTATCCACTGTGCATTAGTGTTGGCAGCAGTGGTCAAGAGAAGGTACTGCCTCAAGAAGACCGGGTTCCGGACGGCAACGTGGCACTACTGAGAGGAAAGACCGCCGTGTTCGGCGTATGGCTGGGGCTAATCGTACTGCGTCTGCAGCTGAAATTCGAGCTGCAGTTGGCACCACAGTGACACAACGAACTGTTACAAATCGGTTACTTCAAGGACAGCTCCGAGCCAGATGCCCTGTAGTGTGCATTCCACTGACTCCAAACCACTGCCGTTTGCGACGTGAGTGGTGTCAAGCTAGAGCTCATTGGAGGACGGAGTGGAGATCTGTTGTGTTTTCTGATGAAGGCCGGTTCTGCCTTTGTCGCAGTGATAGCCGTGTGTTGGTTAGAAGGAGGCCAGGTGAACGCCTGCTAGCGACCTGTCTGCGGCCTAGACACACAGGGCATGGAGTTATGGTTTGGGGAGCAATTTCGTATGACAGCAGGAGCACTCTCGTGGTTATCCCACGCACCCTGACTGTAAATTTGTACGTCAGTCTAGTGATACAACCTGTTGTGCTGCCATTCATGAACAGGATTCAAGGGGGTGTTTTCCAACAGGATAACGCTCGCCCTCATACCGCTGTTGTAACCCAACATGCTCTACAGAGTGTCGACATGTTGCCTTGGCCTGCTAGATCACCAGATCTTTCTCCAATCGACCACGTATGGGACATCATTGGACGACAACTCCAGCGTCATCCACAAACACCATTAACCGTCCCTGCATTGACCGCCCAAGTGCAACAGGCATGGAACTCCATCCCACAAACTGATATCCGACACCTGTACGACACAATGCATGCACGTTTGCATGCTTGCATTCAAAATTCTGGCGGTTACACCGGTTACTAATGTACCAACATTTCACATTTGAAATGGCTCTTCTCACCAATGGCTCTACCTGTGATCTTGAAACTTTAATCAATTAAATATGTTACCTAGACAAATGTATTGCTGAAATTTCATTACTATACAATAATTTTTTCTTGGTGTTGGGATTTTTTTTTTCCATCAGTGTATGTTCAAATGCACTTCTCAAATTCCGAATAAGATTTCATTAAAGAATTATTGGTTCAGTTGGATTTTTTTCTATCTATACATATAATAAAATAAGACTTTTCTGTGTGTGTATGTATGTGTGTGTGTCAGTGTTTATGTATATCCAGAGTTTTCAAGAAAACGGCTGATCGCAAAACTACATACATTTGCATGGAAGTTCGTAAACGACCTCTCTTGATGCACCTCGAAGCCCGATTTTCGAATTTTTGATTAGTTTTCTTTTAATTAATTAACATGTGAAAATAATAACCTTTTAATTTCTGATAAATTATCCATTTTAATTTTATCCATAATTTAATTATTGCTAATTTCTTTCGACAGAATAATAATAAAAAAAAAGAGTACTTAAAATGAGGAAATTAAATTAGAAAAATTAGAAAGTAAATTAGAAATCGCTGTCTTATCGTAACAAAAAAAGTACCAAATGAAAAGGGCAATTTTTGTAAATCTGACGGATTGAACAGATTTTTTTTTAAATTAATAAAAGTATGAATTTTAGGTGACAACAACAAAAGATTGTATGGAAACCGTTTAGAGAAAAAAAATCTGCTACTCATTAAGTTACCTTCTTTGGAAGTGGGAAAAAACCCACAGTTTTCTTTTTATTTTTTTTCTTACGAATAGGACCAACTTGCAGTTCAGATTTCATGAATTTTGGTTCATAAACAAAAAAAATTCCTTTTTTTTTTTTTTTCAAATTAGCATTTATTCTAACTTCGAAAAGATTTATGTGATACGATATATTAAGAATTTAGGTTTTGAAAGTTTTTTAAATAGGTTATTTAAACTCTATGAATCCTATTTTTATTTTATCAGTTTCAATAATAGATTCTCCTCGGCGATTTTTCAATTTTTGGTGTTGAAGTACACCGATTGTTTTTCGACAAGAATTTTAATATAGCAACAGCAGATATTTCATAGAGCTAATAACAAATTCGTATAAATATTTATTTTTTTTTTTTTTTTTTCTTATTGTATTTTTTTTAAATTTAAATACACGTAAGTTAACTAAGATATTTTTTCACAAACATCAATTTTACATTTGAAAATGTTTTTTTTTTTTTTTTTTTTTTTTTCCATAATATTGCAGTTAAATAAGTGAACAGCTAAAACATAAAGGTTGTTATGATTATTATATAAATTTTTACAGTAGTATTCAAATTAGTGCAGTCTTAAGTGAAATCGTAGTTGAGATAGAACTATTACGTTTGTCACTTTCAAGTAAGAATTCGAGACTTATGGACACTCTATTTGGGATTAAAAAAAAAAAAAAAAAAAAAAAAAAAATAATAATAATAAAATAGTTTAGATTTTAATGGCTGATTTTAATAATAATATATATCATATTGCTGACAAACTTTGAATAAACACCATAAAATGCAATAAACTCGCAACAATTGTTTCGGGTCGAAAAAACACACGACCCTTCATCAGGCGAATAAAGTAAGCACGAGTGCTGCAGTCAAAGCGGCGCAGTCAAAGTGCTGCAGTCAAAGCAGTCGTTGCCGCTTTGACTGCAGCACTCGTGCTTACTTTATTCGCCTGATGAAGGGTCGTGTATTTTTTCGACCCGAAACAATTGTTGCGAGTTTATTGCATTTTATGGTGTTTATTCAAAGTTTGTAAGTAATATTTTTACAACGCCAGTTTATTGATGCTTCTTTATTAAATAATATATATTATTTCAATTTATTAAGCCTTTCCTCTGCATAAATCGTGATGTTGCGATGAAAGTAATTTTACTGGCAAAATGAAAAAAAGAAAAAAAAGCGGCAGTTCATTTATTTTCAATGAGGTCAGCATGAGAAATAGTAATTTAGGGTTCCCGATGTTTCGAAATTTCCCGATGCATAGCAGGCAAGATCTAGGACTTTCCATAAGTTTCTCGATATAATTACCGTCAAGCCCCATCGCCATAAGATATAAATAGTATTGAGTTAACTTCTGCGACAGAGTGTGTAGTCAGTGCGATTCAGAGTTGTTCAGAGACTTATTCCGAGCATTTTTTCACTTTGAAGATTGTGCTCTAAGGGACTGAGCTTTGTTCGTGAACAACTAGCGAAGATTATTTTCTGTTATTTGCTTTACTCCTTTGAAACAAGTGATTATTTTCTTGGACTGTTCCAGAATATCCGTCGAATAGTGTCTTTTGCAGTGCGAGTAACAGCTTCGTTGAACTGCTACCGGAATATTCGATGAAATAACAGTAATAATGCTTCTAGAATATTCGTTGTAATCAAAGTTCTGTTGTTACGTTAAAAAAGAGCATTCATCAACTAGAACCTGCTTGTTTCTTTATGAATTATTTTCTCACACAAAAAAATCCACAAGTTTTTTTAAACAATCTAACTTAAAAAGGTGCTACTATTAATTGTTGAAGTTTTTACATCACATGCATATGTAATTATTTATTTATTTTTTTCTTTATCCCTGGTTCACAATTCAAATATTCAATAAAATAACAGATAAATTACTTCAAGTTTAAAAGAGAAATTTGATAAAATTTACATGAATAAATAAATATTTTTATAAATATTTATATGTATGTATATTGCAGCGTTTTCAACAAAGAGATTAGACTGTGCATAA
Source organism: Salticus scenicus (assembly GCA_963930645.1). Classification (NCBI taxonomy): domain Eukaryota; kingdom Metazoa; phylum Arthropoda; class Arachnida; order Araneae; family Salticidae; genus Salticus; species Salticus scenicus. The sequence continues at coordinate 213,954,069 of OZ005649.1, forward strand.
AATGCAATAATAATCAAATAAATGAAATTCCTGTAAGAAATCGAGATATACACCAAAATGTCACGTAATGACTCTAGGAACTTTCAGCGCGTGTTGACAGTGCTTAGGATAGAACTGTCTAAAAGACTGAAAATCTCAATAGAGTTTAGTTACTACATGCAAAATGTATTTTTAAAATAACAATTGTTTTCCTCGTTATCTTTTAAAGTTAAAAATAAGCTTGTTAAGCTTACCTTTTCTTAATAACACTTATAATACGGCATTCATTATTTTTACTTTCCGAACACTATACTGAGGAAAGTATTGTAATCATGCCAAAAATCCGAATTCGAGATTTTGATGTTTCTATACGTTTCGAGGTCCAACGAGTCCGTTTTCACTATTTTTACGATGATGTATGTATGTGTGTGTGTATGTATGTGTGTATGTATGTGTGTATGTATGTGTGTATGTCTGTGAGTGAACACGCTAGCGTCTAAACGCTTTGTTCGAATAAGCTGAAAGTTGGTACGTATATTGTAAGTCACCATAGTAAGAACCCTATAGATTTTGGTGAATCTAGCACTTATAGTTTTTTTACAGGGACACAAAGAAAAATTCTTTATCATTATGGCCAAGGGACTAAAATCTAAAAAGTGCGATAGCATCTAAACGCCTTATTCAATTGAGCAAAAACTTTATACACATATTATAGGTCACAGATACTCAATCTGTATAGATTTTTAAGAATCTAGCACTTATAGTATTTTTACAGGGACACAAAGAAAAATTCTTTGCCAAATTTTTAAAAGTGTGATAGCGTCTAAACGCCTTATTAATCTCAGCAAAGAATTTGTACACATGTTATAGGTCACATTTGAACAAACTGTATAGATTTTGGTGAATCTAGCACTTACAGTTTTTTTACAGGGACACAAAAAAAAATTCTTTATCTTTATGGCCTATGAGACCAGCGATAGCATCTAAACGCCTTATTCAATTGAGCTGAAAATTTGTATGAATATTATAAATCACTGTTGCACTAACTATAAGCATTTTGGTGAATCTAGCATTTATAGATTTTTACAGGGACACAACGAAAAATTCTTTATCCTTATGATCTAAGGGCTCAAAGTTCAGTAGCGTTAAATAAAACCTCGTGTGATATATGGATGAAAATACTCAAACACTCTGTTATGGTTTTCTCTTTTTTGTTTGTTTAGCAACTCCTCTTTCTTTATTTTATCTACAAAACTGTTAGTTAGTCAATGTTCGGAAAGTCGAGTGGAGTCACTCCAGATTTTTATCAGTATATATGGATTATGTGCAAGTTATTTCATAATGAAGAGACTGAAAAAAGCATTCCATTATTCCGGAAATATGTTATAAAAATAAGACTAACGTACTTGATATATATATATATATATATATATATATATATACCATTATATTTGAATTCTATTGTGTAAAAAAATTAGGTTATTATGTTTAAGTTATTATGTTTATGTTTTATCTCATTCTTTTCAAAAAAAAAAAAATGATGATGATGATACGTAAAAAAATATACTACATCATCATTAAAAAATAAATAAATAAATAAATAAAACAAAACAAAGAAATTGCAATTAATTATCTTGCAGCAGTAATCTAATTAACAAATTTAAGGAAAAAATGAGACACTCCTTTAATGAAAAAATGTAGGATTTTTTAAAAACCTTTTTATATTCTGTGGTGTAATGTTTTAGTCAAATGCTTTATTCATTTTCTTAATTCTCAGGAAAAGTTTTATTTATGCAGAATATTTAACGAAATTGAATTAAATTGCATATTCATATAAAGTCTCACCTCGCAGTTATCTTAATAATACAAGCGTTTTCATGTTTATTTAGTAAAATTTTTAATTTTGAACCTTAATTTTAAAACTATCATGTAAATGTAATTAGTTTTCGATGCAGCATTTCTAATTTATGTCTCCATCAACATCATAACTTTTGATGTATCTCTATTACATTAAAATGGATAGGATTTTAATTGAACAACAAACTTTTTTAACATAGAATTAATATTATTTATTTGGCTGCAGATATTTTTATTATTTTAATTTAACTCAAATAATATAATATATTTATTTATTATTAGTATTAGCATAATATGATGAATAAAAATAATAATGACACCTAATTTAACACTAAAGAATTTTTTGACTATATTTTTCTAATTTTATTAATTTATTTTTCTTTTTAAATATAACTACTTGTTGAATGCCTTCTTTAAATTTAATGTAAATGTTAAATAATTTGAATTTTACTTTGAATTTTACTTGTAACTGTTAAATAACTTCTTATGCGATTTTTTTAAGTATTAAAAAAGACAAAGGTTGAATTTGAAAATGAGTAATAGTTGCAAATCCTGCATTTTTATAATGTACGAACGACTTTATCTGATTTTTTAACGTTAATATAATAACATTTTACCTTAATATAGACTGAAATAAATGTATTAAATTGCATATTAGACTATATTCATAAAAATAATCCTGATTCATAGCTTAAATTTTCAATAATGTACTATATTATGATAATCTGTAATTTAATTTGAATGATATCCTTTTGAAATGCCATGTTATTAAAAATTCGTACTTGTGTATTTCTTCTATTCAATCATAAACGTGTCTAAAGTAGTAAAATGTATACAAATTAAGAGTAATTTCTGATGTTATCAAGCGAAACTTTTATCTTTAAACGAAATTTTCATTATCAAATCAGATACTGTATTTAAAAAAGTAAAATAAAGTACAAGGTCTGTCCCGAAAGTAATGCGCACATTTTTATTTTAAGAAATTTATTGAACCGATTCGTACAATTACTCAATATTCTTCTAAATACATTCCTCCTTCTTCAACACACATGTTCCAACGCGATTTCCGTCCTGGAAGTCCGTCACAGGGATGTCTTTTAGTAACCTAATAGTAGCCGCCTTGATGTACTACAGGGTCCCCAAATGCTGTCTTTTGAAGCCGGGTTGGGGCAAATCAAGACTGTAAGGCGGCTGCGGCAAAGTTGAGCAGCTGGCCTTGGTCAGGTCGTCATAAAGGTGGTGTGACTGGGAGCATTGTTATGGTGCAGCTTTCAGGAACTCTTGAACTCGCGCTCACGCGGTTGACCCGTTGATTCAGTCTTTTCAGTACTTAAACGTAGAATTTGGCGTTGATTGATTGACCAGGCGGAACAAATTCAAAATGGACCAATCCCTTGGAATAAAAAAAAAAAAAAATGAGCATCGCTTTGACTAGCGATTTGCTCATTCTTGCCTTGTTTGGGCGTGGGACGACGTCGTGTGCCACTCTGCGCTCTGTCTTTTTGTTTCTGTGTCGTAAAGGAAGATCCAAGATTCATCAACACTTACTACCCTATTGTCCAAAAAAGTCGGACCGTCCTCACAAGACTGCAACAATTCTGCTCGAGAGTTTCTTCCATCTTGATTTCGACCGAGCACTTGCACAAGAGTTTACTGAAACAGGAACTGCAACTGCAGGAGCTCGGAACCGACTGGTGCTTGTGGCACTGAGTTCCCAAGACTCCACCCACCCTTCCGTGCAAGCGGCAACCTTGTGCAACGGATAGTCACGGCAGAAGAAACTGGGGCGCATTACTTTCGGGGTAGACCTTGTATATTATCACGGGGACAAAAATTAAAAAGTCGCCAACTGGCATACTAATACTTTTATTTTTTTCCCCTTTTTTAATAATTAAATGAAAAGATAATATTGAACTACTGTATAATGAAATAATACATAAATTAAAATGTTATAAATACGCTTTAATTTAAAACGTAATAAAATATCCTAATCTGGGGATGTATGGATAATGTAATACGTTCGGAATTACTTTTACAGAAGAAAACAAAAGGGGAAATCAGTATACAAAATATTGCAGAAACATTAAAAGTATGCAGTGATGCTATACTTTTTTAATGTGTTTTCTGTAGAAAATATACTGTTACAACATCGAAATTGCATAAAAGAAATATAGGAGCTCAATCGCAATGGCAAACGATATTCGTATATAGCCTTTCTTTTACCATTTCCAACAATGGTGAAAATAACTTTTGTTATAATCTGCCTCTCCATCTGAGAAATTGTTCATCTAAACGTTTCGCTATAATTTCCGTATATATTTTTTCTAATATCTTTATATATGTTATTCAAGCTCACTATGGAATATTCTATATCAAATGTAAATAAATTGAATGAATGGTCTGTGTAAATGGACTGCCAATGCAATTCCAATGTATTACATCAATGAGTTTTATTTATCCCTTTCCGACCGGAAGCGTACAATTGCACGGGTTAGACATCCACGACATTGACTCACATTTTTGCATCTGGAATAATCGTATGAAATAAAAACAGGAAAAAAAAATGATCGAGCTGAGTAGCAGAAAGTGAAAAGTACAATTTTCGATCTTCAAATGTCGGTTACAGTCCAAATTTTTCTTTTAGTTTGCAAAAATTAAAGAATGAAATGTTCTCAGTTAAAAATGTCCACGGTTTTAAAGGAATAGGTAAAGCATATATATATATATATATATATATATATATATCATAAATATGAGCATTGTGTATGATTTTGCGAAACAGTGAAGCATGTTAGGATTAAAAATTTACTCATTACGTAGCGTAGTAGTACACTTTAACCCGAAACATCCAGTTTTCTAAAGGGTTCAAATGACATTTGTACCCATGGGTAACTGTACAATTCCGAATTCTTGTGATGTTCTCTACCGCCCCTCGAAGTTTGCAACATCTTGACTGGGACACCCTGTATATATATATATATATATATATATATATATATATATATATATAATGGAAAACTATTACATAAATTCGAAAATCTCTGTTTAGAAAATTGGTAGGAAATATTCACAGTTTCGTATCTACTTAAATACGTTTCTTAACATAAGAATAATTCTATAACTAAAAAAAAAATATAAAAAAAAAATTAAATAGGTCTGATAGACTTAACTGAATTTTAATGAATTTTTTAATATAAATATAAAATGAAATTCTATCACATAAAATAATATACCTTTAAATCATAAAACAAGGACACTGCATTGTCTTTCAAAATTCTACTAAATTCAATTGTTAGGATGTTTCATAGGTAGGATGTTATAATCATATACAGACTAGTAGTGAGTGCACTTAATTAGCTCCTACATTGAGGATGAGAATTTCTTAATCTTCTAATTCTCGAGGATTGTTTACATAATTTATGACTGTGATTTACCGGTTGATTGATTTTATAGAATCACAGATGATTTATGATCGTTATTACTCCTATCAAACTAGAGCATATGAGAACCATGACTTCAACTTAAAGCTGATATTATTCATAGAATAAGTGATCTTGTTTTATTTTAATTTATCATATTCATACACTATAAAATTTTCTTTATCACCCAGAATGCCTTAAACGTATTTTTAAAAGTGATATATGAACTGTCTGAATTTTTATGAACAGGAAAAAAAGGTTAAGGATAATGCTATTATTACGTTTACACCTTTCTTTAATTTATATTATTGATATTTTGATTTTACTTTAATATTGTGAAGTAATATAATATGTTATTACTTACAAACTTTGAATAAACACCATAAAATGCAATAAACTCGTAACAATTGTTTCGGGTCGAAAAAACACACGACCCTTCATCAGGCGAATAAAGTAAGCACGAGTGCTGCAGTCAAAGCGGCAATGCACAAAATCGTTTAAAATGAAAAGAAAAACTTTATAAAGTAGAAAATAAATATAGCTACTGGTGTGAATAGAATTGTACAAGAAAACAAGAAAATAAATAAATGAGTGAGATTAAACATAAAACAATCTAAGGATAACAAAAATTAAACGAAAATCTACTAAGTTACGTGAGTAATTTCCAAGCATCAGAGAAGAAAGGAGTGGAAGAAATATCATTAACAAGATTTTTCGAATTTTTAAATATGCAAAATGCTTCATGAATATCCAAATGGGAGGAACAGACAGGAGATGAGATTATGTTAGTTTTGGAAAAATCAAAACGATGACCTTGAGACCAGCAGTGGGAAGCAACAGAAGATTTGGTAATCTCTTCATTACGAACATTCCGACGGTGCTCATTAATTCTGTATTTCAAACGCCTCCTAGTTTGACCAATATAACCTAAGTTGCAGGACGAACACGGAATTAAATAAATTCCAGAACGGGGTCTGGATGATGATGAAGGGTCGTGTGTTTTTTCGACCCGAAACAATTGTTGCGAGTTTATTGCATTTTATGGTGTTTATTCAAAGTTTGTAAGTAATATTTTTACAACGCCAGTTTATTGATGCTTCTTTATTAAATATAATATGTTACCTGTGCTTGTATTTGTGTTGTTATTTTACAGAGTTTTAATCATATATTTTATGAGAAATCGAAAACTATTGAATTCATAGCAAAATTGTATAAAATTCAGGTATAAAGATATTGAATGCACCATTTTTTATTTAAATATATTACTGAGTTTCAGGAAAGGATTTTATGCAGTTTTATAACATTATCGACATTATTTTACAGAGTTTTAATGATATATTTTATGAGAAATCGAAAACTATTTAATTCATAACAAAATTGTATAAAATTCAGGTATAAAAATATTGAATGCACGATTTTTTTTTTAAATTTAAATGTATTATTGAGTTTCAGGAAAGGATTTTATGCAGTTTTATAGCATTATTGACCATATGGGGAGATTAATGACTCAAAATGTCTTGATGTCATTCTTATAAAACGTGGTCGCATCAGAATTTGTAATAAATGAATGTAAACCGCAGCTGTAAAATTTCTGAATGCTTTAGAATTTATATTTATCAAGTGTTAACAGTAACTGGTATTGGGATGACTCCATTCGATTATTCAAAAATTAAAGAAATTTTAAAGAAATATAACCTTATGTTTTTATAAAAATGAATAACTTAAAGGAAACGTTTCCCATATGTGTTAAATCAATGTTTAATTGAATTGAAAATATATATAAAATTTAATTTAATACTCAAACATTTTACAAACTAACATTTTTATCAAGCATAACTATATCGTTTGTAAAGTCCAGTAACATTATATTTTTTCTGTTAGACGTATAAAGCATCTTTGATAAATTTTACATATTTATCCTATCGGATTAACTTAAATTGTATTAACTTTATTTTAACTGTTTAGTTTGTGTATGTTTGAGAAGGGATAAATTATATTTCACCCGATATTTTTCTGGAATTTCCTCGAAAAATCTCTCAAAAATTAGTGAGTATTGTTTAAATTTATATATATTTTGATTACTTTTAACCAGCTATGAATAAAGGTGAAAATTCTAGAATTATATATAAATATGCAACTAATATGTTCCGTTTTTCCTAACCGTTTTTTTAACTGATAGGTTTTCGGGTTCCAGTAATGTTCATTTTATTTCAGACAAATTTAAAAAGCTTGTAATGTTTGAATTAGTCTTATATATATATATGCTTAATTTATTTTATAATAGCTATGAATAAAGGTAAAAATACATATGTGCATATGTTAAATTAGTATGCTTGTACCTTTCACTCTATCGTGTCTGAATCTAGTCAGTTATCATTTAACAAGATATTGTATAAAAAAACAGACAAATTTCTAATACTTTGAAACACGAAAAAGAAATATGATGAAACATTTTACATGTTAAGAAAGTAAAAAAAAAAAAACAATATTACGATTATATTGCCATTTTGAATTCTTCGTTAATTTTAAATACAATACTTGTTCAGTCCGTAATAAAAATTAAAGTATTTCTCATTATTTCAATATAATATTTCCTCATAATATACATATAATGGAATTAAAGATATGTTATGGTTTTTAAATAATATCAATATTAATGTAGAATTAAGATTTTTTTTTTTTTTTTTTTTTTTTTTTACTTTCCGAACAAACTATGTAAGGAAAGCATTGCAATCATGATTTGAGAAACGGATTTTGTATTTCGCATAACTCAAAAACAAATAATCGTAGAATGTTACAAATTTATATTTGTAACTGACATCAACTCTACACATACACCTCCTGCTTTGATCTTGACTTGAGCTCTCCTTTCAGAGATATCTAAAATTGTACACGAGTTTTAGTGATGTATGTATAAATGCGTGAAAGTGTGTATGCATGTGTGTGAGTGAACACATAAAACTTTGTTTGAACTAGATGATAGCTGGTAAATATGATAGTCTCATGAACTGTACAAATATTTGTGAATTTAGTGCTTATACTTATTTTACAGGGTCACAACAAAATATTTTTTTTTTATTATGACCAATGGATTAAATTTACTGAAAGTTCGACAGCGTTTAAATACTTTACCTTATTGATCAGAAGATTTATGCATATGATACAGGTCACCATCGCATGAACGATATAGATTTTTCTGACTCCAGCACTTATAGAGTTTTACAGGGAGACAATGAAAATGTCTATCAATATGAACTATGGGTTAAAATTACTTGATGTTCAAACTCGTTAAACGGCTTATTCGAGTGAGTTGATTAATTTCAGACATCTCTTACTTTAATTTATTAAAACAGAACCGTTTATTTTCTAATTCCGGAATCATTTCAGATTTTATTATTTTTATTATTATTATTAATCAAAATATATATATATACTTTTTCTCAGATTTAAACGACAAAACATGGACTATATTATTTACACTTTAAATTTTAATAGATTATTTCAAACATGTGTTTAAAATGGTATTAAATACATACGTTATTTAATAATGATACAACCATAAAAAAATTTTCGGAGACCAATAAACATGAATAATGCATATTTACAAACACAAAATGTCAGATATTCAAAATGCTAATGACGTATTTTTTAAATAAATAAACCATAATTAAACAGTTTCTCGTAACATTATTCTAAATATATGTCAAAAGATTTATAATAATAAAAAATATTCTAAATAATTACTGGAGTAAACACTAAATTAACAAACTTTTATTAAGTTTACAAATGAAGTTTCTGTCCAATTTGAGAGTATTAGGTATTTTGTTTTACAGCATGACAAATAAAGAATTGTTTGAATAACGTATATACCTTATTATCATGCTGAGAACAATCTGAATCATTTTGTCGCTTAATTACTGAAGTAAATGTCAGAACCAGAGGGATTTACTGTGACATGATTAAGAAAATTCAAGTACTTTTTACTTAATAAATGTCAACTGTATAAGAATATATCGTGTCAATAATAAAAAAAAAAAGTATTATTTTTTAAGACTTTATTTATTTAGTTTTATAGAAGTGTATTCATTTCTGTAAAATAGTTTTTATCATTCTTTCCTATCAAACTATGCCATGATATCCAATTTGTTTTCGTTTTTTGATGGATTTACACGTTTTGAGATATCCAGAGTAGAGGTCTGCACGGGCCGGGCTTACGGTCCGAACCCGATCCCGGCCTTGACCTCGGGCCGGGTTCGGGCCGAATTTTTCAATTTGTTCTCGGGTCGAGCGGAACTCGGGCTTAGATTTTTTGCGTATACTCGGGCTGGTCCAGGCTTGGATGAAATTATTTCCGTGCCGTGTCGGCCCGAATCTTTTTTTTTTTTTTTTAGTTTCCTCGTTAATCAACGAAAACAGGAAAGTTATAAAAGTATTTCTTCAATCATTTATTTTACTTAATCTTACAAGATGGCATGTCACATAAAATTTTATTTTGATAAAAAAAAAATGCCTGAAACTTCATTTTAGTTGTCTGTCAGTCTGTCTGTTCGCGATTTGTTTTTCCGCAAATATTTTTAGCTTGTCTTGAAATAAATAAATTTTATTTAAAGTAATATTAGATGGTTTCCTATTCAAAATAGTATGCATGGCAGTATTAGTTTGCGCACGTGTACAAACAAAAACTAGTATGTTGTGGCCACCACAAGACTTTCTTTTATATTTTCCTATACAAATTCACTCAGTAAAAATATTAAAAATATATATATATATATACGATCTTTTTTCAAAGTTTTTTTTGTTAAAAGTAAAAAAAAAATCAATAACTTTGTTTTAAATTATCATGTATTTATAGTTCAACCATTCGTTTTAAAGGTATTGACGAGAACTTTCGAAAGATACCCATCTTGAAAATTTACAATTCCCCCCAGGGGGGGGGGGGGACCGATGTCCCCACATGCACAAAATTTTTTTCCTAGTTAACCACTACTATTATCAATAATTCATATAAATTTTGCAATCACAAGTTTAAAATAACTCTCATTATGCACATTTACACGAAATTTTGTCCTATACTGCCATGATAAAAGTTTACAAAAAATGCGATCAAAGCGCTACCTGTAATGCGATAGATCCCCAAATCTAATCAGCACCAGTTTATGACAGGGGCCAACTAAATACCAAGTTTGGTTAAATTTCCTTAAAAAAAATAAAAATCTAAATTCTTTTTTGTGAAAAGTAAAAAAAAAAAAAAATCGATAACTTTGTTTTAAATTATCACAGATTTATAGTTTAACCATTCGTTTTAAAGGTATTGACGAGACCTTTCGAAAGATACCCTTCTTGAAAATTTACTCCGCTCGAGGGGGGACTTCATCTCCAGTGGGGGTGGTGAGGCTCCTACACATACAAAATTATTTTCCTAGCTGACTATCTCTATTATAAATAATTCTTGTAAATTTCATAATGATTACTAAAAAATAATTCTCTTTATGCACATTTATACAAAATTTTGTCCTATATCACCATTTTAAAAATTTAGAAAAAGCGGGATGGCAACGCAACCTGTAAGACAATCTTTACAGAAAGTTGATAGGCACTAATTTATGTCATGGTACAATTACATACTAATTTGTATGAAATTCTGGGCAGTAGTTCCTGAGATACAGTTGCCACAAAATTTTGTCACACACACACACACACAGACAGACAGGCATTTTCTAAAAATGGTCAAATCGTGTTCTACAGCTCTCAAAACGTGCAAATCCATCAAAAACCCGAGGTCGAAAATTTTTACGAATCCAATACTTTCTTCTACTGAATATAGAAGAAAGTAAAAATTAAATACGTTACTGTGCATAAGGCTTTGTGTCCTATGGTCTGCTGAGTTTAGGTGGTATGAAAGCAATAAAAATCCCTCCACTGTAAATTTTTGACGAAAGCTCTATTTTTCTTTTATTCAGTACACTGGATGAAAGTAGCATCATTTTTAGCATATGCCAATGCACCTTTTGTATTATATATGGTTGGATTAGCATTAAAGTATTGTTTACCGGATCACCTGTAAGATACGGATACATTACGTTATGTAAGAGGAAATGGTTAAAAGTGCATTTTTAGTAGGAACCATTTGAAATACCTTCCTATATTGTTTAATGAAAGCTAATATTTTCAATTCGAGTTTCTGTCTGTCTTTTTACCTTCTGTACGTCTGTAATAATAATTTTCTGTGTATATATAATTACCTTGTAAAAGGTCAGCAGTTTTGTCAAAGACCATTCTATTGCTTCGCTATATAAAACCTCTGTAAAACACCTACTAAAAATATTTTCCACAGAGAGGCAATCATTTTCTTTTTCTTTTTTTTCTTTTTTGAAGTGAAAACTTCTTTAGGCGCGTTGAGCACTTTTGGGTGAACAAAAATCATTGAACTCGCATCATCTTCAGCTGACGCTTTCCATTTGAAGTGAAAACTTTTGGATGAACAAAAATCAGTGAACTCACGTTATCGTCAGCTGTCGCTTTCCATCCTTGTATGATACAAATAACGTATCATACAAGTAACTTGTGTAATGTGAATTGTTATTAATTATATACTGTATATTGTTTTAAAATCTGGTGTGGCTCTACACGACTTCTCTCATCTCCGGCCACTGTCTCTATTGCAGTTAGACCTCACAAAACCGTGAAAGAGCCCAAAAACGCCATTTTTCTCACGTTTTTACAATCTGGTGCGGCTCTACACGATTTCTCTCATCTCCGGACACTGTCTCTTAAAGATTGCAACCGGAATCGTTGCAGTTAGACTTCACAGAACCATGAGAAAGGCTAAAGCCGCCATTTTTCTCACGTTTTTACAATCTGGTGTGGTTCTACAAGACTTCTCTCATCTCCGGACACTGTCTCCGAAAGATTGCAGCCGGAAACGATCCAGTTACACCTCACAAAACCGTCAGAAAGGCCAAAGCCGCCATTTTTCTCACGTTTTTACAATGTGGTGCAGCTCTACACGACTTCTCTCATCTCCGGACTCTGTCTCTGAAAGATTGCAGCCGAAAACGTTGCAGTTAGACCTGACAAAACAGTGAGAAAGGCCAAAGATGCCATTTTCCTCACGTTCTTACAATCTGGTGCGGCTCTACACGACTTCTCTCATCTCCGGACACTGTCTCTATTCAAGTTAGACCTCACAAAACCGTGAGAAAGGCCAGAGCCGCCATTTTTCTTACGTTTTTAAAATCTGGTGCGGCTCTGCACGACTTCTTTCATCTCCGGACACTGTCTCTTAAAGATTGCAACCGGAATCGTTGCAGTTAGACTTCACAGAACCGTGAGAAAGGCCAAAGCCGCCATTTTTCTCACGTTTTTACAATCTGGTGCGGCTCTACAAGACTTCTCTCATCTCCGGACACTGTCTCTATTGCAGTTAGACCTCACGAAACCGTGAGAAATGCCAAAGCCGCCATTTTTCTCACGTTTTTACAATCTGGTGCGGCTCTACACGAATTTCTCTCATCTCCGGATACTGTCTCTATGGCCGTTAGAGCATTAAATGAAATTGTAATATAATTTTTGTAGTAGTAGTTTATATTAATTTAAAAAAAAAACACTTAATTTAAAAGGATTTCCTGCACAATAAAATATTTCCTGACGATTCAAGAAATACACACGTAATTGTTCACGTTTTTAATTCTGTCGGCACTCCCGGAGTGCAAACGTTTTTTCTTTTTTTTTTTTCTTTTTTGGTATTTTACATATTTTTTAATCGGGTCTGATATTATCGTATTTTGTCCGAGCCGGGCCGGGCCCGGGCCTCAAAATTTCGGCCTGTGCAGACCTCTAGTCCAGAGCATAATTTATCCATTCTTAGAAAATGTCTGTATGTGTGACAAAATTTTGTTTTAACTGTATCTCAAGAACTACTGCTTCGAATTACATATAAATTTATATATCATTGCACTTTGTCATAAATTAGTGCTTATCAACATTTATTGCCCATCGCTCAACATGTGGTTATGCTATACACTGATTTCTGCAGTTTCAGGGAAGGCTCACTTGTTGTCAATTGATCAACATGTGACGCTGCTATACAGCGTTTTTTACAATTTAAAGGCCCTCTTCACTTACCGTCGGCGGAAGTCCGAGCCAATGTTATTCTATGGGGAAAATGTCTTTACAAATAATTTATTAACTAATGCATATTTTTAAATTCTGTTTTCACATTCAGAAAATTTTCAACTGTTAAATTTACGGACCTTTTCTAAAAATGATTTTTTTTTATTTTTAATATTTTATTTTGAAATTGTAAAATGAAAAAATTTCACATATTGAAAATTCGTATTTTGCAGCTTCAAAATAAAATAATAAAAATAATAATTTTTTAAAGAAGGTTCGTCAATTTAACAGCTGGGAATTTTCAGAATGTGAAAACAGAATTTAAAAATATGTATTACCCAAGTTAAAATTCTTGCTGGTATTTGTTTGCTAGTCAAGCATTAAATGCTGTATCCCAGCATGTAAAATAGCATAAAATACCAAAAATATTTGCTGGTTCCACCAAAATTACCAGCAAGTCATGGTGTGTATTGGCACAGTTTATTGCTTGTCCAGCATACATAATCCAGCTTCTGTTGCTTGAATAGTATGTTGCTGGTCCAGCAGTAATTATGACTATTATTTGCTTGAAATTTCTGCTATACTAGCAGTAATTCACAACCAACAGATGCTTTTTTGTTGCTATTTTCTCACTTCTCACTGGCATCTAGCATGCCATGCTATTTTTACTTAAGCTGCCGACATAACATATTACGCTGGCAAGCATAGAAAAGCACATAATAGCTTGTTAAGGTACATACCTCTCCAGGCTTTGGAAAAGCTTAAACAACAAATAAGCATAAAATGCTTGTATATAGCTTGTCGTGCTATTGCTGTGTAAGCTAGCTAATATAGCATTTTATGCTGGCTAGCATTATAAAGCATATAACAGCATGAAAATCTAGCAGACAAAGCAAAACATAGCAATAACTAGCCTATTTTCTTTGCTGGTACTAGCATGGATTTTAACTTGGGTAGTTAATAAGTTATTTGTAAAGAAAAATTTCCCATAGAATAACATTAGTTTCGGCTCCGGCGGCGGTGAGTGAAGCGGTCCCTTAAGGAAAGATTATATCTTAGGTTCTTTTGCGTATAATTGAACAAATCTTGATATGTGAAAAGGCTATTTTAAGACATTATGCTGATCCAATTTGGGTGCATATAAGCCGATATGTAAGGCTGCTTTACTGCAATTTTCCCCCAGAACGGGGAGGATCTTATGAGCGAGGTAAAAATTCATTTCCGTTGTACACTTCATATAATACCTTTCTGAGAAGAAAATAATTTGCATTCATGATGGAAAAAAAAAAATAATGAATAAATTGTACTGTATGAATTTGTACAGGAAAATCTAGAAGAAAATTTGGTGATGTCACAACACAATAGTTTTACTTTCTCTTACCCATATCTGTGATAGCGAAAATATTAATCTTGGGTCAAATTTCTGCAACTGAGTCTTTATTATATTTACAAGATTTGTGGTCCCCGAATCCGAAAATTATGTTTTTAACAGTTGGTCTCTGCATGTGTGATGTTTACCAGTATATTTCAAGAACAAACTGTAGCAGGAAAACCAAACTTCATATTCTAAAACTACATCATACAGGAATTCTACACTAAACATTTAATTGAGATCAAGCAACTAGTTCGTTTACAAGGCACCCAAGAGAATTCATATACATTATTTGAAAGGGTGAAATTGCAGGAAAGTAGAGTTTAACCTCTATAGGCTGCATTAAAATAAATAAAATGAATATATATATATTTGCATGCGTAAAAATATGTTTCATGTAGAATATGGTATGATAGCCTATTAAACGTTCATTTTCGTGGCTACCCAAACGAACCAGAATATAATGGAATTACGCATTTCGAGGTTTTCTGTATTTTAAAGTGAAGCGTTTAATGATTTATGTATATGTTTGTGTATGAATGTTATCAGCGTAACTTAAATTCAAATAATTACAGATAATTCATGTGTAGTACTTTGAATTTCATACTTTTGAAGTTTGAACCGTTAAATTTAAAGTGTCTTGAATTCTATTATAAAACGAGAGGTTGAGGTGTTGGGGGGGGGGGGGATAGTCTCTCATTCACAGAATTATTTGTCAAGTTAAATTGTTCCTCAATAAATCTAGTTTGAATTCTTTGTACCGTAGGTGTTTATAGAGTACCTGTTACCTTATCCTCTTATCTGCAATCTGTCTTTATATTATTGAAATACAGGGTTAACGAAAGTCGTGTGACTGCTATATCAGAATCTTGTTTGAAAACATTTTCTGTTATTAATTTATCGTTGGAAAAATGAGATTATTTTAAACACTACCAGTTTATTATTATTATTATTATTATTATTATTATTTTTTTTTTTTTTTTTTTGAAGAATGTCATGCAAGTGTAGTTCAGCATAATTAAAAAGTTCCAATTTATTACACAGGGTGAAACAAAATTCTTGCCCTGATTATAATTATTTATTGTCTCAAACTAAGTAGAAGTTTGTTATAAAGTTTGTTTTGATATATTATAAGTAGTGTTATCATTTTTAAAAGATCATTTATCTCAGTAAATTTCAACGTCTGCCCTCTTGGTAGCTCGGATAATGTATAACCAGTATTCAGGTTCGTGCCAAGTGTTCAGAAATAATTTGATTGAAAAACCTGAAGAATGTAAGCATGCAACCGAGCTTTTTATGAATAATTCTTACCAGATTTGTTTGCAGTATTTGAAGTTCGTGTGATATTTGACGACTGGATTTAGTAGGAGACCGTTGAAATGATTGTGGAACGCAATCAACAGTTGCGTCTCTCACAATAGGCCTGCCACTTATTGGAAGAACCTTTACACTTCTTGTTTCTTTCAACTTTTCTTACCATCACTTTATTCATTTTATATCAGGTGCGTCGCGCCCATAACAACGTCGATATTTACGCTGAACAATAATGGGCAATTTCGTTTCTTAAAACCAAATCACGCATTGGACATTCTCTTGAATCGATATCATTTCCACCGAAAATGATGTCTTCTTTAGAAATGTTCCCCTGAGACACTCTTGAAGGAGCAATCAATAGCACCAAATAATTACTAAAACTGACCTAACTAATAATACAAAAATTACATTATTACAGTAAAGGGTTATTTTGTAAGAAATTTTTATAATCAAGGCAAGACTTTTGGTTCACCCTGTATTATATATATATATATATATATATATGATATTTAAAATAAATTGCAATAAGGACGTGTTTAAAAAGCTTTACACATTTTCTTTTCAGTATCAAATATGTTACTATTATGAATTACATGAAAGTAACATTAAAGATAACATTAAAAGAACAGTTAAAATTAAAAGAAAAAAAAAAAAAAAACATATTTTTATAGGCTTTTATTTAACTTCCTTTGTAACCTGTCATGGGGATATATTGCAAGCGAACTTTAACTCTTTTTCTATCATCCGATTAAGCTAAAATTGAGTACTTTATTTTTTATTTTTTTAACAATTTTTTGTTTGAAAATACTTGAATTTGCATCAAAAATGTATTTTTATGTCAACAGAAAATGAATGCGAAGCCAAAAAAAAAAAAAAAACAGGGCATTCATTTAATACCTCAGTCACGTTAGATGGAAAATATCTGTCTAATTTTCATGCGTAGATTCTATATGTATCCGTCCGAATTCTCTCATTTTTCAGGTAAATACGTATGATTATGGAACTTATATTTTCAATGTATTTCAATTGTGTTAAAACTTTTGGTAGAAAAGAGAAAGAAGAGCTCAATTTAAATGGTAAACTTTAAGATTGATTGTCATGCTTTTATATTTTTTAACTTTATATTTTGTGCTACGGTATTTTTTAGAAAAAATTGAGATTAAAATAGCTCCGGATAATTTATTTTCCAACTTTCCTATGTATTGAAACTCAATTTGTAAAAAGCGTTTTATCCTAAATCTGGGAAAATGTGGTGCTTTTTTTCTCTATTTCCTTATCTCTCTCTCTATATATATATTTAATGGAAAAAGAAAATATTTATTACGTATTATTATGTATTATCAGTCATTTCAAAACTACTTTTAATCAAATCTTTCTTCGGATTATAAGACAGTTATATGCTTACTCAGACATCAGTAGTAATTATATATAAATAATTTGTACATTATTTTGTTTACAAAAATTTAATATTTCAGTCTAATATATTTTTTTTATTCTCCGTGCCATTATGATAAAAAAAAAGGGAATACATTTAAATTTTATATAATACATAATACATTTAAATTATTATATATATATTTTTCTTTTAGTGAGTATTTTTACGTCGCACAAGTTCTACGCCATGAGCAATTTAAGATGATCTGGGGCATTACCTCATCATAGTCCTGAGACATTCTTTCAAAGTTTTAATCCTGCACGGAGAGGATGACATTCCGCTTCATGAAACGTCAGAGGTATAACTTTAATAGAAACATTGAAGACATGCGTCCACGACGGATTTCATGTTACCTGCCAGCATAAATATAAACAACGGTCTTCGGCAGGCTCGAGTGTCAAACCTGAATAATTTACAACTAGGCTACCGCATTTCCAATTTTTTTAGAGACTAAAACTCTGGTCATTACATTACGAAAAGAAATGAGTAACAGAATTCTTCTTAGACTGTATTAGTTGGCATAGGTGAGCCCTGATAAAATTCCCATAATACAGGGGCTGCAGTAGTCCAGTCGGTAGAGCACCGGGCTCGTAATTGGAAGATTCAGGGTTCGGTACTCGAGTCGGACAAAGACCTTCGTGTACACTAAAGTCGACTGGTGCATGCACTGTAAACGAAAACGTCTTAAATTCAGTTGAAAAAGTGTCTTAAACGTATGGTCATTTTTTAGGCGAAAAAAATGTCTTATTATTTTAAGACAACTTTCTGCGTCTGAAATTAAGACATTTGAAATGTCTTAATACACCGCCATATTTTTTAGGCTTTAAAACACCACCATGTTAGGCTTTAAAAATCTGCCAATTTTGAGGCTTTTCAATAATTAAATAAAGGTGGCGTGTGATCCAGCTTTTCTGTTTAAAATATTTTTATAATTTTCTAGAGCATTAATAAAATATAATGATAATAAAAAAAAAAAAAAAAAAAAAAAAAACCTCACTACTAGCCCCTCGAGTTGAACTTATTATCTTCGGTTTCGAAGACGAGAGCTCCTACCGATCAGGAAGAAATTGACGTGTTATAATGTAATTAGTACTTTTTGTTTTCTTAAAACTATCCACATTAAATCTAAAGCTCAATATGTATTAATTCTATTAAATTTTATGTGTAGATTTTTAAAATTTTGTAAAATATAAACAAATACATCAAAATCTCAGACTGTCATGTTTTGAAAACGATTTCTTTCTATAAACTTCTATTTGAAAAAAAATAAAAATAAATATAGATGTGAAAACCAGAAAAGTTTTGTTTTACATTCAGGCATAGGTAAAAATATTAAAGAAAAGAGTTTTAAATAGATTTACAAATTGTGTAAAATTAGTTAGAAATTCGCTTTCTTAGCTACAAGTTCATTTTAAGCTACAAGTTATTTTTCGCTGCAAGTTCATCTTAATGATTTTTCATTTAATAAATGAGCGAGCTTTATATAAAAGTAAAATTTTTATGTACATGTTTATTTATTTATTTATTTATCTATTTATTTATATTTTTTTTTCACCTATTTTTTTTTTCTCCTAAAAATGTTTTTTATTAAGTATTTCAAACATAATTGCACGCAAATAAGATAACGTCATTTACCAATTATGCATATTTGTTATGTTAAATCCTAAAATATTTCTGATAAGCTTATTTAAATTTCACAAATAAACGTTTTAAAATAACACAATTTTTGTAATTTCAATAATTTCATTATTTTAAGCTTTTATTGAACAAAAATACAGATAACATATTTACTTAAACAATAGTAATTAATATAAGTATTTCCATCTATTATTTATTGAAAATTGATACATATTTAAATTATCTCACTTAATGGAATTGAAATATTCTCAAACTATGAGTAAATTATGAGTGACTAGCCGTACTCACTTGATAAAACTTTCAGAAAAATCACATAAATAGAAACAGTTACTAAAAAATTTATTTTATTTATTTTGTGTTTCAAAACAAGAGATTTAAATTTTTGATATTTGCATTATAATTACAATTAAAAATGTATATATATTTCCGCTGCTAAGTTGAAAAATTCTTAAAAGAAATTATTATTGTATTAAAATAGTATCGTGATAAGAAAAAATGAGATGATAAAAATGATTTTGATTTCCATTGACAGATGGCGTCACTAGTAATAGTCAACATTAAAATGTAAAACGATTTATTTTAAGACATATTAAATGTCTTAATTTAAGACATATTTCTTTTCTAAGATACTTTTTATCAGTTCATTTGCCCCACCACTTTATTAAGACACAAAAGTGTCATAAATTAAGATATCTATTATATCTGAGCTTCATTTTAAGACATTTATGTGTCTGAAATGTATTTTCAGACATTTTTGTCTTACTTTAAGACACCTTTATTTGCAGTTCGTAAAATTTGTCGTGGACGCAATGTCCTCTATGATCCCATTGAAATTATACCTCTGGGGGTCACCGAAGCAGGAGAGCCATCCTTTCCACAGAGCATTAAAATTGTGATGGCAGAGCATTAAAATTGTGATTTCCGGACCACGTGTAAGGATAAGTCACAGACCATCGCCAATTGCCCATTGAGCAGCACTAGTGTGACGTAAAATCCAACCAACCAACCCATAATACAGCGGATGTCTGCACATTTTTGTAGCGCATTTGTCTGTCTCCTTAAATTTTATTTTAAATTTTAAAATAAAAACGTGACTAACGTCAAATTGTAAAAGGTTTAATTATCTTCTGTAACATTAAAATTATTTTTTTGCTGTGAAGTTTCGCTGAAAAATAAACAAGGGATCGAAGACTATATTTTTGCGCTTTCCGAAGAGAAAAACTTTTATTTGTTTATATAATATATATATATATATATATATATATAT
Organism: Salticus scenicus; assembly: GCA_963930645.1. Classification (NCBI taxonomy): domain Eukaryota; kingdom Metazoa; phylum Arthropoda; class Arachnida; order Araneae; family Salticidae; genus Salticus; species Salticus scenicus. Next base: position 213,974,462 of record OZ005649.1, read on the forward strand.
ATATATATATATATATACATATATATAGTGAAATGCATGGTTTTAATATCTCTACACGTAAAATAAAAGACATAATTACTAAAAAAAGAAAAAAGAAAAAATAAATAAACGTCAATGTTTGCATTTGACTGGGGAAAAACCAAAAAAAATTATACCCAACAAAGGTACGTACACCTCTTACTAAATCTAAAGTTTTGAAAGAATATCATATTTAGAATGAAACTGAACCTTTCCATCCCCAACCTAAATACGAGTAGCTACCATTTAAATATCTCTGTAGGAACTGTGAACAATATTATAAAATTTTATTTAAATCTAATCGTAACAAAAAAAACATGATGCTCATCTCCTAATGTCGAAATTTTTTTCGCAGCGTAAGACTGTGCAGATTGTTTTATGAAAATTATTTGGCATGGAAACATATTGATAATATTATTTTCTAATTTCAATAGAAAAACATTGATTTACTAGTGAAAAGAAAAGAAAAATTCTTAAAGTGTTGGTTTAGAGAAAACAATCCAAGTTTTCTGACAGTTTTATGGTTATAACTAAATGCACTTAAAACGGAAAACTTAATATAACAAAAATAGAAACAATACCATAATTAATTCGAATTACGACTCTGTTAATAATTCCAGTTCAAACTTGAACCACTACATGGAATAAAGTTATAAGCAATACCATAATATGGTTCAATCTCAATTTTAAGTTTTGTACTTTTTGCAATTGAATTTAAATTGCACCAAAACTTGAAGCTACCATACATAAACTCAGAAAGGAAGTATGAATCCATAAAATTCCTTTTGAAACAGAACCAAGTTTAAATTAAAGATTGTGTTTGAAATATACGGTAAAGTGCGGATTTTGTGCAACAACTTACATATGGGCCAAGGTAAGACCCTAGAAAATTTAACCCCATTTATCAAAATCAATGAGACACAGAATTAGTGGGCAAGGAAACGTGCCACATTGAGTATTTGACTTGAGACAATAAGGTCTTCAGTTCGATTTCCTTAAAGGTTGACTTTCCAATATTATTATTATTATTATTATTATTATTATCATTATTATTTTAACATAATACCAATATTTCGTTCAACATAAAATTACCAAATTATGGTAAAAAGTTAACAGGGTCCACCTACTTCAGTACCAAGTTTTGGTTCAAATTAATACCAAATTTTTAACAGTGTATCAGAAATATGTTTTAACACATATTTTCAAAGAAGTCATTCCATCCCTAACTCAAACAATCTTCAATGTGTTGTGATCCATCAGGATAAGGTTACAAGTCATACCTCTTAAATTTACTGCTCTATTTTTTGAAAAAAGTGAAACAAGAAACTGGAATTGTAGCTATTCATTTTAAATGTATCCCACCAAATTCCTCTAACATACCTTGTAACGTTTTGAATTTACATGATATTTGTTTAGTGCTTTCATATAGGTTGCACAATACCTTTGCCTATTAAATTAAATAATTAAAATTTTTATAAAGCTTGTGCATGCCTAGTTAAAAATTATTTAGTAAACGTTTTCGTAGTTCGTAAGTTATTTAACATATTTTTGCATTCTGATTGTTGTATGCTGTGTCTAATTTAGTATGCCATATTTCCGTAAAATGGCTTTGCAGTGGATCTAATGCCCTACGTGTTAGAATTTAAAAATTGGTAATAATTTTTGTAATAAAAAAAAAAAAAACGTTATATATCCATTAACATGTGTGGCAGCCTCATAAATGTTTTTACAGACAGAGAGAAAAAATCCTCTTAATCACATGCTAGAGCCAAAACGAAGTTATTTTAAGCATTAATTTTTACAGGGTAATCCAAAACATTTTGATTTCTGTTTAATTTTTTACTGGTTCCTTTTTCTTTTTTATGATGCAACATTTGCTGAAAGATAAGAGGTAGAACATGTTATTTACACTACAAAAGTTCTAAGATGCGATTCCTAAAGAACTTTCCTAGATATTTCACAAAGTGTCTAAATTCGAAAGTGTCCAAATACGTATTGATAGTGTACATACATGCATATATATATATATATATATATATATATATATATATATATATATATATATATGTGTGTGTGTGTGTGTGTGTGTGTGTGTACGTATGTATGTTGTATTGTACTCATTTATAATGAAAAAAAGAGACTTATATAAGTACAGTCGGTAACAGAAGTGTCCGAACATTAGGAAAAATTCCTATGCAAAAAAAGTACACTTCATACGGTTTTGTTAAATAAATCCTTGTCGAATTCTGTTCTTAGTCAGTCTAAGAACAGGATTCGATAAGGATTTGTTTAACAAAACCATATGAAGTGTACTTTTTTTACATAGGAATTTTTGCTAGTGTTCGGACACTTTTGTTACCGACTGTATATAATTTATGCAATATGAATTCTTAAACATTTACTAAAATTATTAAAAAATCGATCGTTATTAAACAGTTATTTTTTTTTTATAATCTGCGAATAAATTATAATCTTATATATATATATATATATATATATATATATATATATATAATGCAATTTCAAACAATTTTATTCCTTTTAGCAAAATAAACAGTGAAAACCAATTTACGTATGTTGGAGAACAAGTAGTAGCTATCATAGAAATTGTAAAAGTGCCTTCAGATTTTATTGAAATGAAATAAGACCTGAAAGTATTTCGTAGTTATTTCTCTTGGGAAGAAAGAAATTTTAAACAATCAGAATGACTGTCTAGCGGGAATAAGCATTTTGCTTCCGGTAGTTTATGACTTAAGATTAAAGGAACGATTTACTACAGTTGTTGAATAATTTTAAGTTTTAAGAAAGCGTGCAATATATATATATATCTGTATATATATATATATTACGTGTCACGATGTTTGTCCGGGGTAAACTCCTAAACTAAGGAACCGATTTTAATGAAATTTTGCACACTGTGTGCAGTTTGGTCCAACTTGAGAGATAGGATAGTTTTTATCTCAATTTATTGTCACATTATTGTTTTATTGCAATTATTTGTTAATTATAGACCTTTATTAAAGTTGCTCCAAAATATCTGTGAGTTCCATTAATTTAATTGTTGCCAAAAAAAAAATACGAGTTCATTTTCTTTCGACATAAAAATAAATACATTTAATCAAACGTGAACGTTAAAAAATTATAAAAAGTTAAATTATGCATCTCACGAAAATTGACGTCATAATCAATTTAAAGATTTTATACACATTGATAAAGTGCTAATGTAGTTCTATCATAGATATAGTAATATATATAGATCTCTCATCCCCATGTTATCGTACAAAGATTTTTGATGCCGAAAAAAAAAAATAATAATAAAAGCTTTGGAAACAGCCATTAAGTGGTATTGAAAAAAAGAAAAGAAAAGAAAAGAAAGAAAGAAATATGAATTTGAAACTGTATCTGGAGTCTTCCATTCCCCTTTAGCAAATAAATTATTCATAAATATTATTTGCTAAAATATTAGTATATATTCCCGTGTGTATTCACTCGGGGAAAGACGGCCATATTTTGGTAAAAACGTTGTCTTTTCCCAAATGAAAAGGAATAACTTTTTTCTCCCCAATGATCACTCTATTCTATATATGCTATACTATATCTATGAGTTCTATACGCAAGCGAAGTGTGACTCACTGACCGTCTGCGCAGCCAAGAAAAAGATTTCCTATGTTAATTGCCCACTGGATTTTTTGTAAGAAATTATTAAAAATCGAGGAAATTTATTTCCCGATTTTAATCCTCATATTTGGGTATAGATATGTATTAGTTATCGCGGGTGTTAGATTGAATTATTTTGCTGTCAAATTGACAAAATTTTAATTTTAAATTTCAAAACTCTGTCGCCCTTGGCTTTTTTTATTATTATTTTTTGGCGATCAAAAGCGTAACACGAAAATATACATGCCAGATGTATGCATTGTACGAAATGTAATATGTATTATTCATTGTACGTATGTATGACATGTAATATGTATTGTACGAAATATTGTTTCATATTATTCATTACTCTTTAAATATAAGTTGTTAAAATAACCATGATTTTTGAAAGGAATTATATATTTTCGCCAGATAATTTGGCGATATTCTTTTTTTTTTTTTCGCCAAGGATGACAGAAATGAAATCTATTCCGCTGCAAAATATTAGTATCTTACATCAGATATTTTATTTAGACATTTGAAAACAAATTTGACTTCAAACTATGATAGAATATTTATCATTTTCCTTTTAATTAGTATATTATTAGTATATTAAAATTTAAAAGCATGGTATATAATTTTTTTTTTTTTTTTTTTTTTTTAATCTTATAATTATTCTTATCTTAATCCTCAGTGTTTCCCATCTTTATTAACTTGAATTTACTATTAAAATTTTAACATACTCAAAAACTTCTCATCACTTCGTTAAAATACACTAAACTTTTCCAAAATCTTTTTCTATTTAAAATGATACATGTATTTACTTTAAATGTCCAATATTTCATAAGATTTCCAATTTTAAAGTTTTAAAATATTTATCAAATTTACTTATTTTTCTGGTTTAGCCTTATTGTTTTCCTTTTTATAACTACAGCTGTTGCCCTCTTTAAAATATTTAAAATGATCAGGTCATTTTATAGTAAAATTATCCATTATAGCATATATTATATTTCACTCCTCCATAAAAATTGATTTTAAAATCGTCTGTTTCTTTTATACTTTTATTTTAATAGAATTTTAATAGAATTTAATTTATATATTAGTCATTTTAGCAATTTTATCCAAAGTAGCATTAGAAATAATATATATCACTTCTCCATTAAAATTTATAGGACCCTACAATAAAATTAATTTGTGCTTAATATCAACACTACGAAAATTTTTATCAATCGCTTCCAAATTTTGACCTAAGTTTCAAATCTCAACCCTGTGGGTTTTTACATCGGCTACAACGTTTTCGTCTTTGTTCGTAAATAATAATTTGACTGTACTAAATAGTTTACAGCCGTATAATTCAACGTATAACTTAGTCACAGCAACGCGTGGCCGGGTCTGCTAGTATATATATATATTTAGGGATATATGTAAATAAATAATTAAGATTTGATGATGAAAAATATTTTTGTGACACGAATTATGTAATTTAAAAAAAAGGAATAATAAGTATTTTAGGAATTAATAATAATTCTTTTTATTATTTGAATTTCATATATTTCAATGCGCTTTTGCTTTGCAAAATATAAATTATTTTAGATAAAAAAAACTCCTTGTTTCTTTCATAGACATTTTAAAGTTAGAAATATTATAGTTTACACAGCAATATGAATATATATATATATATATACATATTATTTTTACGAAATGTGTATAAAACAACATATTTGATTGTTTCCCAAATGTCAGTGAATGCTACCAAGTGGAGACTCAAAACGATTTATAAATATATATATAAGGTAAATGTAAGAATGCCTGCGACGTGGCGTCGTTAAGTGAAAAAAAATGTTGGCCTTAAAAAGGTGTTATTATTTCACTTTCAGTTTGATTAACGTTCGATGTTTAAAACTCGATATATACTTAGTACATATCATTTTGTCAAATAATTTAACTAATAAACGTGATTAGCCATCTTGTTGAAAGCATGCTGCACTTGAAATCCCACGGCAGCGTTTCAATGTTTGTCACTTTCAAAATAGTAATATTTTCCGAACCAAAGTTGGATAGTGCCTTTATTTATTTTTCAAACACTGTGAATGAGATGCATAAGCAACTCCATACGGTATCTTATCACCAAGTAACAGCAATTTAATATTTTGAAATCCGTTTAACAAAAATATTTGTGAAAAGTATTTGTTTATATCAAAGTATCAATCGATTTTATTAATTATTATATCTACCATCATGTTTCTTAAAGGCTGCACTTGGATATTTCAAACACGCTCAAAATCGTAATTTTGAATCCGTTTGCTTAAAAGACCGTAACTTAGCTCAATTCAAGATTAAGGTTTAAGTTACCTTGATAAGCCGTGTTCTAAATGATCGAAACTTTAAAATATCGATATCGGATAAAAAATATCACGAAACTAGGTATATACAGCCAATGAACTCAACAAGTTTTATTAATCAGTCAGATTCAACTACATATTTCAAAATAGCGGTAATTTCTAAGTTCCACACTAACTAAAACATTTTTTTTATAAACTCCTTTACATTAAATCGTTACGTTAATGCCACATAGCAAGGTCTCAAATTTATTAATTAAATCGCTGTTCCATCTTATTACGAAATAACAGCCACTTCAAAATAACATAGAAAAGAAGTACTCTTCCTTCTTAACCGGAATTTATATATGCATATATATACATATTTGTGTGTGTGTTTATATATATATATATAAGTGTTTTTAAAAATTATAACTGAATTAATCAAATATAATTAGAATATAGCATATTACAATAAATTAGGTCTGTTTAATTATATTAAAGAACTGCAACAAAACTTTGTAAATACTTACGTTAAAAAATCTTCTAATAATCACGATATAATCTGTAAATATTTTTATTTATCTTTTCTAAGTAAGTTCATATATTAGCACCAACTTTCATCCCACCAATAATGATATTAAAATCAGTAATGGAAAACTCCATAGCTTTTAAAAATTACTAAAACTTCCTTTTAACAATTTCCGCTATCCATATAACGTACTTATTTCAAAATTTCATAAAACTCCAAATGAATCTGGAACTGTAACAATTGGTTTTAATATATACAACAATAATGCTAATAAAATTCTTCTTGACATTCTCATTTTTATTGCCTTCAAAAAAGCTATTAACTCAAAGATAAATTCCAAACTACAAACAATGTCACTGATATTATGACCTATGATTTTTCTTACCTATTTAATAATATTATTTTAAGAGTTTTCGTCAAATTATCAGTAATCTTTTTGACAGATTTAAAAGTAAAATTTTTATTCCGAAACACTTTTGTACAGCATCATTTGAGACCCTTCTCAATTTTATTATTCATAATAATTACATTTTACATAATAATAATATTTATATCCAAAGTGTTGGTATTCCACAAGGGGGCAGTAGCTCGAGTCTTTTAGCTGATTTATATCTTTACCATTATGAACAAGGTTTATGTAATGGAAATATATTTTTCTTACAGGTACATTAACGACATTTTAAATTTTTTATGTTAATAATTATTATCCTACTTCGTTAAAATTAGAATATCAATCTCATCTCAATCTATCTCATTTAACTCAAAGTATTCTTAACAATAACTTTTATGTGTGTGTTGTTTGTATTATCGGGTATCTATTAACTGCTAAATTTTATAACGTTATTAAATTCTTCACTTATGTACATATAATAAACATATGTACATATATAAACATATATATATGTTTATATATATTTCTCCCCCTCTCTCTCTCTCTCTCTTTTTTTTTTTTTTTTTTTTTCATTTAGAACTATATATATATCATTTAGAACTATATATAAGAATATCGCTTTAAAAACATATAAAATATATCACACACACACACATATTTCAATATAATAACTATATTTCATAAAAAAGTTCAAAAATGTTTATATTAATAAAAAGGAAAATATTTCAATCTTCTTATCGTTTTCGAAATACTTAAATATTTCATATATATATATATATATATATATATATATATATATATATGTGTGTGCATACAAAAGTGAAACTCAATATATATAGCAAAATTTAGAATACACAGATTATTATATATCGTATATATAAATATTTTACTCTTGTAAAAATATGTATTAAAAAATATAATGAACGTAATAAGTTTTGTATTCAAACAAAATTGTTACAATAGCTCCTAGAAACGTAAAATGCACTTTAGTATGAAATATAAAACACATTCAAAGTTTATATTAAAGAATTTTATGTCTTCTGGCTGGGTTACTTTCGATTTTCATTTCTCTGCTAACATTTTTCTTTCGCTATATAACATAAATTTCGGACTTCCAAAAAGTCACAACGTACTAAGTTACGGATATTAAAATTCTGCTTATCCGCCGAATTTTGATGTTTTACTCGTAAATATCTGGCAAAATAAAATGAAATTTTCTTAGACAGTGAAGTTTGTGATAAGATACTAGAATTAAATATGTTTTAGATGTAAGATTCTAGAATTAAATATGAGAAACATTTGGAGATCATATCAGACATTTTTCTTTTCTTTTTTTCTCGAAATAAGCGTTTCTTTTATTATCATTATTACGATTATGATTTTGAAAATTCAAGTATATAAAAAAGTGTTCATAAACAATGAAATTTTTATAAAAATTTTAAATGGTTTATTCATCGGCTTTTGCAAAAGAATAAAATAATAATAGCACTTTAAAAGGAAAAATTTAACATATTAGGACATTTTTTATTGGTATTTTTTAATTCAATCTATTACTATTAGTCGCTTATCTAAACGTTGAAAGTTTTGTCATTGATGTACTTGTAAAATAAGTTCCAAATTTTCTTGTCAAGGAAATTATGTTTAGTATTTAAAGAGTGTGATCAGATTAATAGATTTATATATATATATGTATATATATATAATACTGTACCAAATGGCCTTGAACTTCTGACATGGAATAAACATTTCTGGATATAAACGATACTGGAATAAACGATACTGGAAAACTTCACGTTTTCCAGTATCGATTTAGTCACGAGTTCAATTAGGGAATCAACCACAAACTAAAGAAAAGCACAAATACTCTAAATTATAATACTATCATAAAATGCCGCAAATTACATGTAAATATAACGAACGATTTCACTTTCTTTATACAATATATGCATTCGCTTTTGTGGGATTCTAACAATTATTTGAACAGACTTTTTTTCCCCTAAAATTATTATTTTCTTATTTTTTGTGGCAAGTGTTTTATTTATAACAATAATTCAACAAAATTTCTCAAAACTGCAAGAAATTCGACAAATTATTAGAGAAACATTATTATGAAACTTGAAATGCACACGTTTAATTTTTGCTGATATATGAGCATTGTAGCAGATATCTTCTGACTGTATATGCCGGAAAGACATCATTATTATTATTATCATTATTAATATACATACAGATTGAGAGCAAGATATATTGGGAAACGTATTCGAAAAATTCATTTGAATATAGTAAAAAATAACCAAATTGTCGGCAAAAAAATGAGCTAGATTTTAGATTGTTTCGAGAAATAAAATTTTCTACATGTGAAGAATTCAATTTGGAGATATATTTATTTCCTACACATTGCAAAATATCATTTTTCTAAAACAACACTTGTGGACTTTCTCTATAAACATAATTTTGTTTTCTTACTAGAATTTGTGAGATCATAAAGTGTTTTTGATAAAAAAGAAATTTGAAATGTGACTTAAATAACTGGATTTCCAAAGTTAAAACGTAGCATACGGAAATCCGCTTACGAAATTACAACTCTGAAAAATATCAAAATCTCCCTCATTCTTTTTTCGATAATTTACTTCATTTATATTCCATTTAATCGAACTTTTACATAAGTTCCCAGCATATCTAATTTTCTACCTATGTAATAAAAAATTATCTATATTTCACGCTCAGATAATACGAAATAGGATACCTTACAAAGATCCAAGGACGGTCACAATATGCAGGCCTAAGATAGCTTAACTATAGCATAGTCAAGCGAACGTAACCTAACACTATACAACACCAAACTCCGCGTAAAGCAACCAGACAATATTATTATTAGTGCTCAATAAAAAGACGCATGTTTGCAATCTGCACAGTTCACGAACAAATTCTGCATTTATTTATACCAAAATGAGCTCTGTGATCGGGTATAGTGTCAAACATGTTAATTTAAGTCACGTATGTTAGATTCCTCATACCATAACAATAGCAAACATAATTGTTGCAAATGTATGCAAATATAAACGTGCGTGTATGTATATATATATATATATATATATATACTCATTATATATATATATATATATATCGAAGCAGGTCCTTTCGACGCCGACGGTTCGACGCCAACGGTTCGACGCCAACGTTTCGACGCGGGGGCAGTTCGACGCCGTATGTTTCGACGCGGGGGCAGTTCGACGCCATATTTTTTTTCGTATTTTTATTTATTTTTAGAATAAATATACATATGCCTGATATAATATATATATATATATATATATTATATTATATATATGAAGAGTGATTCAAATAAATAAGTAATATGACTGATTTTTATTTATTGAATTAGCGATTGTTTGCATGCATATTTGAAATAAATATATGTGTATGTGTGTGAAAGTGTTCTAGATTTTTTTTATGTGTGTGTGTGTGTGTGTGTCTCAGATTAGTGAGAAGCCCCCTCGCCAACGTCAACGCCTCGGGACATGAGGGAGGTTCTTTTTTTTTTTTTTTTTTTTTTTTTTTTTTTTCACAAAACAGCATCAAATAGGCAAAATATAGAAATGGTAAATAAACATATGGTTACAAAGAAGTTATATTGCAGACAAATATAATTACAGATAAATAAGATTACAGATAAATAAGATTACACATAAATAAGATTGCTACACAGAACTGTTATTATACTAATCCACTGCAAAATTATGCGCCAAATTGTTCATAACATTGATCAACTGTTTTTTGAACACGTCTGAGACCATCTATGAATTTCCATAATGTGGGGTGTGAAACACCAAATTCGGCCTGTAGACGCCTGTGTGCTGCTTCAGCGAAATTATTGGTGCGTCCTTCGTTATTTAAGGTTCTAACATAACATGACCACATTTCTGCTTAAAAGTAGGACGACGGCGATGATTATTTCTCTGAATCCTTCAAACGTAATAATCTTCAAAGTAATCTAAAATTGGGGTTAACTGATTAGGTAAATTCTCACTCAAAACTTCTGAAGCATTTTCAAGTTCTTCGATAGGCACAAAACTTAACGCAGGAATCATACGTGCATAGAGAGCAAAGCCAGCATCGGTGTTATATCGTCGCATTAAATGGAATTCTGCTAATTTGCGCTTCGTATTTTTCACAAGGTGGAACAAGCACCCTTGAATTTCTACGTTTGGAAATTTGCTTGAAAAAGTGTTAATTAAGTTAATTTCAAAATCCAAAGAAATTTTTTTCGGCTTAAAAAGTGGCCGACTGTCTTATCAACGAAGTAATTCCTGTTGAATTCTTTGTTATAGCTTTTTGGGTTTCACATTAACATTTATTTTATATCTATTATATCAGTCATATTACTTATTTATTTGAATCACGCTTCATATATATAACATATAACATATAAAATATATATTATCTATTACATCAGGCATATCGCATTTATTTGAATGATGATGCAAACTTATTCTGAAAATAAATAAAAATACGAAAAAAAAATATGGCGTCGAACTGACCCCGCGTCGAAAGGACCTGGCGTCGAAATGACCCAGCGTCGAAACGTTGGCGTCGAACCGTTGGCGTCGAAACGTTGGCGTCGAAATGACCTGTACCGATATATATATATATATATTTATATATATATATATATATATATATATATATATATACATACATACAAAAATATTAACATTATAAAATTGTGTTAAAATATTTCACACAGTTGTATTTTTATATTATACACAGATATACATATGTGTGTGTGTGTGTGTGTAAGTAAAAATTATATTTTTTTAATAAAATTATTAAATTATTATAAAAAAAATTAAACTGTATTGATCTTAAACGGAAAGAAAATAATAATAATTTCTTTAGTAATTAATCTCTTTTGCCTTATTATACGAATTGTATAAACGTACAGATTTGCTTGACTGTTTGAAATGCTAATGAAATTATATTTAATGCTTCACTCAATTTAAAACAACTTAATAAACAGTCATAAAAAAAAAAAAAAAAAAAAAAAAAAAAAAAAAAACCGAGAAATTAAGCTAATTTGTTTTTCAGGTAAATTAACTACGAGTTCCACAGAATAAAAAATTTACTTTTTTTTTCTGTAAAATATTAAAAAATGGAATAGTTCTTCTATAAAATCGGACGTGATCTAATTACTACTAGAGAAAATTTGTTGAATAAATATGAATAATGAAAAATGCAATGGAGTATTTAATTATATAAAAACAGGAAAATAATTTACTTTCCCTTCTTTGAATTACAAATTGTTAATTAACCTGATAAATTAAAAAGAAAAAAGAAAAAGAAAAAAAAAAGTATTTATTTTAAATTATTTTATTTAATAGGAATTATAGTTACTAAGTAAAGAATAATAATTAAAAAAAAGTAAATAAATAATAACTGTGGTCACTAATTAATTGAAGGAAAAAGAAAATTTTCTTTGACTTTGGTTATATATATATATATATATAAGAATAGACCATCGATGAATAAAATAAATTATCAATGAATAAAATGAAATAAAACCCCAAAAAACACTGAAGTCTTCCTCAAGGAGGCCCCTCAGTGTAGGGGTGAAAGAAAAGTTCTGAAAGGACAGTAGCAGTTATCTAATAACTGTCCTTAGCCCCCAATTTCTCACAAAACAGAAAATCACCATTAACTGAGAAGAAATCTGACATACATATAATTTAATTTTTTAAATTTATTATCGTATATTTAAATTTTGCATTTCCTATTGGGGCAATTCTGCGCATTGATTTGCAATTATCTTTTTTTTTTTTGTTTGTTTGTTTTTCTCATCTTTAAACTCAAAAATTCGTTGCAATAGTTATCTATCTATCTATATATGAGGGGGTATATATATATATATATATATATTTAAACCAGGGCCTAATTCTCAACGTTTAATTCGAAACAACAATGAACATTAAAACCCGAATAAACTACTACATCAGAAACGCCAAAGAAAAATATTGGAAATGCATACAGCTGTTTCGGTAGCCTAAAGCGTACCGTCTTCAGTGCAAAAAGGATTCTGAATCAGGAGAAGTGCCCGTATATATAGAAGACGGGCCGGATTAAGTTCAACCAATAGGATTACGGGAAAGGTGGGGAGAGTGGTCAATAGGAATTTAGGAACTTTAGCTGTGTAAACAGTGGAAAAATTAAGAAAATGTGGACTGAATATAAAATTTCCAACAGTCAGACAAATAGGGAATAGCGAAATCACAATTTATAAGGTTTTTAAAAATTTTATAAATATGAATAGCTTCAAAGAAATCGAGTTCATGAATGGATTTATGTCTGCAAATTATTTTAGCTGAATTAAATTTAAAATTATGATTTTCCTCCCAGCAATGTTTAGAAATAGCCGATTTATTGGTTTCTTGTTTGCGGACGTAATCCATATGTTCTTTTAGACGAAATTTAAGACTGCGTTTAGTTTGGCCAATATATGATAAACCACACTGACAGGAAATACTATAAATACCCCAAGAATTATACATCCGGCCCCTCTCCTATATATACGAGCACTTCTCCTGATTCAGAATCCTTTTTGCACTGAAGACGGTACGCTTTGGGCTACCGAAACAGCTGTATGCATTTCCAATATTTTTTTTTGGCGTTTCTGACGTAGTAGTTTATTCGGGTTTTAATATTCCAACGCCAAGTCTCCTGTTTTTATAACAATGCTCATCTTTGCTTGAATCTAGATTCGAATTTGCCATTTGGAAGACCAAAGCGCTAACTATCTCGCAAGCATATGGAAATTCTGTGTAAAATACTTTGATAATTTTATTCTTGAAATAGAAAAAAAATATATAATATACTTCCAAATGGCGCAAGCGAATTCCGGAAATTATATATATATGCGTGTGTATGTGTGTGTGTGTGAAAATAAAATCTGAAAATCAATTACGAAAAATCTGACAATTAAAAAGCTAAAAGACCTATAAACCAATGCGCAAGCAGCAAAAAGAAATATAGTATGGAAATAAATTGATAAACAAAATAGTCATAAAATACATAAAGGTCTTCGTTAGGGGAGCTTCCCCATGCGGGGAATGTAAAAATGTGAAGTTTCCGATAAGACGTATGATTTAAGCAAAAACTACATCCCCAGCCCCCTACTTCTCAAAGTTGAAAGCACAAAAATATATAGCCAACGAATTGTTAGATTAAAAGGATATAATACAAAAACATATTCACAAATAAAACACGTTATATAATACATCAATATAAATATATAAATATACAAAAAGATAAATTCATAAAACATGAGGAATGAAGAATACCCTTACCATTCACCAAAAAAAAAAAGAAAAGAAAACCATCTTAGGCTGGTAGCGCCAAAGACATTGCGCTACTTACCGATACTTAAAGGTCGTCCGAGAGAAAGAAGAAAAACCTCACTCCATAAAAAAGTACACTATATAAATTTTGTTCATGCAGATTGAATAGTTTACTTCGTAAAAATGGAGGATAACGATTAACTGTTAAAGAGTTTTTAAATTTCGCAAGAGCCATATTCAGATCTATTTTATTATTGCATATCGTTTTTATACTGTTAATTTTTTGAAGCATTATATTTTTCAATAAATTAAGACTAACACAGAAAAAATAGTTTCATCAAATTGCAAACCCTAAAACCAACTTCTTCACTTTTATTGTAAATACCGATTAACCATTTTTCCTTAGGTTTTTTTTTTTTTTTTTTTTTTCCAGAATATATATATATATATATCATCCGTATCATCTTGGTTTAAAATGAAATCAGGGGGATAGGTTTCACTAGCATATTTCGCAAAATCTTCTCAGGTAATTACTATTACGTCATCAATGTATCTCAAAAAAGTAATGTTTTTAATATTTTTTTAAATACCATACATACATACATACATATATATATATATATATATATATATATATATATATATATATTTAATAAAAAAAAACTTATAATGTGTGATTTTTTGTTTTAATGAATTTATTTATAACTCCTAATTTGAAAATTATTCTGCATATTTTTATATTGAATTCTTTATTTTATTATATATATTTATTTCGACGAAAGTTGAGAAACGTAGCATACCAAGAAATTTAGTAATAATGACTCTAAAAAGAATGGTTAAAATATTTGAGCATTATAATATAATACTTTGTATAACGTTATCGAAAGGAATATCTATTTATAAAAAAAAGTGTAAGGGTATTTTCCGCGCTAATAAAACTAGCATTTTTAGATATCAATGCAATTTATCGTTGTATTTGAGTTACCGTAGCATATATATATATATATATATATATATATATATATATATATATAATGAAAGAAAGAAAGAATCTGAATGAAAACGAACCTTAGTGTAAATCCACACAATTTTATGTATGCGTTGTGATATTTCATTCATTATAATCTGATTTTCGAATACAAGTTACTCTGCGAACTAATACACGACTTAACTTAAAAAAAAAAAAAAATTTTCCTTGTTTGTTTAATTAAGTTATTATGTAACTCAAGAAACAACTCAGAACTCCTTAAAAATTCTCGTGGTATCGTTGTTAGATGCTAAGATATAAATCAAAGAAACTTACGATGAAATGAAATCAATGGGCTTTTTAGAACATGAATAATATAATCATATTCTGAATATTTACATAATGCACACAGTATTTACAATATTAATTTTAAATTATGGCAATGCATCAAGCCTGTTTATTTCAACAGTTCAGCATAGAGCAATATCTCTACTCGTGTAAATTGTCTAATTAAAATAATACATTTTCTCCTTTTTTCAGAGTTCTCTTCCGTATGCGTCGAAGGGAGATTTCCTCCTCTCACAAACATTCTGCTGCGACAATTGGCATAGAAAACTTGGGTTTCTTTAGTAAAATTCTTCAAGGAGTAATAAAAAGCAATGTCTTTCATTGTAAACATGCCCAAAAGTTTAAGTGTTACTTTCTGACATTCGATAATTTATGGCTTTCGCACTCTGCTTGGGTCGCTAGTGTTTGCACGCACCTTTCCCTTTCGTCAAGGAAGTGAGGGGAAGGGGCGTACAGACAACACCTTAGGCTGTTCCGCCTAGCACATTGCAATCTGATTTCTAACCGGGCCATCAAAGGCAAAAATCACTGTTTGCTATTAGAACCGTCCCGCCATCTCCTTTGGTCATGTGTACCTTGTTGCAGAAAGTCCAGAAAAGGAATTGGGATTACCATACCATATATTTCATTTGATTAAAAAATGTCATTGAATATTTCTTAACTTCTTATATGCAAGATGGTTCATTTTTTCCTATTTTCTTCTTTTTCTTATTCTTCTTCTTATTATTTTCCAGAACACTTAACATATAGATGTAATAACTGTTGCGTATAGAATAAAATACTTCTTAATACTTAAATAAAATAAAAAAAATACTTAAAATCAAGGAGCCAGGAACTCGAATAAAACAGGGCTCTTTCTTACATTTTTGACTGCCTTATATACAGTTTTTATATACAAAATAGGCTATGTACAAAACAATCTATTTACATATTACGTAGCAATAAATAAAATATAATGAAGAAAAAAGACTTCTTATTCGTAACATTTTTACAGTTACCAGCGTAGATCTTCCCGCTGAAGTCAGAACGTAAACACTAAACTTTTTCTTTTCTCTCGTAACCAGCGCATGCGCGTCTCGCACCGTACTAGCAGATGTTCTTTTGGAAACCTAAAGTATTCTCCACATTTTCTCCCACCTTTTGAGTGGATAATCTGAAAATATACTCAAAACATACTTAAATACATGATACTAAAATATGAACCTAGATAAAGAACAAAATAGTTATATAAACAAAATGAATAAAAAAAATTAAAGTCACTTGATAAATTTAGAGTCTTGTGGGAATTTTTACTGTTCTTCCGCTGATCGTTGTTCAGGAATATTGTCATCACTTTCATTATCACTTTTGGTAGAATGGTCCAGTTCAAGTCTATATAAACGTTGTATAGGACGCAAAAATTCGACTTTTTAAGTTTTCACCACAGCAAGTCTTGTTATGCCATCACGTCCAGGGATCAATTTCAACACTCTGGCCATATTCCAGAAAACACGTTTTTTGTTGTCATCGTCTAATAACACAACTTCGCCCACTTCTAGCTGCTTATCCTTGTAGTTTCTCATGGACTGTTGACGTAGATATCCAATTTTTTCCGTGCGAAATCGTAATCTGAGGTTCTCTCTCTTTTTCTGTAGATATTTAGCTCGTTTACTGAACTTCCTTTTGTCCAAACTGTCAATGTCAGACACACCAGAATGGGGAATTTCGTGCAAAAATATCTCGGGAGTTAAAGGGGATAAATCGTTCACATCTTCGGACACGTAACTAAGTGGTCTACTATTAATTATTTTTTCACAATCGCACAAAATGGTTTGCAGTTCTTCATAACCAAGTGCAGCACACTCCGAAATTTTTCTTAAGATTTGTTTAACCATTTGAATGAGGCGCCCCCACCAACCCCCTCACCACGGAGCGGTTGGAGGGTTAAATTTCCACTGGATTTTTTGTTCAGCAACTTTGGAGCTAATACTCTCCCAGTCTAGTTCATGTAAAAGCTTCTCTGCTCCCCTAAAGTTCGTACCGTTGTCTGAACATATAATTGATGGTCTTCCACGTCGTGAAATGAAACGCCTTAATGCTTGTAAAAAAAACCTCACTAGTTAAAGATGTAATCAACTCTAAATGAATTGATCTATAGACGGCACAGGTAAACAGTACAATATAAGATTTTTGACCTACTTTCAAATAAATTGGTTCAGCTAGATCCATGCCTACGATTTCAAAAATAGCTGCATCGTTTACTCGTTCTTTTGGCAAAGGGCCTGGTAGAACATCAGATTGTTTAACTTTAAATCTTTGGCATTTAACGCACTTTCGTATACAATTTCGTATAGTCTTACGAGCTCTAATAATCCAGTATTTTTCTCTCAAGTATGACATCATCAAATTAACACCAGCGTGTAGTAATTCATTGTGAGTATGCATTATTACCAGTCGAACCACTGGATGATCGGACGGTAAAATTACAGGAAATTTAAAACTGTTAGTGTCATTTCTACAAGAAATATTTGTTTTTGCTCTGATTAAACCATCACTGTCAATCATCGGTCTAAGGTTTTGAAGTTTGTCGTAGTTTGTGTTATTAAATGAATCCTTTTGCACCAATTTCAGAAGAGCGATTTCAGCTCTTTCAAGTTCGGAAGCTGACAAAGATTTGGATGATTCACTGGCAAATTTTCTTAGCTTAAAATAAAATCTGTAGATAAACGCTAGCATGCGAATAATTTTTCTTATAGATGAAAAATGCTTGTAATACCAGTCGCTGTTATTGTCGGTTTTGCTTAAGGCAGTTATTACAGTTTTTCGTATTTCTGAGCCAACCAAATCGTCATCCGGAGAATCCTCTGAAATTGGCTAACTCTCTTCGTTATTGCGTAACCACTCGGGTCCCTCCCACCATCTTAGTTGTGACAATTTTTCGGCTGAGCATCCTCTAGAAGGTATATCGGCAGGGTTAAGAGCACCCGGAACGTGGCGCCACACGGTGGGAGATGTCAAGGAAACTATTTCACGTACACTATTTTGGACAAAAGTCCCCCAATTTTGATTTCTTTGAATCCAACATAAAGAAGTAGTAGAATCCGTCCAACAATGAATATCAATACTGGGAAATTGCATATCTTCTACCACAGACGAAAACTACCGAGCGCCGATCAAGCAAGCAAGGAGCTCTAACTGCGGTATAGTTAGAAACTTTAGAGGCGCTACCCTACTTCTAGCATGTATTAAATTGACGGTCACGTGATCATCTCGACAGACTTTTAAAAACACGCACGCCGCGTAAGATTTTTGACTCGCGTCACAAAATACATGCAAACTTAATGAATCTTCTGGAGAAATGATATTAAGCCATCATGGTATCCTTATTTTTGATATTAAATTCAGTTGTTGGATCCATGCAGTAAATTTTCTTATTAAACGATCGGTAGAATTTCATCCCACTTATGTTTTAAATTCCATGTTTCCTGCAAAATTAATATCGGAATAATGTCACGGGTGCCGTAAATCCAATTGGATCAAAGACTTGATGAGCAATGGCTAAAATTAACCTTTTCGTAATTAGTTTATCGGGCTCATCAATTGACGGCACTTTGCAGGATAAAGTATCACTGTCTGCATACCACGTAAGACCCAAGACGGAGAAGTTTTCTTCAGTGATCGATTCATTGTCTGGTGTGACACTATGGAAATTAGATTTCCACCCTCGTAAATTAAAATTGCCTGTAGACATTATTATTTGTGACTCCAAGATAAACTTTTTCATTTCCAACTCAGAGTTCAAACTAGTTAGACAATTATCAACATAAAATGTTGTTTTAAGAATTTCTGCAGTATTGCTTAAATTTGCGGGGACTTTACTTAAATGATACTGTAAGGTAGCGGCTAATAAATAGGGACTACATGTTAAACCAAAAACAACCCTTTGATGCCGATACTCCTCAATTTGTTCCGAATTATCTCTACCAAACCACAGAAAACGTAAAAAGACGCGATCCTTTTCTCTTATTGAAATCGGCAAGAACGCCTTTTCTATATCTGACGTAACACCCACATAGTTTTTACGAAATCGATTTAGTATTGTTGGAATAATTTCTATTAAATTAGGTCCCGTAGATAAACAATCATTCAATGAAGGAAAACCCTGAGAATGTGAACTCGCATTAAACACTGGCCGTAAACTCGTAGTACTACCCTCTTTTATTATGGGTCTATGCGGTAAATAATGTATCTGTTTTGATTTAGTCTCTGTTACTTTTTCTCTTATGCCAAGTGATAACCAATTATCAAAAACCCCATAGTAATCCTCTAATTTCCCGGAATTATCTAATTTTCTTTTTGTACTAAATAAACTTTTTCAGTAAGTTTTTTATTGTCAGGTAAGGCAGAATTATCCGTTACCCATGGTAAAGTTACCTCGTATCTGCCGTCAGAATTTACCCGAAGAGTCTCCTTAAAATACTTGTTAGTCTCTTCTTCTAACTCCTGCTTAGTTTTACGGTGTGCAGGATTTTAATTCCCAATACGTCTTATTTCCAAAGATCTCTTACGCACTGGTTTTTAACCAAAAGAGAAGAGATAAAGAGAGAATGATTACTAGGTGTATTGCTCTTGGTGCCAAAAAATTTTCCTAGAACAGTCCATCCGAATTTAGCATGTATAGCGGTTAAATTTGATTTAATGGGTACTATTTTTCCCCTTAACAATTTACCCATAACATCAGCCCCTATAAACAATTTTATTTCCTTATCCACTTTGTATTTATTTTCTCTAAGTCCGTAAGATGCATACGATGCTTCTTAAGTTCATTTAACCACGGACCAGATGGGATTTGGCCAAGCTCAGAACAGATACGTTTTTCAGCCAATGCATCAAATTTACATTTATAACTTCTGTCCATACTACTTAATTTAATTACATATTTTTTATAAACATTTTCATTCGTTTCAATACCTACAAAAAGTGATTGACGCAAGTTTATTTCATTGCTACACTGTAAGAAAAAATTGTAAAATCACGGTATTTGACCGTATAAGTTTAGGAGAAATGGCCGTTTTGCTACCTAAACGGTCATAATCCGTAAATTTATGTTTTGGACGCATAATTTAGGAAATAACTGTATAATTTTACGGGAAATGACCGTTTTGCTAGCTAAACAGTCGTAGCCCGTAAATTGGTTTTTCGAAAGTATAATTTTTTGAATTTTTACGAGAAAAAGCCGTTAATCTACGTAAATTGCTCTTATGTTTCACCAAACCATTTTCTTATGAGAAAATCTCTTCAAATGCTATCATTTCAGCGACATCAAGAGAAAATTCCATTTTCTTTCATTTTCAAACTGAAACTATGATTGTTATTTATACTAATTGAATGTGTTTAATTATGCACGCATGACGCATAGAAACATCCATTGTTTTTAGTAAGCTATTGTTTTCATAATTTAATTTAAAAAATTTCCATCTGAGTGAAACTGAGTAATTGATGTTGATGAAATTGATTTTCTTTGTCTATTAACACGAAAACATTAAAAAAGAAAGCTAAAATGGTTTCTTGATTTGAAGCCAGATTTCTAAAACACAAACTACAACCTAATAAGTGTTTTATCCACTAAACGCATTTATTTTTTATTTTATTTTTTATTTATTTATTTAAGAATACAGCATTCTAATTGCTCTTAAACCCTTTAGTTAAGTCTTAGAAAACGGAAAATTTTAATGTTGTTTCCACAATGCATTTTTTACAATATGCTAAAATAATGTTTATTTCAATATGAAATGAATATATAATTAACCATTTGAAGGTAAGTCTTATGATTATTATGTATGATCTTCACTGTTAAAAAACAAAGCTGTTTTATATGAATATGACCATCAGATATGTACATTACATCATATTATCAGATTCTGCTCTCGAAATACTTCAGTCCTTTCTTCATTCAATGGATTTGGATTTTTGGAATAAGGCCGACTGACTGCTATAGGTCCTAGGCCAGAGGGGGAGTGCCCTCAGTAGGGTCTTTCTAAAGGGTCCTAGCCAGTATTTACTCAAGTTTCGAAGAACACCACGGAAATCTCCGAACGGCTAGGTTGACGAGCGCGACCTGGGATCGAACCCGGCACCTTATGTCTACCAGCTTTGTGCGCAGAACCGCTTGGCCGCTGGTGGGCTGCCTTCAGTGGAATACAGCTTTAAAAAAAACTCTTTTGCTATTCTAAAAAGTGCAAATACGCCTAACACTTTATAAACACAGTGTGAAATCGGACTTATAATGAAAACCTGTTTGGATGAATAAGAAGTAGGCTCTAGTTATTTCTCCTTTGCACCCACTACTGAAACCATAAAAATCGAAAACCATGAACAAAATCGTATTAATTGGAGATACAAATTCTCTGTATTTATGTAAAAGATTTATTATTATTATTCAAAGTTTATTCTGCGTCTCGGTTAATTTTAAGAGATCTCACATAGTTTTCAAATAGTTTCATTTTCATATAAATCATTTTATTACCTCTCATTAAATCCTTACGATGTCCGAGATTTATTTATACATTTCAGCGACCGGTCAGTGCCATCATCAGAACCTTCGGTAGAATGATTTGAAGGTGTTAACTTTAGGCGGTTTGTTTATTCACTTCATTTTCTCTCTTCCTCTCTTCACTTCACTTATCATCTTTGTACAACTGTTGCCACTCTGGTGGAATAAGGCTATGTTCTATGTCATTGACGTTGTTATTAGTTGTTAGAATTTCGATTGCTTCTCTTTTGAGAGCATAATGGTGGGAGTTATAGGGGGCTATTTTTTGAAAATTAATGGAGTCAATGTTAATTGGATTAGTATTGTTAGTTCTTGAGAAGGCTGTAGAATGTCTATTGTATTTTAAATCTGCAATATGTTCGGAGATACGGTCTTTTATTTTTCTTTTTGTCATGCCAATATATGATGCTTTATTTTTATTTTGGTATTGGAAATCAATTTTATATATTCCGGCCGTGTGTTTAAAATCGATGGAATCTTTTTCATTACGAATTCTTTGGTGTATATTTTTGTTTGGTTTTATTGGTATGTTAATATTAAACTTGAAGACATCCTCAAAAAACTAAATGATACTGACCCAAACATTAAATTAACACACGAAATAGAAGCTAACCATTCCTTAATCTTCCTTGATGTCACCATAATTAAAAACAAAAACAACTCCATAGACACCACCGTTTTCCGAAAACCCACTAGCAATAACGAAATTATAAATAAAAAATGTCACACTCCCATTACATACAAATATGCCGCTATTAGATCTTACGTTAACCGCGCCATACTCATATGTTCAAATAAAAAATACTTAAACTCCGAATTAAAAATAATAAAAAATATCGCCAAAAAAGCTAATTATAAACCCAACATTGTAGATACATTTTATAAAAAACGTATTAAATCTCTTAACCAAATTCCTAATGCACAAAAAACTAAACAATTATTTACCCCCGCGATTCCATACTGCAAAGGTGCCTCCATAAAAATTAAAAATGAAGCCGCTAAACATAATATTAACATACCAATAAAACCAAACAAAAATATATACCAAAGAATTCGTAATGAAAAAGATTCCATCGATTTTAAACACACGGCCGGAATATATAAAATTGATTTCCAGTACCAAAATAAAAATAAAGCATCATATATTGGCATGACAAAAAGAAAAATAAAAGACCGTATCTCCGAACATATTGCAGATTTAAAATACAATAGACATTCTACAGCCTTCTCAAGAACTAACAATACTAATCCAATTAACATTGACTCCATTAATTTTCAAAAAATAGCCCCCTATAACTCCCACCATTATGCTCTCAAAAGAGAAGCAATCGAAATTCTAGCAACTAATAACAACGTCAATGACATAGAACATAGCCTTATTCCACCAGAGTGGCAACAGTTGTACAAAGATCATAAGTGAAGTGAAGAGAGGAAGAGAGAAAATGAAGTGAATAAACAAACCGCCTAAAGTTAACACCTTCAAATCATTCTACCGAAGATTCTGATGATGGCACCGACCGGTCACTGAAATATATAATTAAATCTCGGACATCGTAAAGATTTAATGTGAGGTAATAAAATGATTTATATGAGAATAATCCTTTCTTCAAAATATTAAGATGTAGTTTCATTTCGTTTTTGAAAAAGATAAGAAATTCTCACCCATTATTTACCCCTAATGAGAACCTTGAAATATGACTACTTTAGTACTAGTGTTTACGAATAAAAAAAGGCCCACCAGCGGCCGAGCGGTTCTGCGCTCAAAGCTGGTAAACGTGAGTTGCCGGGCTCGATCACAGGTCGCGCTCGTCGGCCTAGCCATTGGGAGTTTTTCGTGTTTTCCTCAGAAACTTGTGTAAATACGGTCTAGGTCCCCTCAGAAAGACCCCTCGGAGAGCACTTCCCCCTCAGGCCTAGGGCCTACAGCAATCAGTCGGCCTTATTCCCAAATCCAATCAAGTCCGTTTACAAATAAAATTGATTTTGAAAAATAGTTAGATTTTCTTTCAGTATCGTAGTCTTATCAGTATCGTAGTCAAAATTCAGTATCGTAGTCTTTATAGGAACAAAAAAAAAAAAAAAAAAAAGCTTTTGTATTTTCAATATGAGATTTCACTGACTTCTTAATTTTGTCAAAAATAGCAAATTTAGATTTTAAAATAGTCTTAAAATAAAATAATTTTTATGCATAGTTTGAACGTTAACAAGTTAATCACTGTAAAAAATTTCTGTAAAAATAAAGAACTTTTTTTAACATAAATACAGCATAGGTTGCTGTAAATTTGTATATCTAGTTCTGTAAAAATAATTGAAGATTTGTTACTTCACATTGTGCTGTAAATCTGTTTAAAAAATTTTCCAGAAGTCTTTTGGCACGTATGAAAAGATTTATCAATTAGTCAGTTCTGATGATGATTTTATCTGACTTTATAAAGAAAAGGCTATGTGATCCCAACGGCGCGGTTGGCAAAGCGCTGGCGTCTGACACAGGTGATTGTGAGTTCGAATCCCGGACTGCCCAAGACGGTTTGCTTCGCGTGAAAATTAATAAATTAACTTTTGCGTGCAAAAAAGTAAATGAGGTTTTTAGTGTTGTAGAATTCTCCCTGCACGCATGGGTAATAATTGCAAGAAACTTTTTTAAAGCATACGAGAAACTCAAATTTTAACTTTTAATTTTACGGTCAATGCTACTTTTTTTGCAGGTTGGTTGTATGTTTCATCACAACGTAAAATTACTGGCGATACATCAATCATCGTCTAAATGTATTTTTACGGCCTTTGACTGGAATCTCTGCTGCCGGGCTTTGCCCGTAATTTTACTGCAGCATTTTTTACTGTGTAGGGATATACTTCATTTCTTCAATAGTATCGCTACATATATAAGATTTCATACTGCCCGAATCTAAGACTGCCCTTACGAGTATTTCTTTATTATTATTGTGCAGTCTAACAATTAAAGTTTGCAGAAATACATCAGAGAGCTGTACATGATTATTTAATGTACTTATTTTTACTTCATCATTAATTTTATTTGGAATATCTGATTTGTTCGATGGTAAAGCCGGGCATAATATAGCGTAGTGCCGTCTTTTACAAATAAGACATCTATGCCCTGATCTACATTGGTTTGCTCTGGGATTTTTCTTCAGACAAACAAAACAAACCCTTTTTTCTTTTAGTATATTCCTTTTAGCTTCTTAATTTAACTTAGAGACCTCATTACAACTCTCTGATGCATGTGATTTATTGCAAAAAATACATGCAATATCTACATTTTTAAATTTTGAATTAATTGCATTATTTTCATTAGTGTTCATCAATTTACACGCTGTAGGGAGTAAAGTTTTAGACTCATGAATTTTTTTCTGTTTTTCTTTTACGGCAGTTGGATTTTGTGTAGACAGTTCTTGTATTTGTATCGCCGTTTCACGACACTCAATTTCAGCTTTTAAAAATTCTAACAATTCTTCGATGTCAAAGTTTTCAAGAATTTTTCTTTTTTTTGATAATTTAAATCTAAATCGGTGGGAATCAGTTTAAGTAAAATTGGTGTAAGTAAAGTGCCGTATGTTCCTTGTGTTACGTTTAAACATCTTAAGTTTCTAATTTGAATCGTAATGTTATCGTAGAGCTTGCGCAGCGCATCTGTGTTATTTGAATTTTTCACTGGTTTTAAATTTAATAACTTTCCGATGTGTGCATTAATTATCAGGTCATTACGACCAAATCTGTTTTTTAACACTTCTATTACAGATTGATAGTTGTCTCTGGATAACGAAAAGCCTCTAATGGCATCAACCGCAGATCCTGTTAACAAATAATGTGAGTAATTAAATTCATCTATATCTGTTAAATCATTATTGTTATGAATTGCATTCTCGTATTGACTCCAAAATGAGACCCAGTTAGCGGGATTTCCGCCAAATTCTTCAATTACAAGACGAGGAAGATTTATTCTGTAATGTGAACAAGAAATTAAAGAAGATGACTGTTCACTTATGATATCATCATTTTTAGTATTTGTGCTTTCGAGCTGTTCTTTACTTTTTAAAACCGAAGTGATTTTCGATTTAACTGATATAATTTTCTCTGCGTAAGTTTCCGCTGTTTCAAATTCTGACTCTAAATCGTCTTCCTTTTTCATAAGGTTTTGAATCTGTTCATCGAGATTCTTTAAATTTTCGTATTTTACTGCTAATTGATCTAAATATTCTTTCAGAACAGATATTTCGATTTAATTTGAGTCTATGTACTGCTCGCAATTAGTTATATATTTCGTAGTGGAACTTCTAATTACAGTTCGTTTTCTTTTTAATTTTTCCAAATCTGCCATGTTTAATAAACTCTTATTAACAATTTTTAATAAAATACAAAATTTTATATTATTTTATTACACTTATTCTTATTTTATTGTTCTGAAATCTCAATTTAAATTAACCTTTTTTTTCCGAATACCTTCATATAATATTCACAATAATAATATTCTTATTTTATAATATAACTCACATAAGAAATAACGTTAATATATTAAATTTTCTTAATAATAAGAACATGAATTGGCACCCTTCATTTAAGTGATATGTATAATACTGTACTAACTCGTAATGATTCCTAAACAATAATTCGAAATAATACTGTATTCGTAAATAAATCTCATAATGAAATATGTATATTTTATTCAATGTTTTAATAAAGGGGAGAGAGAACTTACCTGATAATTGTATTCAGCTCCCATTTCAAAACAAAACTTGATTCCAAAACTTGGCTTAAATACTTCTGTTCTTAAACAAAAGAGCCCTTTTAAAATCTCGTTTTTCACGAATCCTGGCTGGCTGGCTCGCCAAAATGTTGCGTATAGAATAACATATTTCTTAATGCTTAAATAAAATTAAAAAAAAATACTTAAAATCAAGGAGCCAGGAACTCGAATAAAACAGGACTCTTTCTTACATTTTTGACTGCTTTATATACAGTTTTTATATACAAAATAGGCTATGTACAAAACAATCTATTTACATATGCTATAATATTACGTAGCAATAAATAAAATATAATGAAGAAAAAACGTCTCCTTATTCGTAACATTTTTACAGTTACCAGCGTAGATCTTCCCGCTGAAGTCAGAACGTAAACACAAAACTTTTTCTCTTCTCTCGTAAACAGCGCATGCGATGCGAGTCTCGCACCATACTAGTAGATGTTCTTTTGGAAACCGAAAGTATTCTCCACAATAACTATCAAAATAATATAAGAAATGATATATATATAATTATAATTTACAATAATATATATATTTTTTTTTTATTCAGAAACACTTTTTTTAAATACATGCATACACAAATTTGTATATATATAATCGTTTGTCCTGAGTGAGTGAATGAGTGATTCGTCACCGTCCAACCCAAACTCTTGGACCTACAAGCATTAAATTTTGTGTCAATATTCCTTCTGTTACGTAGACATCCACTAAGAAGCGATTTTACAAAATTCGCCCCCTAAGGAGGAGGGGGGGGAGGGCAAAACGTGATTTCACAAAATCCTTCATATTTCAAACAAAAAACAGATATCCGTATTTATATATATATATATATATATATATATATATATATATTAAACATAGCTAATAAAAATACCTAAAAATTAATTTCTGGAATTTTGGAAATTCGGTCCGCAAGAGGGGATGCGTAGCAAAATGTGATTCCACATGCGAAAAAGGTGATTTTACAATAAAGCTTTATATCTCAAAGAAAATAAAACAGATATACGTGATTTTTTTTTTTTTTAATTCAAAATGTAGCTAACTTAAAAACCTAAAAACCCAAATTCTGGAATTTTAGAAATTCGGTCCCTAAAGGGGACAAGGGGGAAAACGTGATTTTACAAAAACCTTTATATCTCAAAGAAAAAAAAAAAACATATATTCGTAAAATTTTTGCTTTAAAATATAGCTAACAGAAATACCTTAAAAACCAATTTTTGGAATTTTAAAAATTGAGTCACTATAGGGAGGGGGACGAATGAAAACCTTATCTATGATATATCTTCTACATAATATAGATACGAGTATTTCTTCTATAATAAAAATAAAAATTATTTATTTTAATTTTTAATTGTTGCCAAAGATGTTTACGAGTTAATATATTTTTCGACATATAATAAAATATATTTTCACGAGGATAATAATAATAATAGTTAAAAGATATAAAATATTAAATTTGCTCAGGCACATGACAAAATGACGTCATTATCAAAATTAAATA
This sequence comes from Salticus scenicus, assembly GCA_963930645.1. Lineage (NCBI taxonomy): Eukaryota > Metazoa > Arthropoda > Arachnida > Araneae > Salticidae > Salticus > Salticus scenicus. The sequence continues at coordinate 214,002,798 of OZ005649.1, forward strand.
ATAATAAAATGAAAGCTAATTCAGACCTATATTAAAGAGCTTTATTTATTGATAATCTTGGATATTTTTTTAACTTTTCATGCTGAAGTAGATAGGAAATCTTTCGCCAAGGTACTTTTTTTTTTTTTTTTTTTTGTGACTACCACCTTAAGCCAAGTAGCCCATAATATATATATATATATATATATATATATATATATATATATATATATATATATATATATATATATAAAGAAAAAAAAAAAGCTGAGAATAAAAAGAAGGTAAGAGACTGCATTGGGACTCCAGAATCGACTGTGGCGTGCGGGAATTCCGTTATATTTTGACTAAATTCAGTGATTATTATTATTTTTTTTTTTTTACGATTGCTTTATGATTATTAATGATATGGCGTTTTGAGGATTCATTTCAATAAATTGACCAGCGAAGCGAGTAAAGCCTGCTAGTATATATATATATATATATATATATATATATATATATATATATTTCCGGTTATAATATAATTAAAATGTTAAATATCTTGATTTAAGATTCCCCATCTGGCATTATCTGTCATGTTTTACTCGTATCTTTTACTTTACATATAAGAAAATTGTTAGTAAAGATTTATTTTCAATTTTTAGTAAAGATTTATTTTCAAAATTTATTGTATACGTACAAAATAAACAAATCCGTGACACATGTAATATATCAAGAAAAAAAAATTACATCTTCAATCTAAGAAATCAAATCACACTGTTAATACGCACAAAACTTTTAATATATATGTATATATATACATATATTATATTATACTATATTATATTATATTATATTATTTGTTATTGTTCATTCAAAGTTCAGTATTTATTAATTTTAAACATCGTTCCTGTTCTTTTTTTATTTTATTTTATTTTTTTAGTTAATCACATTGTTAATAATATTGGCAAAGGATAATAAGTTACAAAAACGACCTTGTTTGTGTCAGCTTGTATTTATTCGAAATATCTCGTGGCAAATCAAATAAAACATTCTGGATTTTTATGGGTAATAATAACCCTCATAAAATTTATTATGATATTTTTATAGCATATATTTCCTTTAAAAATAAAAAAAAGCCATAAAAATGAAGCCCTCATAGAGAACAAAAAATATTTTAATGTTTATAAACAAAAAATTCATTTAAGAAATTTAAGTAATTTTATACAAATATGCTGTTTATTTGTCTGCTTAATCTAAAGTATAGAATAAAAAATAAAAACTTCTAATATTTCAGAAACCATTAGTGAAAAAAACAAAATATTGTTTGTATTTATATATTTAGTGAAATAAGCAAACATTTTAAATAAAAATTATGAATTATAGCTTATGAGAACAAACAAAATTTGAAACACCTAATTCGAAATTCCTAGAAATGGCAAATTTAAAAGCATGTCAGAAATTTTTATGAGTTTTTATTTTTCCTTTATATGTATTTTCATTTACATTTATTTTAATGAGTTATTCTGCGCTGTATGTAATTTTAGCAGATATGGGAGTTTCCTCCGAAGTTCATTATCATATATCTGTTCTCGTAAGGCCACACTTTATTTATAATAAAAACTCTTGATTGCCAGGCAAGTTGGACACTACATTACCTTCACCCACTGTGCTGTTCTAAATAAGCTTTTATCTTAGGCTTTAGTTTTTTTTTTTTTTTTTTTTTTTTTTTTCTAGGAACTATCGTAAATACGGGGCAACGACT